>JAAGEH010002525.1:20820687-20930858 GCA_011751065.1 Lasiurus cinereus | reverse complement strand
TGTGTGTGTGTGTGTGTGTGTGTGTGTGTGTGTGTGTGTGTGTGTGTTTGTGGTTTGTAGGTTTGGATATTGTATCCTATTTTTTATTTGTTTAGCAAGTATAAATATAAGTACTACCTATTATTGGCCTGACTCTGTATGTGAAGCTCTGGGCTTACTAAGATAAACAGTACTCACTCCCTGCATTTATCCTTGCAAGGAATCATGCTACCAGCTGCCTCTGGGCATTTGCACAATCTTTTCTCTCTGCTCAGATTTTCAAATCTAGATCAAATGGCACTCATATTTTCAGCCACAACCCTCTCCTCTGGACTAGCCTGTTTCCCCCAATTTTAGTACCCTTTACTTTTTCTTTAGAGCAGTTAGTTCAGTTGGCAATTACACATCTTTGTGATCTGATTAGTATTTGTCTCCTAAATTTTGAGTTGGGAATCCACCCCCCACCCACCCAAATTGTTTTCCTAGCACTATAGTGATGAGTTTGCACATGGTATATACTAGGTACCCAAAATATATTTGTTAAATGAGTGAAAGCTTGAGAAGATTGTTTTTGTAACATATAAAGGTCTTCCTGAATAGGCAGCACTACAAAAAGTCCTCAACTAGAAAAGAGAGAGCTATGAAAGGGAGGTCTTTTGAGACCAAGGCAAAATAGCCATAAAGGTTTGAGGTCCCAAACAATTGTGTGGCTTATCTGGGAAAAGTTATTGAGTTCTGTGTAAATCAAGTGGGGAGTGTTGGGATATAGTAATAGAAGCAATACAGTAGATAATTGCTTCAAGAATATTGGCTATCATAGAAACCCATAGCTTAAACCTATCTGATTATGTTGCCCAGAGTCACCCCAGTAAATTTAATAATATAAAAAATGGCTATGACAGAGGAAAGAGTGGAATTTTGAGAAGGGAAATTTTTGCTTTGATTTTTATATTATTTTTAAATGTGCATTTAGGATTATAGACACAGAGAAATTAGGTGGGGATGAGGAGTTTCATATCCAATCATTTGCAAATGATATAGTGCCAATTTTTTTTATATTAATCTTCACCCAGGATGTGTTTTCTATTGATTTTTAGAGAGAGTGGAAGGGTGGGATTCAGAGGGTGGAGAGAGAGAAACAGAGAGAGACAGAGACAGAGAGATAAAGGCATCGATTGATTATCTCCAGCATGCACCTCTACCTGGGCAGGGGATTGAACTTGCAAGCCAGGTACATGCCTTTGACAAGTCAGGGAATTGAATCTGTGACTCTTAGGTGCAGGAGCTGATACTTTAACCACTGTGACATCAGTCAGGGAAGTGCCAAATATTTTTAATTTTAGAGTATCATGTGACAACATTTCTCAGGGATTAAAAGGCATTCACATTTTTGGAAACAGGTAATCATTGAGCCCTTTTCACCAGGGGCTCATAATTATGAGACTTATTCCAAGTTTCATAATGTGTAATGTGTCAGGGCTCAAACCCAGGTCTTTTGGAATCTCAGCGTACCCTGAGCTGCCTGCAGACACATAATTTACTAGGTTGTGTGGCCTTAAATTCTTGCCTGTAGTTTCTACAGATGCTACTTTTTATTCCAGAACATCCATTACCCTTCTATTACCTTTTCCTCCACCCCCAACCACACACAGGAATAAATGAAAAGTTGCTTTTGATCTTGGTGATAATATTGTTATATTTTTTCAATGAAGATGGGAATTACGGATGCTCAGAGGAACTTGTGGTGAAAATATAATGCATTAAGGAAACATCTTAATCGTATGAATTGACAGTTTCCTTCTTGCTGGCTCACATCCACCTGGCCCTGGGATGTTCAGTCTTATGCTGCTGTTTTTGAACAGTGAATGCACTTAGTACTTTTTTTTCTCCCAAAACATAATTCATGTATCTTCATGGGAAGTGAGTGTATTAAGCCTCCTTGGGGAATATTGTGTGCTGGACCCAACACAGAATCAAATAGAAAGCCACTGTCCCAGGAGTAGTGAAAGCACATTTAATGGACAGGTACTTTGTGGTTAGTTGACTTTTTTTGCCCAATAAGAATAGAAAGGATATATTTGTGGGGTATTAGGAACTAAGAAAAATTGAAAGCCAAGTTTCTTAGTTTTTAGTATTCTCATATTCCACTTTCCTGTCCTTCCCACCCTTCCTTTCAGTAAACTCATTTAGCCTATATTTTGAGTGTAATCCTAGATACCTATATAACCACCACTTCCCTTCCCTTTTCTTCTCTTCTACAGAAAGATGTAGCACTTAAGCCTCAGGAACGTGTGGAGAAACGCCAGACCCCTCTGACTAAGAAGAAACGAGAAGCACTTACCAACGGCTTATCCTTTCATTCCAAGAAGAGCCGCCTCAGCCACCCACATCACTACAGCTCAGATCGAGAAAATGACCGCAATCTCTGCCAGCACCTTGGGAAGAGAAAGAAGATGCCAAAGGGACTCAGACAGGTGAGGAAGCTTGGCTTTGTTCTTTCCTATGGCTGAAAAATCCCTTCCTTAGGTACCTGTTACTCAGTGGTTCTTTCTAACAGGTGGAGAAGATATCTGTGTGGGATGCTGGAAGGCTGCACTGCAGAGCTTTGTGCTTGCCTCTGAAACAGTATACCAAACCAGCTCAGTGTTTTTTGTTATGATTTGAAACTTCAACATGGTACCCTTTTAGTCAGATGTGCTCTGGGTAACAAAGTTCGATGCTGCTGCTGTGATTGGCATTCAGGGAAGGCAGACTAATTGGAGACTTGATGGTAGTCAAGGTAGACCAGCTAGTAGGGGATATATCCTCTTAATTAGGACAAACAGAACAGGCCGATTTGATCACATACACTGTGTATCTAAAGGCTCTGAGGTGCAAAAAATGGTTTTCTCCATGCAAGCAGTGCCTTGCAGAAGTTTAGATCTTCGTGGGAAGCTCAGGGATTGTGGCATGTGGGAGAGCAGCAGTGAAGAAATGAATTTGCCTTTTGGATCCTTAGTTGCTCTCTGTAGCCCATAATTCAAGACTATCTTTCTGATCTTCTGATTTTAGGAAAGTCTGGTTGTGAGGTTTACTGGTCTGTTAATAATTAGGTTTCAATGATCCTCAAGAAAACATAGCTCTTGGCATTTGGAGAGCCTTTCTGCCTGTGGAAATCCCCACATGAGATAGATTAATGAGAGAAACAGAGCTGCTTATAGCAGTTTTTCTGCACAAATCCAGAGGCTTTAGTGCTTGCTGTGTTACTTGTGGCCTGGGTGTGTTTTGTTTGTCTTTGGCGGGACTACTGGGTGCGGTTGACTACCACTTGAAGGAAACAGAGCAGGTGCTCTAATGAGAAGCTAAACAGGTAATTTCTAGTTTGCACATGTTTCTCTGCAGAGGGAGAAGATCTAGGATCATATAGAGCAACGGTTCCAAAACCTCACAGGTCATTAGAATCATATTATAAGCCTCTTTGAAACACAAATCCCTGGCCCTTCCCTAGGACCTAATGAATTAATCTCTAGGGGAAGAAGCACACACATTTGTAGTCTTAGAAAGTTCCTATTTGGTAATGGTAAGGCCAGTTTGGAAATAATTGGTATAAAGCATCAAGAATATATTTTTTGGTGATGATTTTTCATTAAAGTTTAGAAGGACTAAAAGCATCAATAAATTCTAGTGGACCTTTTGGGATTAGAGTTCAACCTGATGGGTAATAAAGGATATACTCCTGAGAAGACATCTGAAGTGATAGATTTCAACATAGACTCAGAAGAATCTTGGGGAGTGGCCCCAAACTTGACATACAGGGCATTTTTTCTAAAGGAACACATGTCCTGGTATGAAATGCCAGTTCGCAATTATCTTAGTAACTAGAGGCCTGGTGCACAGATTTGTGTACCGGTGGGGTCCCTCAGCCTAGCTTGCAAGGATCGGGCCATAACCTGCTCCCTGACATTCCCCAAGGGCCCCTGGATTGTGAGAGGACCCAGGCCAGGCTGAGGGATCCTACTGGTGCATGATTGAGGCAGGGAGGGACTACAGGAAGGCTTTAGGGCATGTTAGGCATGTCTCACCCAGTCCCAATCAGCCAGACCCCAGCAGCAACCTATCAGTCAAGCTAACCTCTGGTTGTCAGTTTGCGTCATAGTGACTGGTCAAACGATCAAACAAACCACCAGACACTTAGCATATTAGGCTTTTATTATATAGGATTATTAACATTTATCTAATGTATGATATTATAGTCATTCAATAAGAGTTTGTGGGATATAATCTGTAATTCTCACATAATCATAGCTAGTAGGTAATATGATTACTGTATAGATGGGATAGCTGGGGCTCAAAGAGATAAAGTGGCTTGTCTCAGGTCAGTTAGCAGTGAGGGATTGAACTGAGCCAGGGTTTAGACCCAGATTTCTTTGGCTTGCTTATTATCTCTGTATGTTCTGCCTTTCTTGACTGAGAAGAGGATTATGCCTGAAGGGAAAGAGAACTCCAGGTCATGGAATATAGGGGATCTAAAATGTAGGGGTTCTAGAAAGTACTTGAGTAGTTGGTCAGAGGCAGTGATTTTGGTCATAGAAATGGCCTATGAAGGCACAAGAAGAAACTGAATAAAATACCAAGTTCGGAGAACAGAGAAAACTGGAAATTTTGAAAGCAAGCACATTTGGGTGATGGTTTTCATTTTTATTAATTTATTTTTCCAAAATGGGGTGGGAGAAGAAGGGCTATGTTCCATAAACGGTGATGTTCCTGTGGTGTTTGTGACTCCCAAGTCATGCCTTGTGTGTTAGGTATACGAGAAAAGTAATTTTTCCCAGTGGAAGGGTTGCAGTGTAACCACCACCTCTCCCCCAGTCCTCCATCTCAACAGGGTAAGCAGAAGCTTCTGACCCTTTCAGGCAAAATAAATAAATAAATAGAAATAACCATTTAATTCTGAGCCTACACTAAGTCATGGTTCCTAATCCTTGACACTCTTATTCTCAGACCCTGACTTTTCTATGCTCTGTCCTCAAAACTTTCCTTTCTACATTGTCCTTTGGTAAAATGGTTTATGATCATAAAGAAGGCTAGGACTGTATGTCTCAAATTTGAGAAGCTATTAGTCCTAATGATCAGCATTTTTTGTGCTAGAGAAATCAAACCTATCCTTGTTTTAGTTAAAATATTTGAAAAGTAATTATATTGACTCCCTGTTATGAATCAGGGAGAAGGAAAAATGTATCAGATTTTGGCCTTTGTAAGAGATTTAAAAACAAGTGGTCTTTCTTATCTTTCATGTTGATGCTAAAATATACTATCCAAATCAAAAGTGTGATTTTTCTAATGGAAGGGGAAGCAGTTGATAATTGAGATAAAGCTCTAGTACTTTCATTTGTAATATTCCTAGCGTCACATGTACTACTTTGAAACCCTGAACAATTCATGGTTTGTTCCTGCCCATCTGTAAAAGGAGAAGTTTCTTTGGCCCCTTCCTCTGAATTCCATGTTTCTTTAAAATTATGACTAATGTGCATGTCGTTTGGTTCAGTGGTTGAGCATTGACCTAAGAACCAGGAGTTCATGGTTTGATTCTCAGTCCTGGCACATTCTCGGGTTGTGGCCTTGTTCCCCAGTAGGGAAGGTATAGAAGGTAACCGATTAATGATTCTCTCTCATCATTGATATTTATATACTAGAGGCCCAGTGCATGAAATTCATGCATAGGGGCGGGGGTGTCCTTCAGCCCAGTCTGCTCCCTCTCCAATCTGGGACCCCCTTGAGGGATGTCTGACTGCCTGTTTAGGCCCAATCTAAGTAAGATCGGGTCTATACGGGCAGTCGGACATCTCTCTCATAATCCAGGATTTCTGGCTCCCGGCTGCTCACCTGCCTACCTCCTGATTGCCCCTAACTGCTTCTGTCTGCCAGCCTGATCACCCCCTAACCACTCCCCTGCCAGCCTGATTGATGCCTAACTCCTCCCTAACTCCTGATCACCCCCTAACTCCTTCCCTGCCAGCCTCTTTGCTCCTAACTGCCCTCCCCTGTGGGCCTGGTCACCCCTAACTGCCCTCCCTTGTAGACCTGGTCACCCCTAACTGCCTTCCCCTGCAGGTATGGGTCCCTACCAACTGCTCTTCCCTGCAGGCTGTGGCCCCCAACTTTCCTCCTCTGCCAGCCTGGTCACCCCTAATTACCCTCCCCTGCAGGCTTGATCACCCCCAACTGCCCTCCTTTGCAGGCCTGTTTCCTCCCAACTGCCCTCCCCTGCTGGCCTGATCGCCCATAACTGCCCTCCCTTGTAGGCCGCCAAACACCCTCCCCTGCTGGCCATCTTGTGTCCACATGGGGGCAGGATCTTTTGACCACATGGAGACAATCATCTTGTGTGTTGGAATGATGGTCAATCTGCATATTACTCTTTTATTAGATAAGATAGAGGCCTGCCTCATGGAAGGGGGCCAGCTGGTTTGCCTGGAAGGATGTCCTGGATCAGGGTGGGTATTTCATTGGGGTGTGGGGTGGCCTGGGTGAGAGGTCTATAGTGGTTTGCAGGCCGACCAGGCACCCCCCTCTCCCCCTCTGACCCAAGGGGAGGCCCTGGTATCTGAGATTTATTTATCTTCTGCAATTGAAACCTTGTAGCCTGGAGCAGAGCCACGCCTTGTGCTTGCATAACCATTGAAACATTGTTGCTTTAAGTGGAGGCCTGGGCCTGCCAGGGTGTGCAGAAAGCTTGGCTTCCTCCATTTCCAGGGGCAACCCAAGCCTCACTCCTGTTCTCTCTGTGGCCATAGCCATCTTGATTGGGTTAATTTGCATACTTGCTCTGATTGGGTGTGGACGTGGCTTTGGAGTGTAGCAGAGGTACAGTCAATTTGCATATTACTCTTTTATTAGATAGGATCTCTCTCTTCCTTTCTGAAATCAATAAAATATATATTTTTAAAAAGTATGACTAATGCAGAGATATGTAATGCTGTTGGGATCCAGAAAGGAAGACCATACTAGGTCAGAAGGTCATTTAGATTTGGAATCTAACTGAATGGCTCTGTGAAGACACTTAAAGTAGAGGAATGATATACATTCCTAGTAGGAGAAAGAAGCAAGGCTTAGTTGTGTTATCCCAAACAAATACCATCTGTTGTGTTATCATGGATAAAGGGTGGCAGGTGAGTGTTTAATGGCCATAGTATCTGTTCAGAAACCTCTGCTAAGGACATTTGCCATTGTTTTTCTATCTTGATAGATACTTGCATACATTACAATGATTTTTTCCCTATGTTTGCCTCTTATTAAAGTAACCGAACCTGACCATTTTGGCTGGGTGAGGATCTTGATATAAGAATTGGCCTTAAGGAGAATTTCTAAATTAATGGATTGTTGCTTAGTGTCTCTTAATGCATGAGTTCTAGTGACAAGTGTTACAGATAAAAGAGAGCAGTAGGAGTTGAGAATCTAGTCTTTATTTTTGACTAGGTGAGAGTGGATTGCTTTTGCATTTTATTAGGAAATGCATCTAAATGCACAGCTTTCCTATAATTATGGGAAGATGTTACTCCTTAGTGGACAGGAAATAATAGGATTTTCCCTCATCCCTGAGAATCCATTGAAGGAACTAATCTTTTTACTGTGGGAGTGTATGACTTAGAAGATGCTGAGCTGGCAACTGTCTTATAAAATGGTTGCATTTTTTCTATATGGCAAATTTGAATACTCTCCTTAATTTCTAAAGGGGTTTAAACAAATAAAGAAAGGAATAAGTAGCCTGGTGTGGTTCAGTGGTTGACCGTTGACCCTTGAACCAGGAGATCAGGGCACATGTCTGAACTGTGGGCTTGATCCTTGGTATTGGGCATGCAAGAGACAGCCATTTGATGATTCTCTCTCATCACTGATGTTTCTATCTCTTTCTCCTTCTCCCTGCCTCTCTCTGAAATAAATAAAAACATACACAAATATTTTTTTTAAAAAAATAAAGGAACAAGTTAACTGTTATACAAAAGAGTACATGTCTTTCTGATCCCCTCCCCCTGGCCTATATTTGTTCTACACAGAACTGTTTGCTCATTATGTGAGCACTCAACCATTATATAAAAAAGTTTTAGCTCTTACTAATAGGGATATGTTAGTTTCTTTTTTCTACTTGGACTTGGTGAAGGGAAATGCAAAACAGAGGTTGTACAGGTACTCTCTATAAGCAGCTTTATTCTCTAATTGGGAGACTAAGTCACAATGAAAAAACTGAGTACACAATGAAGTGATGTGTTGCCAGGACTTTTAGCCAAATTATGACTTTCTCAGCAGCATTTTTGGAAGATTTAATTCTTCCTAGTGTTTTGAGGTTTTTTTTTTCATTATGTCCATAGGGGTGTTAAACCATAAGGGATGTTTTAAAATTTTAGTATATTTTAATTTAAAATACTGAGGGAACAAGGCAATTTTAAAAATAGAGAGACAATGAGGAAAAGTTGGTGAGAGTTAAGAGAATTCTCAGTTTTGGTTATTAATGGATATTTCTAAATCTCCATTTAGTTTATTAGTCCAGTGGTCGGCAAACTGCAGCTCTCCAGCCGCAGTTTGCCTCTATGTTGACTAATGAGTTCGCCAACCATTGCATTAGCCTGTCCTTTGTGTCTACAGTATGAACTGAACCAGAGGATACATAATTAATGGAAGCAGGAGGAATTTTGGGGTTATATGAACTCTTCTGATTATCAGACAACGGGATGGATCATAAAACTAAATTCTGGAATCTCCTCCCTAACTGAATTTTAGGTGACAAAAATCCATTTATCTAAGGGCAGAATTTCCCAGATAAAGATGTATCCTATTGAAATTGCTTCTAGCCACAGAAGAATGCCATTTGAGGTAAGAATAAAAGAATTGGAGATTATTTCAGAAGTTCATCCAGGTAGGTTCTAAACTTGCTGGTAAGAATGTGGTTTTAAAATTTTTATGCAAATTGAACTGAGTAGGTATTACTTGTAAGGAATAGAAATTTCCTCTTCTCTCTGAAAATTTAGTATGGTGGTATTAAACTTGGTGGAGGATTTCAAGTTTACAATGAAGATAAAAAAATTGTATACAAAAAATATAAACTGTGGGTTCCAAAAATGTATACTGATTTCTGGAAGAAGAGGAATTGATCCCAGTGCCACGCCTTTAAAATTAGAGCTTTTGTTAGAGCTATGCCTGATGATTTCATCTGCTTTGCATGATCTTATTTGGAGTAACTGGTTGTGTTAGTACAGAAGAGTCCCAGGTGACTAAGCCACCATCTGTACTTTCCACTTTTCCTAATGGGGCAGTATTTCTCACCCATGTTCTTTTCTTTTGAATGCATTACCACCAGAGCCTGATCCTTTATTTCTGTTGGACTGACTCAAATTGTCTGAGGACTTCTCTGTGAGATTTGTTACTAGTAGAAATTAACTTGCAAAGAAGGATTCATAATGGAAAACTTTGATTAAACAGACCCAGCTAAAGTCAGATTTCTGAAGAACTGCTAATTAGTTTGGGGTGGAAATTCAGACTGAATCACACAGGTATTTATCCAGCTTGACTCTAAATCCTACAGGTGTTTGGAAATCAGAGCACTTGAAACACTGATATAATTAGGAACTTTAGTAATAAAAGTATATATGAACTTTGCTTTGTTATAATGTTAAATGACTGGGGGGACCTTGAGCTAGAGTCAAGAAATGTTAGCTCCAGTTAAATCATTTTTACTTCATACTTCCAAGTTTCAAGTTTAATGTGTTAATTGGGATTTCACTTGTTTTTCAAAAAATGTGTAGTCACATACCTAACTAGTTTGACTCAGTGGATAGAGCATCAGTCTGTAGACTGAAAGGGTCCCGGGTTCGATTTTGGTCAGTGGCACCTGCCCAGGTTGTGGGCTCACATGCCAATCAATGATTCTCTCTCATCATTGATGTTTCTGTCTTTCTCTCCCTCTTCTTTCCTCTCTGAAATCAATAAAAAATATTTTTTAAAAATGCGTAGTCACATGGAAATTACAAACAGATATTAAATAAACTTTTATTTTTTCTTCTTATGAATTTAAGTTGCACATTACTTTTTCCCTTTGTTGAAACTACAGAAATAAGAATAAAAACATAAAATGAAGGATTACTCGAAGAAAGATTGGCTTAAAATGGCTCTTAGAAACTTGATTGAATTGAAATAAGATAAAATGCTGGTTTTAAAATCATTTGTTGAGGAAACCCTAGTTCAGGCTTATTGCTGTTCAGAATTGGTTGTGCATTGTATGGGAGCTACTTGTTTGGAAACCTGAGACTAATATAATAAATTATATGAAGGATATTTTGCTTTTTCTGTTTGTTTGTTTGTTTTAACTTGGCATTTGGGAGCAGAGATAGTTTATGTTTTCCATGTCTCCTGACACCTTACTTTGTTGTCTGGGATATGTTGTTAGCCCTGAATGTTAGTAAGAGTGAGCATACATATTACTCGACTTCAGAGAGACAGATATGTTTGGAGTGATGTGCCTATAATAAATTGTATCCCAAGTGACTTATATAATTCTTAATTAAAACTTAGTAAGTATTGCTAAAAATGGACATAGCACATTGACTATCATCTCATAAAATAAGATGGACAGAAAAATAATAGGCGGATATTGGAAAAGGAACTGCAATGAAAGGAATGGCCAGAAACTCAGCTTGAGCAATCATGAGACCTATAGTAATTGTTCCACAAAACAGTGAAGTTCATTAATCCTGAATTAAGGATTTTTTATATGTATGTGTATGCAAAATTTTATTATTAAGGACCATTTAAATCCCATATATTTTAGAGAGGGGTAGGACGGATAAAATGTAGATATGATTTTCAGCTCTGTCTGCCATCTTATAATATTTGTGATTGAATGGTGAAGGAACATGTTTTTCTTGTAACAAGATTTAGCCATTCTGCCTTTAATAGTTGATAGATGAGGGTAGACAGGACTCCCTTTCTTCATTAAAGTCTGCATTTTTTGTTAATTTTACATTTTCTCTCTTTTGATGATAAAATGTTATCTGCATGTGGTCAGATTTTAATTGCAGAACATGAAATAAGCCTCTGTGTGTTATGCATTCTAATCTGCTCATAGAAATCCCATCTCCACACAAATCTGTACATGACAGGTAGTGAGTGGGAGGTTGGAGTGGGTGGGTGGCTGTGTGGTTTGCAGTGGTGTTGGTGGGAGCTGAGCAGATGGTTGTGATAGCCACGTGTTGCGAGATTCCCGTGGGAGTTGATGGTGGTGACAGGCGACTCATAATATGCTATTTGCAGTTTGGGTTTGCAGTCTTTTATGACATCTGACTGCTCTTTAGCAACTGCTTTCATTACCGCCTTTCGTGGAGCTATTAATTGAAAATGAAATTGGGGGTGGGCTTTAAGGCAGGTACAAGCAACTGTGTGTGGTAAATGTTACTTGAAAACTGTTGGATGTCTTGATGCCCAATTTGTAATTATTTTTCCAAGGAGAAGAAGCCAAAGGTGCATTTGAAGATTCAGTATTTTCATATAGGCAGAGCTGAATGTCTCATCTTGCCCAGAGAGCCAACTGTGTACTCATTGGGCTGGAAACCAAGCCATCTGCCCACAACTCACCTTTGTGTGGTTCTCTTTAAATGCATAAAACTTGTAAGGTTCTTTTAAATCTGCTATCATCTTGCACTATTCTCTTTTAGTTTTTTTGTAGCATATCCTCCTCTGTTGTTCATAGAGTTCATATGCAGGACAAAATGATTATGCTAAAAATGGACTTAGCACATTGACTATCATCTCATAAAATAAAATGTCTCTTGAACTTTGAGACATTTATATTTAAGTTCTTGCATGTACCTTTTCTTTCTGTAAACCCTTCTTTCTATGGTACAATTCTGTTGAAGGCAGTTGGTGCCCCCAGGCACTCTGAGGGAAGAGGAAGATGGTGGGTTTGATTGAAATTTGACAGTGGATAATGTTCTTGATTCTCTTTTGGCTGCCTCCAGGGATTGTCATTTCTATTACATCTTCAGAGTTGTTGGCTAAAGCATCAGTAGCATTTCTGAAATGGTAGCTTTTGTAAGTGTTTATATGTTGAATTGTTTTATTGCCCATTCTCAAAATAGCTTCGAACGGAGAAATCTTGTGCTGAACAAGAAATGGCCTTCCTCTTGGAAGTGCTGTTAGCTCTCTTTTTAATTAAATATGAAGATAGAATACAGTATTACTGCATTCTTTTTAGCTTTCCCTTGAAATTTCAGTGAAGAGTATGAAACAAAATTATACTGAATTTATATGCTTTGTTTAAGTAGGACCGATATTTGCTTTTAGAGAGTCCCTGAAGCTTGGGCCTACAGGACCTTTATGACACACCCCTTGCTGTATTTAGACCTGCTTTGCCACAGGAACACAACTGTTTTAGTGCACTTGAGCTACTAATAGATCCTGATGATGTCTAAAAGAACCTATTTCAGCTTTCTAAGTGAATTCTGGAGCATTGCTTATTGTTGCAAGAATTGAAGATTTCATACCAAGCAGATATAACAAAGTTCTTGCAGCAGCTTTGCTTCTTTTCACACCTAGGGGTGTGAATCCTCACCTTTGTACTCCCAGACACACACACAGAAGCAGAAACCAAGTGCCTTGCAAATGCAGGCAAGTCCTGTCAAGGGCCCACCTGGTGTCTTTCCGGAGGCTGCTGAAACACTTTACCGGCATTCATTGATCCCAGCTCTGCAGAAGCTGCCACTTCTCCTGCATGTTGCCTACAGTGATGCTGTTGTAGCAGGTCTTTCTGTGAAAACTGTTTGCACCTGTGTTTGCTCAGGAAGCGCTTGTGTCACATGTTTTCAAATCATGTACAAAGGTGGACAGGTTCTGATTGTCAGTGATGGTTTTGAGTGGCTGAGATTAGCTATAATTAGATTGAGAAGCAATTAGCTGTATTTTCTGGATAAGGAACATACCAAAAATTGTTTTTCAAAGGGTGGTCTTTGGACTACCTATTTCAGAACAACTCTGGGGCTTTTGTGAACGTGCAAATTCCTGGGCATCACTTCTGACTTGTGGAGCCAGAGTCCCCTGGGTGGGGATCAGCATGTTACTCCAAGTTCTTAGGGTGACTCCAGTGCAGATGCTGTATGAGTAATATTTTTAAGTAAACTGAATTGTACTCATTTTTATTTTTGGCAAAGGGAAAAGAAATATTACTATGTTTGTAAAACTTGTGACAAATTAAAACATTTTTGAAACATTTTGTGTAAAAATAATTTTATGAATACTAAGACTGTGTTCTTGTTCTGTATATTTACTAATTGAGTTCTTTCCCCAAATATTACTGGAAAAAAAAGAAATACTTCTGTCAAATGCTAAAGATATTATATTACAGAAAATAGTGTTTTCAAAATGGCTACTTTTTGGTAGGGTTTTGTAGAATAATTGTGTTGTATTATTCTCTCCTTAAAACTTACCAACTCCCTCAAATAACACAGCTTTCATATACATGGTAACTGGAGTTTTTCATTATTCTTTCTTTTAGGTTATATTTATTTATTTCTTCCTTCAGTACCCCAGGGGTGTTGAGCTCTTAAGCTGTATAAGTTTAATGAGTTCTCCATATTACAAAGTTTGGTGTTATTTGGTGGCAGTATTGAGGAGCAGGTGTGAATGAATTCTGAAAATATTGCCTGTTTATTTGTGGGGATTAAAAATCATTAATTTTTTTTTCATTACAAAGAAAACTTTGGCTTAATAAAATGTTTTGCTTGAATTTCTGGTTTGGGTTCCACAAATTCAAAAGGAAATATTTTCCTTTCTAAAATCAAACATAATAAAAACCCTCAGAAGAATTTTCATTTAAGTAGCAAAACCTACACTTACGTTTTAACAATTGCCTGAGGTGTGTCAACAGTAGGTAGCATTCATTTTTAATGCATTGCTATGAGACCTGAAATGTTGTTACCCTGGAGATGGGTGAAAAATGATCTACTGAACAGTTGCTAATGAAATTATCATACTGTATGAATAAGATTATTAATAATGACTTTCAATTTAAAAAATACTATTATCAGACTTCCCTAAGAAATCAGGAGGAGGATGGGAAATGCCTCTCTTTCAGGTGAAATATAAAGCTGGACAGTGGACCCTGCACTCACTGCTGAAAGGCTGAATGATACTTTTCTAAACTCAAATAACCCATTTTGTAGTTGTCACCCACCTTCTACCTCCCTGTATTAAAACTCTAAATCTGTATTTCTCAAATGGATATGGCAGTGAGAGAGGACAGGGAGAGGCATGGAGTGGGTATGATTGTGGAGCTGTGGGCGAAGGGGGATATATTGGACTTATATATTCCCTTCATCCTCCAGGTAGAGTGAGGAGTCAAATTGACATATCAGGATATTGAAAGGGAAGGACATGGAGTTTAAAAACTGTTTCCCTGGTGATTCTGACCTCTTTAAACCTGACAGCCCATCTTACTCCTTCTCCATTGTTCAGCTTGCCTTCAGGCTACACTTTCAGCTCCTTGGCTCTCTGTTCTCACTTCTTCCATCCTAGGCCTCTTGCTTGCTTCTCATCCACCCAGGATTGTGTGGAAAACCACTTAGATTAGTTCTGAAAGCTGCCTTTGCCACCTGGTTCCTTGCTCCCTTCACCATGATGGCCTTTTCACTCAAAATTATATTGATATTTAACAATACAATACTTACCTTATCTGGATTCTCACTAAAGTCTAGCATTATTTCACTCATTGCCATTGTATTCTCTTGTTAAAAAGATTTTAGTGACCCATAACCACTGAAATAAAATCGAAGCTCCTTAGTGTAGGACATTTAGGTCCTAATGACTAAGTTAGCTTGAGCATACCTTCCCAGCTGCCTCGCCTTGTCCCTACTCTCCATAAACACCCAGCTGTAGCTTTGTTGTTATTTGCATGAGTGCTGTTTTCACTCCACACTGCTGTTTCCTTTGTTTAAAATGGCCTTCAATAGTCATATTTATTTTTTGATGGCAACTTCAAATCTGCTTCTTCTTGGGCTTTTAGGATCTCTTCCATCAGAATTAATTATATTTTCTTTAGAACACCCATAATCCTTTTTATTACAAGAGTGACCTCAGAATGTACCACCTAATGTATGACATTTCTAAGAGTTAAAGAGGGCACCATTAATAATTACCTTGGAACAACAGGCATAAATCAAAACTTTCTGGAAAACTGGAATATATGGTCACTCTGTACTCCATTTTAGACCTTTTTCATTTTGTACCCTGTTGTAGAGTTGGCTGCATACGTGTCCTTCTCCCCAGCTACAGTGAAGCTTCCTGAGGACATTACTGTGAGACTCAGGGCCCAGGCTAGTGTTGCACATAGTGAAGTAAATCTTTAAAACCATGAACTATCCCTGCCTTGAAAAACTGAGCCACCTTTCCCATGTTCACATTTCCATTCTTTAGCCCTTTCAATCCATTCTCCATAACTCAGCCAGTGTGATCTTTTAAAAATACGTATTTGATCATATCATTCCCAGATGCAAGTCCTCTTAGGGCTTCTCAGGATATTCACAGTAAAATTCAGACTCCTATGAGCTGTTATGCTCCATTATCCAAATCCCTGTTTTTTTCAGCTTCATCTCATATTACCACCTTCACTAACTGGTTCCTGCCCATCTAACCTTCCTTTGTTCCTTCTGATATGTGAAGTTCTTCTGATATGTGAAGTTCTTTCCTAGTTCAGGTACCTTACACATCATGCTGTTCTCTCCACCTGAAGTGCTCCTCCCTCTGCTCTTTGCATGTTTCTTCCAGTCCTTTAGGCCTGAGCTGAAATGTCACCTTCTTAGAGAGGTTTTTCCTGGCCATATTTTCATACAGGGTCTGCCCTTGGCTCTCCTTTGCTCTCACCTTTGCTCTTAACCTTTCTCCTTTGCTCTCACCTTTTTCATCTTCTAACTGTTAACACTTAATGTATAATTATAGATTTTTCTTTCTGGTATCCTTTAAAGTCTATCCCTTCTGCTGTCTCTAGGTTCTCCAGAAGGAAAGTACCATACTCATTGTCTCCACTATAGTGTTTGCAGCACATAGAAGAATGTGCTCAATAATTAAAGTTGCATGATTGAAGGTTGGAATAATTATTTTTCCAATTGACAACATTGCTAATCACACACTCTTGTTGCACTCCAACGTTAATTGCTTACAAGAAAAAAAAAGCTAATACAATATGACCTTTGTTTTTCCTCTCTGGGGATATGAATGTAAAATGAGATACTGATCAGCACATACACACCAGGCAAAATTTTATTCCAAGACTGTGGTGTCTGCTGTTCTCTATGGAATGTTACACAGGCTGTCTTCCCAGTGTCCTAGCTCAGTGGTCGGCAAACTGCGGCTCGCCAGCCACATGCGGCTCGTGAGCTGTGGCCACTCTGTTGACTAATGAGTTTGCCTACCACTGACCTAGACTCTCGATTCCAATAATTACAGGCTGTTGTTTTTCCTTGTGATTAAGCCCCTATCCCAGTGGTCGGCAAACTCATTAGTTAACAGAGCCGCAGTTTGCCAACCACTGTCCTACCTTATTAGGATAGTAAAATAGCTAGTGCTGCCAGGAAAAGCTAACCCAGGGAAACTTCAGCCTTCCATTTCCAGAGGTGATCCAAAAGACAGGCAGCAGAGACAGAGAGGGAAGCTGGTGGGAGTCAGTCGGAATTTACTGAGCACTTTTACATGCAAATATTTATGTGGGACGCTACTTTTTTTACCATAAAAGTACAAACTATTTTTAGCATCAGAGCATGAATAGCATGTCTTTATACTGTAAAATTATTGTCCCACATGCCCTCTGTCTAAGATATTTTGACTTCAGAAAACAGTTTTATTTCCTTTTAAAGTGGGCTAATTAATTCATTCTCCCCATACTTCCTGGTTTAACAAACAGTTACTGAGCATCCTTTGTGCAAACCTTATGAAAAAGACTTTGATATAACAGAAAGATGTATACCATAGAAACTGTGCCTTTGCTACATTTACCGCTTGATACAGCCATTTATCCTGATGGAGAACTCAACATAAGTGAGGCTGAGACTGATGGAGTAAGTGTAATTCAAAAGGAGACACTGCTGAGCATATATTAAAGAATGAATACCTTCAGATATATATATTAAAATTCTTTAAACTTGTGTCTTTCCTATTATCCTATTTTTCTTGACCTTCCCTTTGCCTTTTTAAGAAACTTTTGAGAACAATGCTCTGTCCCACTTAATGCATCAGAGAGTGTTAGAATCAGTGCTAGGTTGCTTATTAGTTCTCTGGGGTCTTAGTTCTACAAACAAAGGCTTTGGCATTCTCACATTTTTGCCTGCAATTTACTGGGAAGTACCTGGGTAACTAATTTTATTAAATAATCTTTTTTAAAAATATATTTTATTGATTTTTTACCAAGAGGAAGGGAGAGAAAAAGTCAGAAACATCGATGAGAGAGAGAGACATCGATCAGCCGCCTCCTGCACACCCCACAGTGGAGATGTGCCCGCAAGCAAGGTACATGCCCCCAACCAGAATCGAACCTGGGACCTTTCAGTCCGCAAGCCGATGCTCTATCCACTGAGCCAAACTGGTCTCGGCTTATTAAATAATCTTAATAGTACTCCAGAGTTTCCAGGAAGTGCCTTATTTTTTTTTTTTCCCCAACATGGATCACCAGAATAGGTCTATTTTCTTGAAATGGTTTTGCTGTGGTTACATACCCATTTGTGCCCACTTACTAATGGAATTCTTGATATCAAAAAACCATATTTCTGCCCAGAAATTTAGCTTTTAAAGCTAATCTACTCAAAACAGAAATCAAAAATATCTTTCACTCTTTTTCATTTCTGTTTACTTTGGAAGTAGATGATTTTTTTCAAGGCAAGTTGAACTTAAAATATTCAAAAGGAATATTTGAATGGAAATTTAGGTCCCAAATTTATAGTGAGAATACTGATGGAAAATTGTATAGTTAATGATCCCAGGATTATATTTTCGAGTAGTTCCTGATTTGCTAACAAATATTTTTCCTTCCAAAAGATAATTTGTAAATTTTTTTGTGTGCTTGGAAATTCTATCTTTCTTAGAAATTGTTAAAAAGTGATTTCCCAATGAATTTCTTAAAAAAAAATTGTTCTTTAAGATTTCCTCTTCTTCTTGCACTACTACTCACTTTCTCTCAGTATCCACTCATTAAATTGACCATGTACTATGATAGGCAGACAATTTTAGGTGCAAATAGCAAACAAAACAACAAAGATTTCTGCCTTAGTAGATGCTGTCCTTTTAGTTGCAGACTACCTCCATTTAAATGTTCAACCCTGACCTTTCTTCTTAGCTTCACAAACTCAGGTGCTTATCACAATTTTTTTTTATCTTCATTGATTAAGGTATTACGTATGTGTCCTTATCTTCCTATTGTCCCCCCGCCTATCCTCACTCATGCCCTCACCTCCTGGTGTCTGTGTCCATTGGTTAGACTTATATGCATGCATACAAGTCCTTTGGTTGATCTCTCCCCATTACCCGCTCCCTCCCCTACCTTCCCTCTGAGGTTTGATGGTCTGATTGATGCTTTTCTGTCTGTGGATCTGTTTTTGATCATCAGTTTATGTTGTTCATTATATTCCACAAATGAGTGAGATCATGTGATATTTATCTTTCTTCCACTGGCTTATTTCGCTTAGCATGATGTTCTTCTCTGAAAGCACTTCTGTCTGGGAGAAAGCTGCTCTTTCAGCTCTCCCTCAAATTCCAGGCAAGTTAGTTTTTTCTGGAGTGTTCTAGGTTCCTTTCAGGCTTATTCCCCAGTGCTGGAGCTCAGAGGGAGTGGTCAGAGTAAGTTCATGCTCTGGTCCTTTAAAGGAACTGCCTGGGACTCCAGCAGTCTTCATGTCATTCAGCCACAATCCCTATCATTTTTTATAGCCAAAAGTTTTGGGGACTTCTCTTCCTGGTACTAGAACCCTGGATTAGGGGGCCTGTGTAGGGCTGATATCCCTCATTTTTTCAGGGAAACCTCTGCAGTCAAAATAACACTTCCAATTTGAAACCACCACACATGGGTGTGGGGTCAGCTGGTTCTGCATTCTGCTCCGTGTCTTCACCCCTCCTACCAATCTCTGAGTGCTTCTTTTTTAATTCCCTATTTGTAGGACTTCTGTTCAGTTAGATTTCAGGTGGTTCTGAATGATGGTTGTTCTGTATTTTAGCTATAATTTCAATGTGCTTGTGGGAGATGGTGAGAACCACATTTATCTATGCTGCCATCTTGACCAGAATCCTTGGCTTTTATCTATAATAATAAAAGCATAATATGCAAATTGACCGAACGACCAAACAGCAGAATGACCATCTGGATGACCATGCTATCATATGCACTGGCACCAGGCCAGCCAAGACAGGTGTGATCCCCACCATTGCCCCATGATCGCCTCGCAGAAGGAGGACCAGGCCACTGCCTGGGGGGTTGGCGGTGGGTGTTGGCAGTGCCAGGCCAAGGTGGAGGGGGGTTGGAGGGCAGCAGCCAGAGGGAAGCCTGGGTTCCTGGTGCCAGCAGCCAGAGGGAAACTTGGGTACCAGTAGCCAGGGGAAGGAAGGCCTACCCTTGCATGATTTTGTGCATTGGGCCTCCTGTTTTTAAATAAGTTGCCTGAAAAAGTGCCCACAAATGTGGTACAGGTTTATTTGAAGTAAACACAGTATTCTAGCTCCCCTGGCATAGTTATTCCATATTTTGTCTTGGTGAATAAAGGACACAAAGTAAGATAATCATAATGACGGTAAAAAACAGCACTTAGGGCTGGGATCTTAGCATTTTAATTTGGGGTTCGCCAACTTGTCTCAGTTTTCACATTTCTATTGTAAAACTTTGGTAGAAATGCTCTATTTCTTTAGCAACCTATTGTTGTTACTATTTCTTACAGTATTCCAGCTCAAAATGGTTTTTGAGATTTTTTTTGTGTGGCACAGATAAACTGCTTATTTTGTTTGTTTGTTTTTTGAACAAGATTAAAGCAATAATTTAAGAGAAAGCTTTATTTTCCTGCCCATTTCCACATTCCCTCTGAAAGACTGTTCTTGGAGGTAGAAATAGAGCTGTTGATGAAGAGATTAAGATAAGGAATACTTTTCTTTTTTACTCTTGAGATGTGGTCCTTAACTATTATCCTATATGTCAACCTAGTTCATTTTCTTTCCTTGACAACCAGGTAAGGGACAAAGTATAAAATTGATTGGGATGTGATTCAGAGAAAGAGAAATGACCCATAAAGGATATTGCAACACTTGACATTAGACAGGCTCCTTCCACACTTTTTCCTTGTTTGTTTGGACTACGTATATGAAAAATTGTTTATATGTACAGGTAATTGAGGACAAATTATGTATACTGATATGAGAAATGCTCTTTAGGGTCCTCTTTCAACAATTATGGAGATCTTCATTCAGGGCAGTAACATTATTTCTCCTGCATGTCACATGCTGGCAGCTGGAAGAAGAGGAAACTGTCTTTACATTGTTTTATGGCCTTGGCTCCCAACTCACTCACAGAGATATTTTAAGCACTACAGCTAATTAGAAAGCAAGTGGGCAGTTTTGCTGAGAATATATTCAGTGAGGACTAGGGAGTCAGTTTTTGCTGTTACGTTATTCAGGCTGTATGAATACTTTATTGGAGAAAGTGCTTGGGTATCAGGAGTCTTGGGTTTCAGCCTTTGTCTTACTACTGGCACGTTGTCTGTTCTTCCCTGAGTTTTTAGCTCTCTTTGACTCCCAGTTTCTGTAGTTGAACTGAATGCAAATGGTTCATTCTTCTAACATTGGGAAGCTGTAATATGTGTAAAGAGGTTATAGAGGTTGGAATAATTAAAATTCCTTTTCCCTTGTTAAAAAGTAGATTTAAAAAACATGAATTGCCTGGACTGTGGTAGTGTTAATAGTTTAGATGAATATGTAATTAGTACAAGGAGCGACACCTCAGAGTTTCTGCTTTGCAGTAATAATACACTTTGGTAAAATCATGATGTGCTGATGGTTATTAGACTATTGTAGATCCCAGTGGATACATTATATTGAAAAACCTTAAATGGAGTGGCCTCATGCATACTGTTTTTAGCAGATGATAAAAGCTTTTTCTCTGAGAAGAAATGAATGTGCAATGGTAAGCCCTCTTGTTTGGGGGCCATAACTGTTGGCAGCTATCTGAGAGTTGTAATTGTAGATCTTTTCATCTTGAAATCCTGGAAATCTGCTTCTTATGAATAATTCATGGTAAAGGAATGTAACAAATTTTTTTCCTAAATTTTATTTTTTAACCACTAACCTGTATTTTTAGACATGTCAGTTGTTATTTTATTATTATTTTTTTTAATTTTGCAGGAATTAAAAATTCTGTGGAAAATGTATAGGTTCTTTTGGTTTTACAAAATCCTTCCTTGTACCTCCTTTATATAAAATGAATGAAATTTATATAAACACTGAAACTGCTCATTAGTCTTTTGGATGAAGTGGTCACTGTACTTGGTTTCCTGGCCTCTTCCAGGTTAACTCTCTTCCTTCAGTTACTGTTTTTATGTGCATTCGGTGTGTCCCAAACACTATTGTTATTATAGAGACATAAGAGGAATATAAGACATCCGTCTCTGTTTTCTAGGGCTTCATCCTTGAGTTACTTAATTATTTTGGAACAGTTTAAAGTAAATAAACTGTAAAAACTACTCTTTGAACAGTTGTTAAATGATAGATATGGTCTTAGTTTCTCACTAATCTCCCTTGTGATTTTTCTAATGCCATATATTTTCCTTGGGAGAGTTTTCTTACAGCTGTATTTGTGATCTTGTGCTAGGATTTATGAGCTGTCACTGTTAAGGTCTCCCTCTGGCTTTGTCCTCAAAGATGGAGGGTATTTGTGGCTTGTTTTCTTATTGTTAATATGTGAGAATATTTCCAAATCAAAATGAATGCTTAAGTATTTTTCTTAACTTTGTCTTTTTAGATTGATTTATTAAAAGAAATGTGATTTGTGAAAATTTATCCCTGCAATTTGAGAAAAAAATTCCAAAGCAATATGCAGTTGTGTGAATAAATATATGTATATTTCTGATTTCACCATTAGAGTTGGAATTTTTTAAAAATTGAACTGTATGGCTAGGACAAGTGGAAAGCTAAATGAAACAAAAAAATATTGTGGTGGGAAGTAAAGCAGAAACATGTAAGAAAACCATTCCGGATCTTATTGATGATGTTAACATAATTAGTAAATGTTGACTGACTCCAAGGATGTTTGAATGACACTCTGTAGGCTACGATGCATTTCCAGAATTCAAACTGCATCATCTTTGGCTTAATGACCTTATGTATTTGGATCTTTCACTGAGATAGATTTGTAATGAAATATAAACTATACTAATCAGCTTTGTCCTGTTTCTACCACTAGAGAGGTCCAATGGTATAGTTCAAAATTGTTTTCATTATTATTCACCTAACTTACGATGACCCTTGACTTTTCTTAAGAAAGATGCTTTTGCATATCTGGTAGCACAAGTACCATAAGGTTGACTTAAATATTAACTCAGCTTCCTCTTAGATTTTTTAATTGAAAAGCTTGACCTCCTTCTTAGCATATTTACTGTATAGACCCTTATTGATATGCACAGTAGACATTAAGGTAGGAAGAAAAACCACATTTCTTGCTCTTACATGATCCACAAGTGTTTCACTTCTCTGGGTGATTTTTGGTTGTGGCCATCTCAGAACCTCCCAATTTAATTAAGATTTAAATACTATATGGCAGAAAAAGTGTTTCTCTCCATTTCTTAATGAAGACCAGTTACTTATAGAGTGGGTACATTATATTAGAATATGATCTGGATATGACAGGGCTTGTGGGAAAGGCGACTGGCACTTTGGGATAGCGGTCTGTGATATCTCAGTTGGCTTTATACAAAATTTTTAATATTTTCTGTCTATTCCCTTCCATTACATGTTGGTTTCTTATTTTTGTATTAAAAGGAAACCAGTGTTGATACTGTTTCCCTGAGGATTTATATAGCAAGCAAGAAAGAAATGAGATGTGAATTTTTATTTTTTGAAGAATGAATTAACATATTTGAAAGTGCTTAACCAGTTGTTCAATTATCAGTTATCCAAAGTTGATACACTATTGGTCTTGTGCTGTTTGCCTGAATGAGCCCTCAATAGTTAGCAGAATCACCTTCTCTTTTTGCCTTTCCTATCTTTTTTTTTTAAGAGTTATAATTGACATAAATTAGATTCTAAATGTTTCATTTTGATTGAAACATATGTATATGGTGGGAGATATGTTAAAATAAATTTATTTTGTATATGGACATCCAAGTTTTGTAAAATCATTTAAAAATTTTTTTTATTGATTTCAGAGAAGAAGGGAGAGGGAGAGAGAGATGGAAACATCAATGATGAGAGAAAATCATTGCTTGGCTGCCTCACACTGGGGATTGAGCCCACAACCCAGGCATGTGCCCTTGACCAGGATCCTTCAGTCTGATGCCCACTGCTCTAATCTGTGCCAAACCAGCTAGCGCTACAAAATAATTTTTGAAAAAGTTACCCATTCTGTAATTCATTGCATTTTCACTTTTTAGAAAAACCAGCTGTTTATATAAGTGTTTATTTATTTATGTATTATCTATTGTGTCCTACTTTTCTGTTTGTCGGCTTTTGCCAAGATTGTAGCTTTATAGCAAGTCTTGGAATCAAGTAGTGTTAGTTCTCCAACTTTGTTCTTCTTCACAGTTGTTTTGGTTTTACCTAGGTCCTTTGTATTTATTTATGAAGTTTAGAGAGAGCTTTTCAATTTCTCCAAAGTATCCTGCTAAGATGTTGATTGAGATTTTGTTGATACTGTAGTTCAATTGGGGATAATTAACTGTTTAAAACAATTTCATTTCCAACCTTTCACAATATAGTAGAGGCTTATTCATGCACTGGGTATGGGGATTGTCCCTCAGCTCAGCCTGCACCCTCTCCAATCTGGGACTGCTGGCTCTCTACTGCTCGCCTGCCTGCCAGCCTGATCACCCCCTAACTGCTCCCCTGCTGGCCCTGTACCCCAAATGCCCTACCCTACTGACCTGGTCACCCCTAACTGCCTTCCCCTGCAGGCCTGGTCATCCCTATCTGCCTTCCCCTGTTGACCTGGCCGCCTCTTACTGTACTCCCCTGAAGGCCTAGTCTCCCCCAACTACCCTCCCCTGCTAGCCTGATCACCCCTAACTACTCTCCCCTGTCTGCCTAGTCACCCACAACTGCCCTCCCCTGCCAGCTGGGTTGCCCCCAACTGCCCTCCCCTGCAGGCCTGGTCACCCCCAACTACAGTCACCTGCAGGCCTGGTTGTCTCCTCAGCTCCTCTCTCCTGCAGGCCTGGTCACTCCCAACTGCCCTTCCCTGCAGGCTATCTTGTGGAGGCCATATTTGACCACATGGGGGTGGCCATCTTGTGCGAGAGCTTGAGGATCAATTTGTATATTCTCTTTATTATATAGGATATATCTCTATTTAGGTCTGATTTATTTCATCATTATTAGTAGCTTTCAGGATACAACTCATTCACATATTTTGTCAGATTTATTCCTGAGTATTTAATATTTTTGTTGCAATAATAAAGGGTATTGTTTTTAACATTCAGTTTCCATTTGTTCATTGTTAGTATATGCATTGAATATACTTCTGTATATTCACCTTGTGTCCTATAACTTGTCTAAATTCATTTATTAGTTCTAGCTGCTTTTTGTAAGTTCCATCTGATTTTGTAAATGGGCAACCATATTTTTAGTGAATGGACACAGTTAACTTCTTTCTTCCTAATCTGGATGTCTTTTTCTTTGAGTGCTCAGGCTTCATGCAATGGAAGTAGTAACAGGAGATAGATGAGGGAAGGCGTTTCTAGTCTTTCAAAATTAAGTATGGTTTTAAGTGGAGGTTTTTCAAAGATGCTTAAAAATGTTTTGTTCTATTCTTAATTTCTAAGAGAATGACTATTAGATTTTGTCAAATGCCCGTACTATTTATCAGGCTGACCATGTCATTTTTCTTTTAGTTTTTTAACATGTAAATTTTATACAATTTTTTAAAAATATTAAAAATTGTATTCCTGAGTAATCCCATTTCATCATGGTGTATTATTTTTAAATATATTGTTGTATTTTATTTGGTAAAAATTTGTAAATGAATATTTGCATCTATGCTCCTGAAAAAAAAAATTGATCTGTAACTTTCTTTGAGATGTTTTTGTCTGGTTTTGGTTTCAGGGTAATATTGGCCTTAAAGGATGGATAGGGTAATAATATTCCTCCTCTTCTGTTTCTTGGAAGAGGTTATGTTGAATTTTTATTATTTCTTCCTTAAATGTTAGAATTTATCAGCAAAGTCCTCTAGGTCTGAAGTTGTTTGTTTTGTAGAAAAATTTTTAATTGTTTAGTTTCTTTACTTGATACTGGATAGTTCATGTCACCTATTTCTCCTTTAGTCAGTATTGGTAATTTATGTCTTTTCTTTTTTTAAAAAATATGTACTTATTGATTTCAGAGAGGAAGGGAGAGGGAGAGAGAGAGAGATAAGAAACATCAATGATGAGAGAGAATTATTGATTGGCTGCCTCCTGCACACACCCCACTGGGGATCAATCCTACAACCTGGGCATATACCCTGATAAGGAATTGAACTGGTGACCTCTTGCTTCCTGGGTCAGTGCTCAACTGCTGAGCTATACCCAGTTGGGCAATTTATATCTTTTCAAGGAAATTTAAAATTTCATGTAAGTCGTGGAATTTATTGGCATAAAGTTGTTTCAATAATATTCCCTTATTTTCCCTTAAATACCTATATAATCTGTGGTGATTATACATACATATTGGTAGTCTCTTTCCCTTTCTCACCCTTTTTAAAAACACACTTTCACACACACACACACACACACACACACACACGTGTGTGCACTTCACTATGACTGGATTTATAAAATGTATTGACCTTAAAAAACCAGCTCATTGTTTGCATTTATTTTCATTATTGCTTTCTGCATCACATTTCACTGATTACCTCCTTTGTGCTTACTGGTTTTATTTTGCTTGGGTTTTTTGTGGCTTTATTTTTTGTTAATTGTGGTTTTTGTTTGTTTTGTAAGGAAGAAGCTAAGGTCATTGTTTTAAGATCTAAATTTTATAATATAGGCATTTGATGCTATCAATTTATCTATAAATACTATTTTGGCAACACCTTATTATAGGTCATGTTTTCCTGTTTGTTTGTGTACCTGGTAATTTTTGACTGGATGGAATATATTAGGAAATTTATCGTGTGTGCTACCTTTTTTGCATTTCTCTGAGTATTCTTAAAGTTTCTTCTGGGGTGCAGTAAAATTACTTGGAGAGAGTATAACCCTTTTGAGTTTTTCTATTATGATTTGTTAAGGAAGATTTGGAAAAGTGCTCCTTCTAATGGGTTTATTATTCCCCATTACTCGTGTAAGATCTTCCAGAATATATTCCTCAATATTCTGAAGTATAAGCTGGTGGAGCTGACACTGGTCAGAGTTTATGTAAATGCCAGGAAATGTTTCTCCTAATCTTTTAGTGCATTCCCTCCCCACCAGGGCATGTGTTAGGCAAGAAGGTTTATCTGGTCTGTGTTACAGTATCTTGACCAGAAATGTCCATTCCCTATTTCTTTTAATGCCATCACTATTCCTTTTCAGGCCAGCTTAAGATCACGATTAATCCTTCTCTGTCTTCTCTTTTATTCCAATGACTATTTTACGAGTTCTTTCTTGTTTCAGAATATATTTGACATTTCTTTTGTGCTTGAAACTAACAGTCTTCACAGAAATATCATCATTAACTTATGCAAAAATTAGGAAACAAACATCATTAGATGGAGAGACTACCACCAGAGTAGTCTAAAGTTCTGGTACTTTATCATGTAATCAGGGAATCAATACATTACTTAATAAATTCTAACCAGTATAAAATTTGCATACATTATATGTGGATAGAGTAAATTTATTTCATTGAGTATATTTGCTTAAATATTATATTTGGGCAGCTAAGTGCTTTTCCAGACAGAACCACAATGCCCCTGCTACATTTTGGATTTTAGTTCTAAATCTGTCCTATCCCATCTCTTACATTTTATATGTATGTATATATTGCTTTCCTGTTTCCCTCTCTACTTAATAAGCTTCTTAAAGCCAGACTTGTCCTTGGATTTCTCATACAGTTCCAGGCATAGGGGTGTTCAGTTAAAGTTTGATTGTTTGGACTTAGTAGGCTACCGTTTTAGGCAGTTAGTGCATGGGTGAAGAATTTACCTAGAATCTCTATATTATACACATTCTCAACTGTCTATATTATAATATAAACCACACCAGCATCATTATAGCTTGTTATTATATGCCTTTGGTATATTTTGAAAGAGCTGTCAGAAAATGAGCTCTTTATTACCTAGAATTACTAGTTAACATGCTTTGCCTTTCATCAGAATGTCTTTGTTGGTTTGCTGTATTCATTGTAGTATTTTATTACAATTGTAGCAGTTTTGAGGTGCAAGGCTTGCTGGATCTCCCTTTGTGACTTTGTGGCAATATCACATACCTACTGGGGATCAATCAGGGGTTTCTTTCTTCTACTTTTTGTCTTGCCAGTCTTTTTGTTAACATTTGCCACCTTCTCCTTCTCCCCATCTGCACTCTGACCCAATACTATGTTTTAGAGGGGGGAAAAAAATCACATAGCTGAGCTTCCATTAAACTGTATTCCAGAAAAATTGCATAAAGAGCTCTTGATGAAAAAAGATCTCCCTTGTCAGAAGCCTGCCAATTTGAGAGTGTTGACTACTTACCTTGGCTAGGGCATCTTGGAATCTATGACTCCCTTTAAAATTTATTCTCTTTTTACTTGATAGAACAAAATTGCTTTATTTTTCTTTCATTGCTCATCTCCTCCTCACCAAATAAATTATATGATGTTTCCTCTCTAAACACAAAATATTCTTTCAGAACCTTCCCACCAGGTCTAGAGTCTGGAGAGGGGTGTGTGTGCCCTGTGTGTTTGGTATCTGTGGTGTGTGTGTGTGTGTGTGTGTGTGTGTGTTTGTGTGTGGTCTATATTTTTCACTATCATTGGATTCATCCAATTCTAGAAAGACTTACAATTTGCTCACATTGCATGGTTCTGGCTCCCTCTGCAGCACCAAATGGAAAAGTGCTTTGTCTTTGTTGCTGAAAAATTCAGCCTTTTTTTTTTAATAGAGCATGCCAACTGGTATGCAAGTCCAGATTAAGTGTCACACTTGGGAATGCTTTTTTTTTTTTTTTGTAACAGAAGGGCAAGTTGGGGGGCACAAGGCTCACTGAAGGTTAGTCATATGTCAGGAGAGTTGCAGGAGATGATAAAATGGTTAAGAGGGTATGGAGAGAAGGGAGAAAAGGCAGTAGGTCCAAGTATAATTGCAAAATTAATTTGGTAAGTAGAAGGTTAAGTTACTTACAGGTATTCTAGTATTAAGAAACTAGAAAGTTGTAGAGTATAAGTCTAGAGCCATTGTACAATTTTTAGGCCTGTTTCATTGGATTATAGACTTAGGATTGTAATGCATATCTGTCATTGATAAGTAGTGTGATTTGGCCTCCACTAATGGATTGGTTGTTGAACATTCAGGGTGACTTTAAGTAGGGCTTGTCATCTTAGTTTGAAATTATTGATTTTTATGGTACCCCTGATAATTTGATATTCTTTCCAAAGTTAGAGCTGCTATTAAATACAGCAAAATGATCCCTAGGTTTTTCTGAAGTTTTTAAAGTTGTAGTCAATTTGACCTATTAAGATTCCATGATTATTTATTTAGAGCAGAATTTCTATATATATCTTGCCCCCTAGTGAAGTAAAACTGTGTACATTTAAGTGTGCTTTTTGGGTGCTGGTATGATCTATTTGTTCATCTGGGTACTGATTACTCAAATGTTTTCACAGTATAAAGATTACACTGCCATGTGAGATTTTTTTGTTTGCATGTTTTATATCAATAAAAAGTTTAGTTAAAACTCTTGTACAGCCAGTGTTTTGTTTTTAATATAAGTAATGTATAAATAGTGACCTACTATTTATATAAGTAATGTTATATACATGCACGGATGCCTCTTCTGTGAATTAGTCCTCCTTTTTAAAAATTTTATTGTTTAAAGTATTACAAATAGTAGTGCAAAGTATATCTCCTCCCCCCCCATTTTAATTCATACCACATTAAATCTTGTCTCCTTTAATGGATGGTGGAGTAAGTACAAGTGCATACCTGCAAATATAAGATGACTTTTATTTAATAAATTAATAGAATGTTTATGTAATAAATTCATGCTTTTGTATTTATAAAGTTTTTAGACTTTGAGACATGACCTTTATTTAATAGGTCAGCATCTTTTTTTTGTATACTTCTTTCTAGGATTTAGGGTCTCTATGAATTGGGAGTTCATGGTGATGTTGGTTCTGCTTGAAATTAAGTACGATAAAATTTTAGATTACGAAAGGTAGGAAAATATTATAGGCAACTTTATTATCCACTTTTCACTTTTACCTCCCACCTTTTGTATTTTACTTGTATAATTCTCAGATTTTTTTCCTAGAAACCTTATACCTTCCCTCCTGAATTGTCACTGAACAGTTTCCACATGCAGCCAGTTAGGGTTCAAATTCAATACTGATTTACATTACTCTCTAATTAGACTATAAAAGATCTAGTCTAAAGATTTATTATTTTTTCTATTTATATGTGAAAAACAATTAGCTGCAGAATCCAGTTTTTACCCTGGTCTGAAACTTGCATAGCCTTATTGATTTTACTGGAAAATAGAAAGCTCAACATTTTCTCCAGATGTCTCCAAAAACTGTTTCTCTGGCCTTACACCAAAGTGACTGTGATCTACAGAAGTAGATGTGACAGGGAAGGGTAAGAAATTGTCAGAGAAGTGTCTGACTTAGAGATAGCTCTGTAAAGATTGCAAGATTTCTTGGTGGCATGTTTTTGTCAACGCTCCTATGTAGCAGTCACAGACCCTAAGTCCAAGGACTATATTTCTATTTAGAGCAGACTGACCTCTTTTTCTGGGCTGAAAACAGTGAAGTGTATCAGTTTTGGTAGCTTGGGTTATAAGAAACCTAAATTAGTTTGAAGTGGAATTATCCTGATGAAAAGGGCATTTGAAAGCCCTTGACACTGACAGAGGATTGTCTAGTGTTTAATCTTGGCTCAAAATGCACCACCAGACATAGTGAGAGTCATTATGAACTGCTGATCTCTTGCCCCTCCCCTCAGCAGACCCTAGTAGACTTGCAAAAATAGCAAACAGTGTGTGTATTTGGCATGGTGCCCACTGTGTACTAGAGGAAGAAAGCATACCTTGTTTGCACTCCAACCAGATACTGGTGCATCGTGTTACAGCTCTGCTTGGTTCTGAGCTCCTCTGTTCAATCTTGTCCTGACAGATGCTGTCCTTGCCACCCTTAACAAGACAAAAGCAGCCACTCTGCTGGAGTTGGCTACTGCCAGCTGTGCTTGCCAGTGCCCTAAAATGATGTGCTGTGTACTTATGGAAAGGGAACAAACAGCCTGTGGGCCTGTTCTCTTCTTCCATTGTATGCATCACCTTTTGAGTTTTTGCCATTTCAGAAGTAGTAGTTTTGGTTCTCTTTCATCAGATAAATGTATGAGCTCTAAACTTTTCCTCCTGCTTTATGAACAACAGATTTCATCACTAAAGATGCCCATGGATGGTCTCTGTAGGTAGAAAAATGTGCAGACAATGACACAATCATGACCCTAATACTATGTGACTAAAGGATTCTGGTAACAAAGATTAGGTAGGAGATCTCTGTGGATGTGTGTCAGGGAGAGAGAATCCTTATGTGGGCTATGAGGTTAAGTAGAGCTTAGAGTGTGAAGTGCTAGTATATATTGCTTGGGTTCAAGGTAAAAGAGAAGTGGCTTGAAGTAAGCTTGATAAACGTGGGCTGGGCCTGGTTAGGTTGCAGGTAGTTAGGAATCAGTAGAATTTGAAACCATGAATATTTAAAATTATTGATTTTTTTTTTTGTGAAGCATTATTTTGGTGGCAATCTGGAGACTTGGATTATGAAAAAAATGGCGAGAGTTGTTAGGGAGTACTGGGTTATTTAGTTGGGAGATGAGAGGCACAGAACATTTTGGACTAAAATAAAAGATGAGGTCCTGAGTTCAGGTAGAGAGACTAGGGCAGAAAGGAACTGAGAGATATATAGATATCCTATCTAATAAAAAAGTAATATGCAAATCAATCATCACTCTACTACACCCACAAGCCATTTCCACCAGCCAATCAGGAGTGAGCATGCAAATTAACCCAACCAAGATGGCTGCGGCCATGGAGCGAGCAGGAGGCTTGTATTTCCCTGGCAATGGAGGAAGCCAACCTTTCCGCAAACCCTGGCTGGCCCAGGCCTCCACTAAGGCTACAAAGTTTCAATTATAGAAGATAAATAAATGCCAACAAAAATGGCAGCAGCCACAGAGTTGGAGAGAGCAGGAGGCTTGAGTTGCCCCCAGTGATGGAAGAAGCCAAGCTCCCACAGGCCCAGCCCGCCTTGGTCTCTACTCCAGGCTACAGAGTTTTAATTATAGAAGATAAATAAATCCCAACAAAAATGACTGCAGCCACAGAGCAAGCAGGAGGTTTGGCTCTGCTCAAGGCTACAGTGTTTCAATTATAAAAAATAAAAAAATCCCAGATACCAGGGCCTCCACTTTGTTTGTCAGAGAGTGTGGCTGGCCTGCAAACCACCCCAGGCCCCTTGCCTAGGTCACCCCATACTCCAAGGCAACCCCTACTCTGATCTGGGACACCCTTTAGGGCAAACCAACTGGCCCCCACCTGTGGACCAGGCCTCTATCCTATCTAATAAAAGAGTAATATGGAAACTGACGATAACTCCAACACACAAGATGGCTGCCCCCTTGTGGACACATGATGGCTGCCAAAAGATGGCTAGCAGGGAAGGGCAGTTGGGAGGGACCAGGCCTGCAAGGGAGGGAAGTTGGGGGCGATCAAGGCTACAGGGGAGGGCAATTAGGAGTGACCAGGCTGACAGAGGAGGGAAGTTGGAGGTGACCGGGCCTACAGGGGAGGGCAGTTGGGGGAGGAGGGACCCAGGCCTGCAGGGAAGGGCAGTGGTGTGGGGGACCAAGCCTGCAGGGGAGGGCAATTAGGGGTGACCAGGTCTGCAGGGGAAGGCAGTTAGGGGCAACTATTCTGGCAGGGGAGCAGTTAGGCATCAATCAGGCTGACAAGGGAGTAGTTAGGGGGTGATCAGGCTGACAGGCAGAAATGGTTAGGGGAGATCAGGAAGGCAGGCTTGGGAGGCAGAAGTCTGGTAGGATCATGCCTAAATGGGCAGTCAGACATCTCTTGAGGTGTCCCAGATTGGAGAGGGTGCAGGCTGGGCTGAGAGACCACCCCCCCCATACATGAATTTCATGCACCAAGCCTCTAGTTTTAAATAAAGGACTTCACTAATATCCATATATTGAGAGTGGAATGAGATGATAAAAGAAAGTAAGGAATGAATAGTTAGATTTCTAGCTCAGATTACTAATAGTCTTTGCAAATGCCTTTACACAGGAAATAGGAGTGTTGAGTAGATTTGAAGAATGCATGGTGCTTCTGTTTGGAGAAGCTGAATTTAAAGTACTTGTGGAATCTATAGGTATCAGTAAGTAAATTTCAGTGTAAATTTTGGACCCAGAGTACAAAAGACAACAGGATGGATACACAGTTGTCTGGGATCATTTGAGTGTTTTGACTTTTAGTCTGGCTTTTAGTCATTAGAGCCATGAAACCCTCTAATTCAAGTTTGAGAAAGTGTGTGTCCCATTAGTAGCACTGATGCAGGATCAGACCAACAGTATATTATAGACTAGCTGATATCTACTAAAATGATACTTACTGCATTTTTTAACTCTTGTGCTTATAAAACCATTTACCAAGAGTCCATCTCAATTTGCATAATGGGGATTCTGTACATTCACCATTGGGAATCCTTTTACAGGACCACAGGTTGGAAATCTTGTCCTCTGTTGATCCTGGTCCTTTCTGCAGAGCTTCATCTGGATTTTCTTTACCTCAGTAGATGAAGTAGTTAGTATTTCTTTCACATATTTGGCTAATAGAATAACTTTTGGAGAAAGCAACAGAAGTTTCTCCTCTCTGTAGTCCCTTGGACCATCTTGGTCAGTCTGTCTGTTTTTTCTACTGAACTCGCACCATCCCTGGCAATTGCCCTTTTGGACCCACACATGTTTTTAGATTATGTTAGGTAAAATGGTTTCTGGTGCTTGACATGACTGATGCCATCTTCAGAAGCAAGTTTGTCTCAATGACTGCCAGTTTCCCCCAGGAGGGGTGACCCCATACCACCTATGAGGAATGTTTCTATGTAGATAAGTAGGCCCAAGTTGTATATTAATTGGAATACACAGTTCTTACCAAGTAAATGCCACTTGGCTACAAGCTCCATAGTCTTGCTGCCACCCGATTCTACTTCTGCCTGTTTCTTTAATAAACTCTCTAATTCTAGAGTCTTTTTTCGGCCTCTAGGCCCTATTCTCCTTTAGAGGTCAGTTCTAGTACACTGTGGGAAATTTCCCGAAATGACTACATGGAGTTTTATTTTCCTAGAGGATGTCTGGGTCAGTTTAAATATGATTATAGCCAACAGTAAATTAATCTATAAAGTGGGCAACAGTGGTAAAATCACTAATATGAGAGTCTACTAGGTGAATCAAACTTCTTTTTAAAAAGTGTAAATGCACATTATTTTAATAAACTTGATAATTACTAATCATCTTTCTTCCTTTTCCTCCTGCCCTTCTTTCCTTTCCCTCTTCCTGTTCCCATCCATTTGTTCCCTTCCCTTTCTCCTTTACTCATTTTCTTATCCCTGCTTCCATTCCCGTGTTTAATCCCTATTAGTTAACAGGGAGGGTTGAGCAGAATTATGAGCTATGTGTGATGAGGAGTAACCAGATGACTGTATGTGAGAAGACATGAGAAAGTGTATAGAGACTTAAAAGGCCAGTCTCCTTAAAGGTTATTCCTGACCTTGGAGTAAAAGTTATTTCTCATCTTGGGCTGCCACAAATTTAGGGAAGAAGGCAGGAGGCAGCTCATTAACCTACTTTTCCCACAGATATAGATTAAAAAGTGGATATATCTGGAGGAGATGTTTGGTCTGGGACTCAGATGCTGTTTGCTCAGGCTCTGTCATGCTATTAGGGATCAGAGATTTCTTTGTCTCTGCTGTGCTCTTTCGAGGAATGGTGTGGCTCAGCTGCTTTTCCAGTCTATCTGGGCAGCGATATTTGTTAGGAAACATGAAAGGGTCTCTCTGGAGGGAAAGGAAAGGAGAGTGCATATTAACTCTGGATACTTTAAACGAGATCATAGTTGATATAATCTTATTCCTTGAAGAAACTCTTGAGACCACTTGCATGAGAGATTCTGGAAGTTATTTCTCTGGAGGACCCAGGAGTGTGGCTTTCCTCCACACTGAGAAGAAAAGAGGGCTCAGTCATCATTTTACATGGCCCTGAATACAATTGTAGGCTTCTTCTTCTTTCTCTTTTCCTCTCCTTCCCCTCTCCATATTCTTCTTATTTTTATTTTTTTAGTGTTTCTGCCAGGAAGTAGCTTTACCTCTTAAGAGAATGCTGTGGTGCCTTCTGTTGGTTTGCACAGTGCATTAGGGTCCTCTTCGACATACTGTTTTTGAGCCCTTTCAGTATGTTGTGGTGAAGTCCCCACCTCCTCAACCATGGGGACTTGTTCCTATCTTTAGGAACTGAGTTTGGAATGTGGCAAGAAGAGGCAATGTGTGCTAGAGAAAATCTGGTATTATAATGTGCCAGGGCACATATGATGAGGCGATGATTTGGGGTGAGAAGTCCATGCCAAATACTTCAGAAACTTCTTTGATCAATTATGTGCTTTTAGGATTTTACTACTTTAGGAATAATCTTAAAGCCCTTCCTTGAACTTCTGAATCTGTAAGATTGCTTATCATTTATAGGTCATATTTCTAGGATGCGAAGCCTAATTTATCCAATCTTGAAAGACCTTTAGTCTCATCAAATAAGACTCATTCTCCCCAACATTCTTCTTCATAAGTACTACCTCCTTCTGCATCTTATCACATGCCTCTTCAGCCACTGCTCTTTCTCTCCTCTGTAAAGCCACATTTTACCATGCTCCAGGAAGCTTCTTTTCCTCTCATGGGTCATATAGATAGATCTCTTGTTTTTGTTTTTGGTCTTGCAGGAAGAATTTATGATTTATAAAAAAATCACTGATCCTTTGTATTCTAGAAGAATGTGGGTTAGTGAGTCATACATCAATTGGACTTAACATTGTGGGACTACAAATAAATCTTAAGACATGACCTTGCCCTGAATGTATTTACAATACTGTGGTAAACCCAAAATTAAACTTGGAAACTGGAAATAATAATTGAATAACTTCTCTGACAGGGAGGAGGGGGTGTTATGGAGAGAGAAACAGTGAAAACCAACCCAGGGAAGTGCAGTGAGCATGGAGTGTAGGGGACAGAGGGCAGTGGTGTGGGAAATAGGAAAGTTCACCAAAGTGGAGGAAGCGTGTAGATGGAGGAGTGATGGGGAGGAAGCACATTTTATAGGGTATGGAACCCAGGGAAAGGAGTTTAGGTTAAGACATGGGGATCAATTAGAGATAGTTGAGTAGGTGAAAAAGATAATAATGGGTGGGATGCTTTAGAAGGGAGGGTTACAAAGACCAGCTAAAAGAAACCGCTGAGATAAGCCAGTCTTGCTCACAGTGGGAAGGATGTAGGGAATGGTGACTTGGGAAGATGTATCAAAGGAAGAAATGACAGGGCTTAGTCAGATCAGTGCAAGCCTTGTGGGAACTGCAGTTCCCGTTTTAAACTGTAACATTACATGCCATAGGTATATGTGATTTAAGTAATCCAATTTGTAAAGATTTAGATTTCATACTGAGATCTTATACTGTATTTGCACAGCAAAAGGAACTTTCAAACACACTGTGTAACTGTCAGATTTTTTTCTTTGACATTGTATCAGCTTTCTTACTTGTAAATGCAGGTGATACCTGCCAACTCTTTAAGCTTAGTTTATAGAAGGCTCAGTCTGGTCCAGTGAATTTGGTTGAAGATTCCAAGAACTAAATCCAATCTTATTTTCTCCCACACATTTTGAAGGACTGGAATCTGTTTTACAGAAATATTTTAAAAGGAGCTGCCTTAAATTTCAAGCTGTGTTAAGCTTAAACTAGTCTTGTTTTTAAAAAAATATCAGTGTAAGAACACCCTTCAGGAACTTTCCCTACCTAGTTAGCTCTCCTGTGCCAAACAGACTCTCCCTTCTTTGCCTGAGTCTCTCCAGTCTTCTGCAGCTGCTGGGCCAGGTTCAGCCCACTTACATCCTGCCAGGGGGTGAATTTGATACCTGTTCCTTTCATGAAACACTATCTGTGTGAAGTGAGCTCTTTGATCCATAGCCTTTTCTGCAGAGGCTAAGGGAAGATTAAGGAACACCTTTGAGTAGATGAATATTCGATGAAGTTTGTATAATTTAAACTAACACTTCTGTTAACCCTTTCACTCAGTGGAGAGACAGGAGAAACATGTACAGTCATGGATTCCCACTTAGATAAAGTGGTTTCTCTGGGCATATTTCTCATTTATGTAGGGCAGAGCTTGGGAATTAAGTATATGTTAATTAATGATTGTCATTTCTTATAGTTTCATAAAGATAGCTAATCACTAGGTATTGAATATACTAAAATGGAATTGGGATCAGTTAGTATTTGTGTATTAGGCATTGAGCTTTTAATGATGAACACGGCTAATATTCCACATGTCATGAACATTAACAGTAGTAGTAATAATATCATCACTAAAATTTGTTAGGTGCTTTCGATATGCAAGGTCCTATTCTCACTAATTTTCATCTACTTTCTCATAACAAAAGGATAAGGTAGGTGTTGTTTTTATCCCCATTTTTGAGATAAGAAAACTGAGGTGCAGACAGGTTAGGTGACTTGCCCAAGGTCTCACAGATTACAAATAGTAGAGCCAGAATTTGAACCTGGGCAGCAAGTAGGAGGTTAGGTCTCCTATTTTAAGGTAATTTCAGAACTAAGGTTGCTTCTTCAGTGTCTACAGTCCTCTGGGTGTGGTCTTATGTTAAGCACCAGTCCTAGGATCCAGCCACTAACACTTGAGTTTCCTTTGGAGTCCACCTGGAGACTCTGCAAGTGTCTGGGAACATGGTAAAACAGTGGGAGATAAAGATGAATGCCACATTTATACAAAACTCCAATTGCATCCCCATGGGTATCAGTTCCAGTTTTCTCTCTCCCTTGAGCTAATGCCATTCACCTTTATAACAATTTCTGCTCTAAAGAACCTCTAAAAGCTTCATTCTGATTGTTACTATTTCTTTTTTGTTTAATAGAAATTCTTTATTGTTTGAAGTATTACATATGTTTCCTTTTCCTCCATTGACCTCTCCGGGACCGCTCCCACCTCCCAGCACAGGCCGTCATCCCCGTCCAGTTTATGTCCATTGGTTTTGCTTATGCGTGCATACAAATTCTTTGGTTGACTTCTTCTCCCTCCTTCCCTTCTTCCCCCTCCCCCGCCCTTCCCCTGAGGTTTGACAGTCTGTTTGATGCTTCTGTGTCTCTGAATCTATTTTTGTTCATTATATTCTACAAATGAGTGAGATCATGTGATTTTATCTTTCTCTGACTGGCTTATTTCACTTAGCATAATGCTCTCCATATCCATCCCTGCTGTTGCAAATGGTAAGAGTTCTTTCTGATTGTTATATTTTTGACCAGGCGTTTTCTGCTGAACATTTGGAACTGAATAGGCTGAGACAAATTTAATATTGCTATCTATATGATAACAGCAGCTCCAATCTGCTTATAGATCTTCCAGGAAATTTCTTTTCTGCAGGGCATATGCCTGAGGAATTTATGTTTTGATATTTCATCAACTTTTTGGAACCTTGGTTGGTGGGAACCATTGCAGTGGTCATGCAAGAGAGTATATACTTGCGACTGGTATGGGATTAACCTCAGTGATATGAGGATCATTTCAGGAGGAGTTAAATATGATGTTTGAAAACTTAGGACATGAAAGTCTTCTGTCACATTAAAGTTTCTGAAGGAAGAGCAGTTGGGCCAGGCTAGATAACTGCTTTAAATTCTGTGTTTCACTTCTGACTCAGAGTTGGTATTTGTGGTTGCTTATTTTATTTTTATTGTTAAAGTACCAAACTTTTATTATTTAATGTACCACACTTTGCTCATGGCAGTGTAAAATATTTAGGAAAAGACCAAAAAGAAACAGGTAGGCTTTCCCCCCCGATGCAGTGTGCTCCTTCTGCTGGAACATACAGTATTGAGAACAGAAACTAGTTCTCTGCTGTATCCCCAGCACCTAGAGCAACACCTGGCATATAGTGAGTGCTCAGTAAATTTTAGTTCAATAAGTAAGGAAAAAATTTATCTTCTAAACACCAGTACGAACACTGTAAAACAGGCTTGGCATGCTTACCGGTAATGTACATCTGATTTAGTGTGTGCCAGGTTTTAATCCAGGTTTTACTAGTATAGTAGTTGGTTGTCCTGGGAGATGTTTGTGGGCTCTCTTTTAAAGAAAGTGAATATTGTATTGAAACTGTAGGGGTCCTCTGTGATGATTTTTTCTATTAAAAAGAAAGTCACTAGTAAATAATTATTATTCCCATCCCATGGAAACTGTTAAGCACCTGCAAATTGGCTGGAGTGTTGGGCTTTATACCTGCAGGCTGGGATCCCAGCAGCAGAGTAAGCTGAATTGTGGTAGCAAGTCACCTGGGCAGTGGCAAGTATAACAAATTTCAGCTGGTGATTTTTGTATGATTTGTATTAATTTCTATATGACAAGTGTCACAAAAAACCATTACATGACTTGTGTCTAAAGCGGTCATTCAGTTGGGGTTGTGAAAATCAGTTTGCATATGTCAACAATTTAATCTTCTACTATACTCGCCCATGGAAAACTGCCACTAGAATTATTTTTCTTTATTTACAGACTAAACAGATGTGGTTATCAAATGTCCTTATTGAAAAATATTTAAAATCCACTCTTTAAATTGGAATCATATGTGTGTTTTAGTTCCCTGGCCAAATATATTTGTATATTACCCACACATGTGTACTAGTATACACATATTACCCACACATGTATATACATAGACACAGCATACAGTTACAATGATGTATATTTGTGTTATCTGTGTATGTGTTCACAAAGAGCACACATGTGCTGCATGCTTATGCATGAGCTTTTAATGTGCTGATAGATCAAAATGTAAGAATATTAGTGAAGTTTTCTTATCTGTTAACTGAGGCAACACAATTGCCTACATTCAAGTCTCCTAGTAATGTTAGGTTGGTTAATGTTTATAGTCCTTAAAACACTGTCTAGTCCAAGATAAGTCCTCCATAAATATTAGCTTTCATTATTTTTAAATATATATCCATCTGTTTTATAACAATTTAGCTTCAAAGGCAGGCTGGCATAGCTTCAAAATTATTGTGTAATTGGGAGGTATATTTAATGAATTTATTGTTAATATAAAATGCCTGTAACCGATTTTTCTGCCATATAAATATACTAGTATTTATATTTTTAATTCAAGGCCATTTATTAAATACCTTAGTAATATTGATTTCTGTTACAGTAAAATATTCCTGTAAGTCATCATCATCCCCTAGAGTCTATCCAGATTTTCATTGCATATTTAATCTTCATTGTCAAACTAACACCAGCTTTACTAAGAATTTTAGTTACAGGCTTGAGAGAGAATAAACCGTCCATTTTTTAAGGAAATATTATATGAAGTATTTGCTAAGGTCTGAATGTCTGTGTCTCCGCTCCCCCACCCCCAATTCATATGTTGAAATCCCAGCCCCCAAAGATGATGGCATTAGTACATGGCAAATTTGAAGGGTGCATGGTTATGAGAGTGGGCCCTCATGTATGGGATTAGTGCCTTATAAAAGAGGCTGTGGAGAGATTCATAATGTCTTTCACCATGAGAGTTGCAAGGAGAAGTCTGAGACCTAGAAGAGGGCTCTCACCAAACCATGGTCATGCTGATGCCTTGATCTTGGATTTTCCAGCCTCAGTATTTGTGAGAAATAAATGTTTGTTGTTTATAAGCTATTCCATCTGTGATATTTCCTTATAGCAGCATGAAAAAACTAAGACAGTATTTATTTGACAAAGTGGAGAGAAAAAATGTAAAGGAACTTAGAATTTGAGAATATAGTTAGCATATAGGAAGTAAGTTAACATATAGGAACACATACAGTTAGAAACACGAAGTCAAAGTAACATAGTATTTTGAAACAGGTTTTTTTTTTTAAATATATTTTATTGATTTTTTACAGAGAGGAAGGGAGAGGGATAGAGAGTTAGAAACATTGCCAAAACTGGTTTGGCTCAGTGGTGAGAGCCTTGGCCTGAGGACTAAAAGGTCCCAGGTCTGATTCCGGTCAAGGGAATGTACTTTGGTTGCGGGCACATCCCCAGCAGGGGGCGTGCAGGAGGCAGCTGATCGATGTCTCTCTTTCCTCAATGTTTCTGGCTCTCTGTCCCTCTCCCTTCCTCTCTATAAAAAAATCAACAAAATATATTTAAAAAAAAGAGAGAGAGTTAGAAACATCGATGAGAGAGAAACATCGATCAGCTGCCTCCTGCACGCCCCCTACTGTGGGATGTGCCCGCAACCAAGGTACATGCCCTTGACCAGAATCAAATCTGGGACCTTACAGTCCATAGGCCAATGCTCTATCCACTGAGCCAAACCGGTTTTGGCAGAAACAGTTTTTTGTTTTTTTTTTAATAATGATGGTACTCATCAGGAGGAAAAAGTATGAATCTTCAGTCAAAATGAGTATATGAAGTGGGGGTATAAAAATGCTGATTAATAGTTGTTTTGGACAATTGGATTTTTGTTGGAATAGCTTCTTCTGAACAAAAGTGCAAGAGATTCCACAGCTCAGGTAATTTTATAGATTAGAAATGAAGGCCTAGTGAGTCAAATAAAGACCACAACATTGGTTGATTAATGTATAAATACTGAAACCAGGCTCTAGTGTGTGGGAAAATAATTCTTTAACAGAGCATAGCATGGAAATGGAAATGAACTTGAAATGTTGACCTCAACTCTAAGAGTAATTACAGCTCCCACCTACATTGTATAAAGAGACTCCAGACTGTTCTTAATAAAATAATGTTCTTGTTTTATTAGTTAGGAGTGAAGAAACTCAACTTTAGATCAGGTTTGGGCATGTACAAAAGGTAGCATGTTTGTGGATCCAAACCACTGGACTTTTCATCAAGGCCACTTTTGTGATTAGGTTCATATGCATTTTAAAAAAGTATTTGATCTGTGTAGACCACTGTAGAAAGCATTTGTATTTAGGGTATTGATTTTTAAAACTATATGGGTAAAGTATAGTGTCTTTGATTTTCGGACAATACCTGAATTACAAAAAGGAGGCGCTGTGCCACTAGGCTGAGAACCACTGAACATTATGGTTATTCACTTTGTGCATGCTTCATCTCCCCCCTTCCCCCCCTCCCCCCCCCGCCTTCCCTTTAAGAGAAAGATACATTTTAGGTGGCTTTTAGACTTTGACTTTATGATTCAAAGAAGTAGTCTTTTTGTTGGTTGAAACTGTGTGTGTGTGTGTGTGTGTGTGTGTGTGTGTGTGTGTATGAAGGCATGCTTTCTTTTAAGGTTTGTGAGTATGCTGTGTGTTTTTCCCCACCCCCAGTTTTTTTTTTCTTTATTTTTTACTAGAGGCCCTTTGCCTTGCACAAAGAGATTTGTGCAATAGGCCTTCCTTCCCTTTGACTTCCAGCTCTGGTTTTCCTCCAGGACCCAAGGTCTTCGCTCTGGTCAGAGAGACTACCTTCTTCCTCTTCACTACAGACTCTGGAGTCTGCAATCTTTTCTTTGCTGCAGGCACTCCGCTCCTGTAGATAGCCCCTGCCCTCCCTCTCATAGCAGCATTCTGGCCCTTCTGGCCACTCCATGCCTGGAGCAGTTGGGCAGCCTCCATCTTTGGCCTTCTAATTTGCATACTCACTCTGATTGGTTGTGGGCATAGTGGAGGTATGGTCAGTTTACATGTTTGTCTATTATTAGGTAAGAAAGATTAAGATATTACATGTGTCCATATCCCTTCATTGCCTCCCTCCCACCCCACTCCCATACATGTCTTCACCCCCAGTATCTTGCATCCACTGGTTATGCTTATTTGCATACTTACAAGTACTTCGGTTGATGGTTGATCTTTTACCTCCCCTCTTGCTCCCCCTACCCCCAGCCTTCCCGCTCTAATTTGACAGATGTAAGTATGCTATTTTAATCCTTAGATTTCTGGCATCCAAGCAGAAATATATATTGAACCAATTTAATACTATAGATAGAAAATTAATCTACTTTGAAGAAAGGGTCACATGGATTTTAGATCTGTACCCCTTTTTAGCATCCTGAGTATTCTGAGAAGTATGTTAGTAATAGACTCAGCCAACCCGATTTTCTGAATCTCTGCTCTACTAGCTGTATGTCTCTGAGTTTGCTTCCTTTGTCAGCAAAATAAAGCTATTGATACCTGCTTTACAATTTTTTTAAAACTTAGGTATAATTGAGATAACATTATATTAATTTCAAGTGTACAACATAATGATTTGATATTTTTATGTATTGTGACATGATCTGCACAATAAGTCTAGTTAACAACCATCATCATACATAGTTAAAAGTTGTTTTTTTGTGATGAGAACTTTCAAGATCCACTCTCATAGCTACCTTCAAATATGCATTGCTATGTTAACTATAGTTACCATATTGTATGTTACATCCCCATGATTTATTCATTATTTATTTTGTGTTGGAGATCTTAAGGTTTTCTATATATAATATCATGTCATCTGCAAAGTGACAGTTCTACTTCTCCCTTTCCATTTGAATGCCCTTTATTACTTTTTCTTTTTTTCCTAATTGCTTCTGGCTAGGACTTTCAATACTATGTTTGATAAAAGTGGTGAGAGTAAGCATCTTTGTCTTGTTTCTGATCTTAAAGGAAGAGCTGAAAGCTTTTCTCTGTTGAGTTTGATGTTAGCTATGGGCTTGACTCTTAGGTTAGTTGCTTCCTTTTTTTTCTGCAAAATAAAGCTTATGATACTTGTTACACAATATTTTGACAGCTTTATTAATATGTACTTTACATACCATAAAATTCACCAATTGAAAATGTACACTTCAGTGTTTTTAGTATATTCATAGTTTTGTAGCCATCAATCACCATAGGAAGAAACCTTAAACCATTACACATAAATGAACTTTACACATAAATTAAATTATGTAATATGCCATGCTTTCTGACCATGCTCTTTCATTTAGCATAATGTCTTCAAATTTTATTCATGTTGTGGCATGTATTATTTTTATTTCCAAATTATACTATATTGTATGGATATATCACTTTGTCTATCCATTCATCAGTTGAGGGACACAATTATGTTTTTGTGAAAACTGAGTGAGAGAGAAAGTAAGTAAAGTACAAAATGATAGCTTATACTAGAAGCAATATAAATTACTCTTGTTTCTTTTTATCTGGTTTGGACAGGCTTCTTGTGTGAATTACAGCAGCTCCTCTGCTATTATGAGGCAAGGAAAACAGTCTTATTGAGCAAACCATCTGTCTGCCAGTTGTCTCACATTGGGTCTTAATTCATTGAAGATCCTGGTGGGCACTCTAGTTTGATACTAGACATCACACTGCTTTTCTCAGCAGCCAGAAGTGTTCAAGTGTTACCAGCAGTGCCTGTCATTATAGAGGCTCTCTAAGTAACTGTAAAGAGGATTTTGAAGAGATTGAAAGGAGCATTGCAGCTTACACAGATGTCAGTCTAATGCTGATACTCATTCTGAACCTGAGTTGATATCAACCTAAGGGTTAATTATGTGATGTGTCATGCATGATTGGAGGAAAATAGGGCTTTGGCATTTTGGTTCTTTGCTTACTCTACAAAACACAGAAAATTGCAGAAAACTTACCTTATGTCAGAAAGAAATTGCATGTGCCATATATGGGACTCTTGCAAAAAAAAAAAAGCCACTAATTGTCCCATTTTAAAGTTTTGGGATTGTGAAATTCTAATTGATTACTAAATGGCAAGTAAAATTCAAATTGAAGTAGATTATTGCTAAAGGCCAAAGAAGTTATCTGAAGGCATTGATTTCTATCTTCTTGGCTGTGGAAATAGTATCGAACTCAATTATTAAAGTAGTATTTCTGAATTTCTACTTAAGATATTCTATATAATACAAGAGTAATATGCAAATTCACCATACCTCCCCTACACCTTCCAGCCACGCCCGCCAGCCAGTCAGAGTGAGTATGTGAATTAACCCAACCAAGATGGCTATGGCCACAGAGAGAGCAGAAGGGAGTTGCCCCTGGTGATGGAGGAATCTAAGCTTCCTGCACACCCTGGCAAGGCTAGGCCTCCACTTAAGGCAAGAAAGTTTCAATGGCTACTGCCATGGAGCCAGGCTTAGGTTGCCCCTGGCAATGGAAGAAGCCAAGCTTTCTGCCTACCCTGGTCAGCCCAAGCCTCCACTTAAGGCAACAAAGTTTCAATGGCTGGGCAAGCAGAAGGCTTAACTCTACTCCAAGCTACAAAGTTTCAATTGTAGAAGGTAAATAAATCCCAGATACCAGGGCCTCTGCTTGAGTTGCCGGGGGGCATAGCCGGCCTGCAAACCACCACAGGCCCCTCGCCAAAGCCACCCCACACCTCAGGGAATACCTACCCTGATCCAGGACACCCTTCAGGGAAACCAGCTGGCCCCCACCCATGCACCAGGCCACTATGCTATCTAATAAAATAGTAATATGTAGATTGACCATCACTCCAACACACAAGATGACTGCCCCCATGTGGTCATAATATCCTGCCCCCATGTGGACTTAAGATGGCCATCACAAGATGGCCAGTAAAGGAAGGCAATTGGCAGGGACCAGGCCTGCATGGAAAGGTAGTTAGGAGTGACCAGGCCGGCAGAGGAGGAAAGTTGGGGGTGGGGAGATCCAGGTCTGCAGGGGAGGGCAGTTAGGGGCAAATATGCTGGCAGGGGAGCATTTAGGCATCAATCAGGCTGGCAGGCGAGTGGTTAAGGGGTGATCAGGCTGGTATGCAGAAGTGGTTAGGGGAAATCAGGAAGGCAGGCAGGTGAGCAGTTGAGAGCTAGCAGTCCTAGATTGTGAGAGGGATGTCCGAATGCCCATTTAAATAAACAGTCGGACATCTCTCAAGGGATCCCAGATTGGAGAGGGAGCAGGCTGGGCTGAAGGACACTCCCCACCCCCCTGTGCACGAATTAATTGTTGTATAGCATGGCTATATAAACTAGAGGCCCAGTGCATGAATTCGTGCACAGGTGGGGTCCCTTAGCCTGGCTTACTATTGAGGCCTATCTAGGGGCCAGACTGTGGAGAAGGATCTAAGAGGTTGGCTGTCCAGAGGGAGGGGCCATGAGTGGTTGGCCAGCTGGCCCCACTCCTGAATGGGGTGGGGGCTCAATTGGGGGCAGGGCCAGCCAGGGGAGGGACCACGGGAGTTAGTGGGGATTTATCAGGACCCAGATCAGGCTGGTTGGCCATTGCAGTGTGCATCATAGCAATGGGTCATTCCAGCATTCCAGTCATTCTGCCATTCAGTCGCTGGATTCATATATATGTGTGTGTGTGTATATATATATATGAAAAGATATTCCTCTACTGTAATTATATTATAAACTAGTGACCCAGTGCATGAAATTTGTACACATTAATTAGAGGAAATAATTTAATATTGCTATTTGCCCTTTTTCTATAATAGAAGTGTCAGAGATGAAAGAAAATTGGTAAAATGTATATGAAAACCTTCCTCCTGTCAGAGTCTGGGGTTCACCACAGGACCTATAGTCAATCTCCACCCATCTCTGTGCACCTCAAAATTACATGAGACCCAGACCCATTCCCTCCTTTCCCCCGTTAGGATAGATCTAGACCCAGTCCCACCCTTGTCAAGCCCTGCTGGGCAGGGTGCATAGCCTCAGGTTCCCTAGTCCGGCGCCAGGACAGGAGCATGTTCTGAGGTCCCCCAGCCCAGACCGGGATGAGGGGCATGCCTTGAGGTCCTGCTGGGTGGGAGACATGGCCTGAGATTCCCCTCTCAAGCCCTGGTGCATGGGATCATGGCTTGAGGGCCCCTGTCAAGCCCCACCAGCTGGAGGGCGCAGCCTCAGGTCCCCCATTAAGCCCTGCTGGGTGGGGGCGTGGCCTGAGTTCCCCTGACCCAGCACTGGGGGTTCACCTTGAGGTCCCCCATCAAGCTCCACTGGATTAGGGGCATGGCCTGAGGTCCCCTGTCAGGCCCTGCCTGGTGTGGGTGCATGACCTGAGGTCCCCGGCCTGGTGCTCAGAGAGGAGGAGCAGCCTACAGTCCTCTGGCCCAGCACCAGGACTGGAAGCGCACCTTGAGCTCCCCTGTCAAGCCCTTCTGGGTGGGGGGCATGGCCTGAGCTCCCCTGTCAAGCCCTGCCGGGGGGGGGGCAGGGCCTGAGGTCCCCTGTCAAGCCCTGCTGGGTGCGGGGCGTGGCCTGAGATTCCCTGTCAAACACCACAGGCAGTGGTTCTCAACCTTTTTTAATGCTGTGACCTTTTAATACAGTTCCTCATGTTATGGTGACCCCCAATCTTAAAATTATTTTCGTTGCTACTTCATAACTGTAATTTTGCTACTGTTAATGAATCATAATGTAAATATCTGTGTTTTCTGATTGTCTTAGGCTCTACAGCAGCGGTTCTCAACTTGTGGGTCGTGACCCACAGGTTGAAAACTGCTAGCAAGGTCGACTAAGACCATCGGAAAACAGATATTTACATTATGATTCATTAACAGTAGCAAAATTACAGTTATGAAGTAGCAACGAAAATAATTTTAAGATTGGGGGTCACCACAACATGAGGAACTGTATTAAAAGTCACAGCATTAAAAAAGGTTGAGAACCACTGCAGGGGCAGGGGAGGGAAAGCCTCAGTACCTGCTGATTGCTCATTAAGGCTCCTTATGGGAACTTGGCCTCAGCTGTGGTTGCATCCATCATTGTGATGGAGTGATGGTCAATTTTCACATTACCCTTTTATTATATAGGATGACATCTTTTAATAGTGATCACCAGTAAGCTCAGCTGTTGTTCCTTATTCCTTGAGGAGTCAAGTACATAAGAAGTAGTTAAACAAGTGGAGTGGTGGTCACTCAAGCAAGCCTCTACCAGAGTAATAATGTCTCAGAATGAATTGCAACTCATTCAGTCCCACTTCATCAGATAATTTTGTTCAAATGATATTTTTGTACTTCTTTACCTATAATTGTCACCCGATGGTCATTAGCACACATCCAATGCCAGCAGGAGTCCCCAGTTTGGGGCATGGTGAAGAAGGAAACTTTATTCAGTGCAGACAGCTTAATTGTTGTACAGCATGGCTATAGACAGCTCAGTAGTGTTACAGCTCAATTATGAAACAGCATAGCACGGTTGGGGCCAGGCCTCTCTTTGCTTAGTCATTTGTGGTCTGTTCTGGTCCAGTTTGGTTCACTCGACTCCTCTCTTATGCTGGTTGGCTCTGCTCTGGTGAGACATCTTTGGTGTTTCAGCTCCAGCTGGGGGAAACACAGTTTTCAGTCTTTGGTGGAAAGGGAAACTGCACTTGAGAGCCAGAGGGGAGCTGATTGAACTAGATAAGGAGTCCCTGTCCCTGGTTCCTGATTTGTCTGTCCTCATATAAATGAGGACTCCAAATCCTTACAGTTGGACTGGTCAATAAAGCTTCTCTGATTGGTGAGTGAGTGAAGATGTTGATGGGATATAGTTGCATGGCTTTGATTAGACAGGAAAGCCTCAGTTTTATCCTATATAATAAAAGGATAATATGCAAATTGACCATCTCCAAGACACAAGATGGCCGCCCCCATGTGGTCAAAGATGGCTGCACCTATGGGGACACAAGTTGGCCGCCACAAGATGGCCTGTAGGGGAGGGTAGTTGTGGGCGATTACTCCAGCAGGGAGGGCAGTTAGGTATAACTGGGACAGCATAAAAGGACAGTTGGAGGAGACCAGGCCAGCAGGGGAGGGAAGTTAGAGGGGGGCCAGGCCTGCAGGGGATGGCAGTTGGTGGGGGGGCAGGCCTGCAGGGGTGGGAAGTTTCTGTGGAGGTGGGGGGAACCAGCCTGCAGTGGAGGGCATTTGAAGGGGACCAGGCCTGCTGGTCAGTTGTGAGCAATCAGTCCAGCAGGGAGGGCAGTTAGGGGTGACCGGGCCGGGAGAGGAGGGCAGTTGGGGGAGACCAGGCCAGCAGGTAGGGCAGTTAAGGGTGATCAGGCCAGCAGAGGAGGTAGTAAGGGGTGTCTAGGCCAGCAAGGGAGGGCAGTTGTGGGAGGCCAGGCTAACAGTGGAGAGCAGGTAGGGGGGACCAGGCCTGCAGGGGAGGACAGTTGTGGGGAGGGACCCAGGCCTGCAGGTGAGGGCAGTTGGGGGGGGAATAAGACCTGCAGAGTAGGGCAGTTAGGGGTGACCAGGCCATCAGGGAGGGCAGTAGGGGTAAGTGGTTGTAGCAGGGGAGGGCAGTTGGGGGCAACCAGGCCTACAGGAGAGGACAGTTAGGGGCAACCACGGTGGTAGGGAAGGGCAGTTAGGGGCAATTGGGCTAGCCGGGGAGCAGTTAGGTGTTAATCATGCTGGCAGGGGCGTGGTTAGGGTTTGATCTGGCTGGTAGGCAGAAGAGGTTAGGGGCAATCAGGCAGAGGCAAATGAGCAGTTGGGAGCCAGCAGTCCTGGATTGTGAGAGGGATGTCTGACTGCCCGTTGGGATCGGGCCTAAATAGGCAGTCAGACATCCCTCAAGAAGTCCCAGATTGAGAAGGGTGCAGGCTGGGCTGAGGGACAGCCCCCCCCCATACATGAATTTTGTGCACCAGGCTTCTATTTGTTAAAACAGGATTCAAGGGATTCATCTCTAAGGGAGAAACATTGTGCAGAAAGGCAGTTCAGTTTAGAGGAAGGCAGTTCAGGGTAAGCTTCACCTTAAAGTTCAGATTGTGAGAGGCCCTTTGAAGAAATGGCTGTGAGGCTCTCTTTTTACAATGTGAGCCCAGTTAGTCACTAGTAGCCCTTCCTAGTAGGCATCTTCTTTCTCAGGGTCCACACCCTGCTGGCAAACATTCTGAAGAGAACTGATGCCTATGGTCTATGGATCAAAGATATTGCAGTTGCAATTAAGAAAATTGAAAATATACCTCTAGAATGTAAGCAGACTGGTTAATATATCCCAGATACAGCATTATTGGTTTTTTAGTTTTCCCAAGAAACAGGGAAAGAAATAGAAGAGAATTATTACTTTCTATTTCTTATGAAGGGCGAAGCTTTTTTACCTGTGTTGTCTCTTAGCCTAATATCTCTTCAGTATTTCTGTCCTGTTATTTCCATTTAAAAGCAAGAAAATTGAGACTCAGTGAGATGGAAATGATTTACATCACCACATTAAGTTGTGATGTTATCTTTTGAAAAGGAAAATTCAGAATCGTATATTATGGTTGATATTATCTTATTATTGGCCCCCTAGCCTTATTGTAATTTGAACTTACTTTCTATTAGAGCAGTGGTTCTCATCCTTTCTAATGCCGCGACCCTTTAATACAGTTCCCCATGTTGTGGTGACCCCCAACCATAAAATTATTTTCGTTGCTACTTCCTAACAGTAATTTTGCTACTGTTGTGAATTGTAATGTAAATATCTGTGTTTTCTGATGGTCTTAGGCGACCCCTGTGATGGGGTCGATGGACCCTCAAAGGGGTTGCAACCCACAGGTTGAGAACCACTGCATTAGAGCATCACAAATTGAGTGAAAAACAAAATGGATTTAATCTAGTGTATGTATGTAATGTATGTAATGCAATACATGTAAAGATGAATTAAAAATTCCTGCAAGATTGTTTCCCTTTTGTTTTATGCCTTAGTAGTTAATAAAATATACTGAGTGTTGCCCACCCTGGCTGTTGTGGATCACTCAGTATATTTTATTACTGCTAAGGCAAAAAGTCTCCAGTTCAATTTCTGGTCAGTTCACATGCCCAGATTGTACTTTTAACCCCCTGTTGGGATAAGAATGGGAAGGTAACCAATCCATGTTTCTCTCCTTCCCCCTCCTTTCTCTTCCCATCCTCTCCCCTCTTTCTCCTTTCCCATCCCCCACCCCTCCCCACAAAAAAAAATTATAAAAATATGCTGAGTGCTTATTATCATCCAATTACTATATCACATGTTTTTTTTTTTAATATTTCATTTCTAATTCTCATAACCAACCTATTATATGGGTGCTGTTTTTATCCATAGATTTCTAGAAAAGGCAGCTGAGACTTAGTTAAAAACCACTTGCCTATGATTGTGGAGCTAGTGACAATTAGCAAAGTCATTGCTTTTAACCACTGTGCAATTTTCCTTGCCCACTAAACTACATAAAAAGGTTTACTATAGTTACCTCTCAGTTCAAGCTACTACCAGAGACATGTTCTAAACCCAGAGTTGATTCTGTTTTAAAAATATTTAATTATTCCCCATGTTATCCAGAAAGTTGCTACCTGAGTTAGATATTATCTTCTATATGAACCTTCCCTGATACTGTTTTTCTGTGTGTCCTTGAAGTACGTTGTAGCCTAGCCCTTAGGATTTCCACTGCCTATCCTCTGGACATTTATAGGAGGAAGTTGTCTGGTTCAGTTATTAGCCTTTATTTATTTTGCTAGCACTTTGATGATGCAGGGTGCATAGTAGATGGTTAATAGATATTTGTTGAATTGAATTGGATGTTTAATAAGTGTTTGAATTTAATTATGATATGTACTTTCTGGTGAAGGTCATTGCATGCAGACTCAAATTTTCAGCCTGGGAATTGATGAATTGCTCTTCCTATAAGAGATCAGTTGAATGAATCATTGAGGCTGAATTTTTCTAAATATTGCTCAGAGCATATTGTATTATTTTTCTCGTTAAAGAGTGTCAATTATACTGCTATAGTGAACAAAATAAAAATGTTTTTATTCTATTAATTTAAAAACATTACAATCTCATACTGTTCTGCATCATACTTTGTGAGCTATATCCCAATGTTAGAAAATTAGATTTTCAAAGCTATACTTCATTGATATATATGCTTTATTGATATATATGAAAAAGTAGCATGAGCAAATGGAAAGAACATGGATTTTTGGAATTAGGTACCTGAATCAAATTCTGGTTCAGCCAAGTCCTAGCTTTTGACTTTGGTCAGAATACCTACCTTTTTTTTTCAATTTTTGTTTTTTAAGCATAGTTTACTTACTCTTAAAATGGGGAAGGGACATATTGGCAGATTTTGGGGATGCCTGCTACATGACTATTGTCTGGTCCAGTGTTCCAAATAAAGATCAAATGACATCAATGCATTTCATAGAAGTTTGAATAAAGAAGAGGGAGTCACCAGTAGATGGCAAAGACATGCCATTACACTCAGTACCATATTTACATATTTAATACAATCCCAGCTTAGAAAGGGCCCGTTTGGGAGAAGATTATAGAAGTGAGGATGGTAGTAAATTTGTAAGGACTTTTTCTGAGTTCCTATAGTAATTGCTTTAGATATCTATTTTAATGCAGAATTCAACATTGTTGCAATTTTATTTACCTTAACTCAGCAAAAACAGTTTTACACAACTGCCAAGGGAACCTCATTAAAATGATATCCTAAGTTTGCTCACCAGCCATTTTAACTAATTATGAGGTCTGATTATGTTGACCTCCTCCAACCACTGGACCACTTGTTTGAGTTACTCAGAATCATGGTTTTTAGAAGGTTTTTTGTTAGGTTATTAGAGTTCCTGTTATGGAGCCAGACTTCCATGAGCTGCTTCGTATCTGGTGTGAATTTGAAGCTTATCCTAGAACAGTGTCCTGCAAACTGTGGCTCGTGAGACACATGCAGCTCGTGAGCTGCGGTTTGCCGCTATGTTGATTAATGAGTTTGTCGACCACTGTCCTAGAAGATACTTATTTTGAGAGCCTTGATTAATATTAAAGTCAGATATTGCTTGACTGAGTTAAATTAGCATTTCAGTATATCATCATATTGCTTTTCTTGCATCTTTAGGCCTTTTTGGTTTTAGAATAACGTAATTTTTTAGTTTTTAGAAAATATGAAGGATTATAGTTCCTGAGTTCTCTAACCTCTGATCAGGATTGCCTTTTTTTTTTATTTTAAGTATGGGTTTGTTTGTTTTTTTAAATTGATTTCAGAGAGAGGAAGGGAGCGGGAGAGCGAGAAAAACATCAATGATGAGATAGAATTATCAATTGACTACCTCCTGTATGCCCCCTACTGGGGATTGAGCCAGCAACCCAGGCATGTGCCCTGACTGGGAACCAAAGTGTGGCTTCCTGATTCATGGATCAGTGCTCAACCACTGAGCAACATAGTCAGGCCAGGATTACATTTTTATTTCACCAATTTGTGCTCTGAAATTGCAGAGCCATATAGGACCGATGCTACTCGATAAGGTAAAGTGGAACCACTGAGAGCTGAGAATGGGTACGATGAGCCTCTGGGATAATGTAGAGTGGACAGTAGCCATCCATAGGCATTTGATTTTTTCAAGGATTCAGTAAATCCACACAGTTAATTAACTAAAGATGTTTGAAAAACAGCTAGTGGGTTAATAAACACTTTTATTCTTTACTAAATGACTGCAGGAATCTGACCAGAATAGGTGCTTTCAATGCAAGTTCCTCTGGGATTTGCATTGAGAAGTTAATGACTTGCTATTCCTGTAAGAGTTCCTCTGGGACGTGCATTGAGAACTATGCTTTGAACTGATTTTCTCCTTTAACAGGGGTTTATTAGAGGCATTTCTTAGCTATGAAACATAATAAAAGGGAGCAGTTTAGTTGTTCCAAATAGAAAAAAATATGACTTTAACTCTTAGCTATTTATATGCTGGGTGGATTTGAAAAATTTCTGCTGTCCTATCTGGAAAATTGATTTTAAAAACCTTAGATTTCATTTAGAAAGAAAATTATATTATTTTAGTTATTTAAGTTTTGGCTTTCTGCTATATTTATTTGAAACTTTTAATGTATTTTCTGTCCTCCAGGGATACAGTTGTGTTTTTCCTCTTTCAAAAATGTTTAAAATAAAAATTTATACTTACGGTGGTTATCGTTTAAATATATTTGTGTTACCTATATTTCTTGGTATAAAGATATAAAAGTTATACTAAATTTTAAAAATGAAAGTAATAAATGCTGAATACTCACTAAATTATTACATGGTTAATGTGCTTTCAAATGGAGTTAAGTTCATGAGCAACAGCAGGTGTACTAGGACTTCCCTTCCAATACCAGCAAGGTTTCAACAGTTTGGAGGGAGAGGGTTAGTTCTTGAGTAGTCAGCTTTTTCACTTACCTCTGTGTACTATTTAAAACTTACATCCAAAGAGTCACTATAAATTAGTGAAAAACTGCACTTAATTGGGAGTTAGCATGCTGGCTTCCATATCTACCTCATGGGACCTCGGGCATGAACTTTTGTCTCTCTAGGGCATTGGTCAGCAAACTCATTAGTCAGCAGAGCCAAATATCAACAGTACAAAGATTGAAATTTCTTTTGAGAGCCAAATTTTTTGAACTTAAACTTCTTCTAACGCCACTTCTTCAAAATAGACTCGCCCAGGCCTTGGTATTTTGTGGAAGAGCCACACTCAAGGGGCTAAAGAGCCGGATGTTGCTCTCGAGCTGCAGTTTGCTGACTACTGCATAGGTCATACTTTTCTAGTAATTAAAATTATACTCTTGGACTGGATCTTTGTTCCCTATTGTGTGCTTTCTTAGGAATTGTGGCAGTATACTGGGAGCTTTATAAAGTCACAGTACAAAAAGCCAGCAGATGTACCTTCCTGTTTTCTCTCCAGATCTGTTTTACGTGAAGTTTGAGGAAAATATCAATTTATATGTATAGGAATGGGCAAAAGTAAGTTTATAGTTGTGAGTACATGAAACAGAGTTTATTGTGTTATGATTTATTAATTAGTATATTATTTATTGTATTACAACTATAAACCTACTTTCTCCCACTCCCGTAAATTGAGGACTAAAAGGAATTCAAATGTATTCTTAATGGTGTTAAAGATGTAACAACAAAATTAAATGAAATATTATGCTAATAACAGGTCACTGAAAGCATCCTCTTGTTTTATGTTCACTCTTTGCTACTGTTAAGGAACCCTTGTTAGACACATTTGAAGATCAATACATTAGATAACAGCTAAATCTTCCTATTCTATCTATAATAATAAGAGGGTAATATGCTAATTAGAGCAGACATCCTTTCAGATGTCCTGGACAAAGCCGGGGTCAGAGTGAAGCGTAGGTCCTGGGTGTCTGCTGGTGGCTGGAGGAGAGCAGCCTGGTCCCAGTGCCAGAGGGAAGCCAGTGCCTGCAGCCCGGGGAAAGAAGGCCTGCTCTTGCACAAATTTTCGTGCATTGGGCCTTTAGAAGTTATATAACTGTGAAAGCATTTTCATTTTAATGTCCCTCCTCTATCTCCTAAATCAGTGGCATATTCTAAAGAAGAGTTCATGGATTTTATTTACTTGAAACCTATCTCAGTGATGTTTGATAACAACTCTGTTAAGAGATCTTGTCCTAAAAGGAAGGTACTTGTATTGGAACTGGGCAGGGTGGGGGTAAGGGAGGAGAGTGGGTAAAGAGTAATGGCATAGGCACGGTTGATATATCTCATGCCCCTTTCAAATGCTCTTGCTTCTAGAAAGTGGTGCTTTATTTTCTAATGTTCCTTATAGTTGTGTTCCTTGTTTCTTTCTTTTATTTTAGTCTGCATTCTAGCAGAATGGAAATTCATGTTTATGAATTTAGTATGCTGTCCTCCTCCCCCCTCATTCCCCCACTTTCCTCCTATCTTCAACAACAATATAAGTACTCTTGATGGCAGCTGCAGTACTAAGCCCAAGAGCTTAAAAGATTAAAGACCTTTATCCATTTTGAGTGTATTTTTGTATATGGTGTAAGTTGGTGGTCTAGTTTCATTTTTTTGCATGTATCTGTCCCATTTTCCCAATACCATTTATTGAAGAGATTGTCTTGATTCCATTGTATCTTCATGCCTCCTTTGTCAAATATTAATTGAGCATAGTAGTTTGGGTCAGTATCTGGGTTCTCTATTCTATTCCATTGGTCTATATATCTGTTCTTGTGCCAGTACCAGACTGTTTTGAGAACAGTGGCTTTGTAATACAGCTTGAAATCTGGTATTGAGATCCCACCTACTTTATTCTTCTTTCTCAGGATTGCTGTGGCTATTTGGGGTCTTTTTTTATTCCAGATGAATTTTTGGAAAGTTCTTTCTAGATCTGTAAAATATGCCATTGGTATTTTAACGGTAAAGTTCTTTCTAGATCTGTGACATATGCCATTGGTATTTTAACGGTATGCTCTTCCATCTGTTTATGTCTTCCTCTATCTCTTTTTTCAATGTCCTATAGTTTTCTGCATATAGTTCTTTTACCTCCATAGTTAAGTTTATTCCTAGGTATCTTATTTATTTATTTATTTTTTTGGTGCGATGGTAAATGGGATTGTTTTCTTAGTCTCTGTTTCAGTAAGTTCACCGTTGGTATACAGAAATGCCATAGATTACTTGGCATTAATTTAGTATCCTGCTACATTGCCGAATTCATTTATTAAGTCTAATAAATTTTTGATAGAGTCTTTAGGGTTTTCTATGTACAGTATCATGTCATCTATGAATAAAGACAGTTTTACCTCTTATTTTCCAATTTGGATGCCTTTTATTTCTTCTTTTTGGGATGGGAAACCATAAAAATACTAGAAGAATCCACAGGCAGAGAAATCTCAGATATATGCCGAAGCAATTTCTTCACTGATACCACTCCTAGGGCAATGGAAACTAAAGAGAAAATAAATAAATAGGACTACATCAAAATAAAAAGCTTTTGCACAGCAAAAGAAATGATCAACAAAACAACAAGAAAGCCCACTGTATGGGAGAGCATATTTGCAAATGTTATCACTGATAAAGGTTTAATCTCCAATATTTACAGGGAGCTCATACAACTTAATGAAAGGAAGATAAACGACCCAATTAAAAAATGGGCAAAGGACCTAAATAGATACTTTTCAAAAGAAGACATAAGGAAGGCTAAGAGACATATGAAAACCTGCTCAAAGTCACAAATTATCCAGGTGATGCAAATCAAAATGACAATGCAGTACCTTTTCACACCTGTTAGAATTGCAATCAACAACAAATCAACAAATGGCAAGTGCTGGCAAGGATGCAGGGGAAAAATGATCCCTCCTGCACTGCTGGTGGGAATGCAGACTGGTGCAGCTACTGTGGAGAACAGGATGGCCTTTCCTCAAAAAATTGAAAATGGAACTCCCATTTGACCCAGTAATCCCACTTCTAGGAATATATCCTAAGAAACTAGAAATACCATTCAGAAAGGATATATGCACCCCTATGTTCATAGCAGCACAATTTACCATAGCTAAGATTTGGAAACAGCCTAGGTGTCCGTGAGCAGATTACTGGAGCAGAAAATGATGGTACATCTACACAATGGAATACTATGCTGCCATAAAAAGTAGGTATTCTTACCATTTGCAGCTACCTGGATGGAACTGGAGAGCGTTATGCTAAGTGAAATAAGCCAGTCAATGAAAGAAAAATACCACATGATCTTATTTATGGATAATAAAGGACATTATAAATTGATGAACAAAAAGATACAGAGGCAGTAAAACATTAGGCAGACTGTCAAATTACAGCAGGAAGGTTGGAGAGGGGTGGGGGAGATAAGAAATCAACCAAAGGACTTGTATGCATGCATATAAGTATAACCAAAGGACACAAGACACTGGGGGGGGGTGAGGGCATGTATGGGAGTGGGATGGGAGGAGGGACAAAAGGAAGATATGTACACATGTAATACCTTAATCAATAAAAAATAAAAAATGGGGAAAATAAAAGATTAAAGAAACCACTAACAGCTGTCAGTCAAGAAGGAATTTAAGGGCCTGCTTTTCTGAAGGCTTGCATTTTCATTTTTGTGGTTGAGTAGAAAATTACAAACAGGTTGTGTTCAGCAGCTGGGTTGCTCTTTAACATCTGGGGAGACCCAGCCTTCTGTTCATTTTCCATTCATTGGAAGGGTAGCTGGCCTGAGGTAGAAACTGTAGGCAGGGGTATTAGAATTCTTTGTGTGTATAGTCATTGTAATTTCTTTTTTGTAGATTTTTTCCCCCATAGAAATGCCTCCCTTGTCCTTGTCTTCATTGGCTTTAGGGAGCTCTTCACTTTAAAAAGAGAGACCTGAATGATATTATATAAGGAACCCCCAAAGATATGCCCTCTGAAACCAGAATTGTTTGGTCTCAATGAATTTCTTCTTTGGAGTTGAGAGTTGGCCTGCCCCTCCATCTCTGCATATATCTTGTAATGAGGATTTAGTCTGTGACTACTAGAGCCCAGGGAGTCCTGCCTCAATAATGCATGATTGAGTCAGTGTCTATAACACATTCTCTGCTTCTTCTGTCAGATACCTGGCTCATAGGGTGAGTCTAAGGAAATCATGAACATACACTGATTTGTTAGTGGATCCCTAAGCACAATTAAACAATGTTCTCAATAATATCAGTTTTATAAATATATAGTTAATTTTTTATAGAGAGGAAAGGAGAGGGATAGAGAGCTAGAAACATCGATGAGAGAGAAACATCTATCAGCTGCCTCCTGCACAATCCCTAATGGGTATGTGCCCACAATCAAGGTACGTGCCCTTGATCAGAATTGAACCTGGACCTAGTTTAATTGCTATTTTGGGGCAATTTCATTATTTTATAAATGAGAAAAGAGAAGCTGAGCAGAGTTTTGTTTTACACAAATGGCAAAGCTGGCCAGTGGTCCAACCAGATCTAGATTTTGTTCTTTTGGGCTCTTTGAGAAAATTAAGTGCTCCAAGTTCAAACGTTATGTCACTGTGGTCCTATGTGTGCACTGAGCAGGGTTTCATGTTTTGGACTCTTAATATTTTAATATTATTAAAGCTAATTTACTTTGAGATAAACCAAATAGATTTTGGAAATTGTCTGTAAGAACCAGTTGTGATGGCTGGAGCAGCTAATGAGTGGAGCTCCCAGACAGATCGATTTGCAATTGTTCCGTAATGCCATATGAATTTCCCTGGATTTCCAAGTAAATACATTATGCATATTGCTTAGGTTGTCTTCATGAATAATGAAGGTTATGCTATAGGAAGCTGAAGACTATGAGAGTCTTTAAAAAAAAAAAAACACAAACCACCTAACAACTCTATTATATTCCTTTGTTTCTTTTGCTTGTATTTTCTATAGCCTCAAAGGTTTGTGTGTGTGTTGCAGGATGATTGGGAGGGAGGATGCTGTTATAGGTTTCTCACCATTTGTGTTCCTTTATGCTACTAAAGAGCTAGCCTGTTAGAATATAGTACACACTCTAGGTAGTGTTTGTTTTATTAGTAGTAGTACTAGAGGCCCAGTGCATGAAATTCATATATGCGGGGCGGCGTTGGGGGGGGTGTCCTTCAGCCCAGCCTGCTCCCTCTCCAATCTGGGACCCCTTGAGGGATGTCCGACTGCCCTAGTTGGATCGGGCCTAAACTGTCAGTCAGACATCTCTCTCACAATCCAAGACTGCTGGCTCCCAACTGCTAATTTGTCTGCCTTCCTGATTGCCCCTAACCATGTCTGCCTGCCAGCCTGATGACCCCTAACCACTCCCCTGCCAGCCTGATTGATGCCTAAATTCTCCCCTGCCAGCCTGTTTCCCCCTAACGGTCCTCCCCTATGGGCCTCGTCACCCCTAACTGCTCTCCTTGTAGGTCTGGGTCCCCCCCAACTGCCCTTCCCTGCAGACCCAGGCACCCCCAACTTCCCTCCCCTGCAGACTTGGTCCCTCCCCACTGCCCTCACCTGCTAGCCTGATTGTCAACAACTGCCCTCCCTCCCTTCCAGGCCTGGTCCCTGCCCACTGCCCTTCCCTGCTAGCCATCTTGTGATGGCCATCTTATGTCCACATGGGTGCAGGGTCTTTTGACCACATGGGGCAATCATCTTGTTTGTTTGAGTGATATTCACAGATAGGATAAAGGTGTGATGCACAGTTGGGGGCCAGCTGGTTTGCCCTGAAGGGTATCCTAGATCAGGATGGGTGTTCCCTTGCAGAGTGCAGTGCCCTGGATGAGGGGCCTGTGGTCGTTTGCAGGCTGGCCATGCCCCCAGGTGACCCAAGTGGAGGCCCTGGTATTTGGGATTTATTAATCTTCTACAATTGAAAGTTTGTAGCCTGTATCGAAGCCAAGCCTTCTGCTTGCACAGCCATTGAAACTTTGTTGCCTTAAGCAGAGGGCTGGGCTGGCCAGTGTGTGTGGAAAGCTTGGCTTCCTCCATCGCCAGGGGCAACCCAAGCCTTGCTTTGTGGTGGTAGCCATTGAAACTTTGTTGCCTTAAACGGAGGCCTGGGCTTGCCAGGGTGTGCAGAAAGCTTGGTTTCTTCCATGGCCAGGGGCAACCCAAGCCTCTCTCCTGCTCTCTCTGTGGCTGTAGCCATCTTGGTTTGGTTAATTTGCCTACTCTCTCTGATTGGCTGGTGAGTGTGGCTTGTGGGTATACTGGAGGTATGGTCAATTTGCATATTACTCTTTTATTAGATAGGATTAGTATTAATATTTAGTCCTTATTGAATTATGTGATGGTTTACTTTAGAGAGAGTATAAGTGGAGCAGGGGAGAGAGATAGAGAGATAGAAGGAGAGAGGACATGGATTGGCCACCCTCTGTACGTGCCCTGACCCATGATTAAATCTGCAACCTAGGTATGTGCCCTGACTTGGCATTGAACCTGCAACCTTTCAGTGCATGGGATGACACTCTAACCAATGGAGCCACACTGTTCAGGGCAGCTATGTGTTTCATTTCATGTTTAAATAAACATGCTTAGCAAGGGGCTATGCTTCTGTACTTTAAGGGGAAATCACCTTTGTCATTAATACCTACTATGTGCCAGGCACTCCAAATACCTCTGTGATTTTCAGAGCTCTCCTCATAACCTCATAAGATAAATATATTTTCTCCACTTTTTAGGTAAAGAAATCAGAGGCTTGAGATCGTGTCTTTCCTAATTTTACACCTGGAAGTTATAGAACTGGCATTCTGATGCAAATTTAATTTAATTCTAGTGGCTATTTCAAAATGCCAAGGCTGCTTCTTGCCTTCTTTCCTTTTCTTCACCTAGTGTTTTTGACTGGGATCTCATCCAAAGGAATTTCCACATTCTTTTTACTAGAATATGGCTTTCAGAATTTTTTTATTCTAATTCACACAGTTAGAAATACAGTTTATATCATGATTAGGTATATGTTCTCACATATGCACATGCAAGAATGCACATACACATCGATACTTACATATGCACATACAAAACTAAAACAAAGTTTCATTGCCCTACCTTACTACATGCAGCACACACTCTTATATGCAATACACCCTACCATTTCTGTTCTCTCCCTTTCTATTTTCTCCTATCAGCATACACATTACCAACTAAATTGATTTTATCACCAAGCTCCCCTGTAGTTGAGTAACACTGATCAATAGGGGAGCTCTCTAAGATGGGTTATGTGCCTCCCCATCTCCCCTACAGGATATTTAGACTAATCCATTGGAGCATAGTACAAAATAGTAGAAATTATGTTTAGATTTATTGTATCTCCAAGGAAGACACATTGAAAGTTGCTAATAAGTAATACTTCTAAGTGGGTAATAAGTATATGGAATATTCAGTCTGTGGGACAGTCAGTATTGTACCCTATTAGCTGTGCAGTTGTCCAGAATAGGAGTCACAAATGACAGATTCCTTTGACTTTTCATTTACTGTGTTGTTCCAATTTGTGTGGTTCATAAAGTATGTTACTGGGCTATATTATTGATTTTTTTTAACTAAACTAACCCTTATAAAAAGGACAAGTGATTTTTTAGAAATTCCTTCAATGGAATGAGAAAACACAAGGGAACAGCAGGAAAATGGCAGAGCTCATACTTCATTCTTTTTAGGAGCTCCGTATCAAACATGCTGCTAGTTATGAACAACAACTTTGTAGTGATATCTAATAAGTTGTCCAGAAAGTTGAAATTATATAAAAAAAAGTGTGTGCTTAGGTTTATTGTATTCATGATCATTAATGATTTTCCTTGCCCTAAGTGGAAGTTGTCCCTTGAGATATTAACTAATACCATTATGTTGGGTAAAGCAATAAAATTGTGTTCATTTTATCTTTATCACCTTTTAACATTTTATTTTTTATGTTTTGTAATATGCACGATCCATCAGTGCCAAAAAATAACTACATACATATCCTGGGAATGTGCTTAAAATTTTAAAATTATGATAAGAGTTCATAATCAAAATCATGGGGAGATTATTCCTGGTGTGAAGAACTATCATTAGAAGTGTTCAGTAATTCTTAGAGTCTTTTCAGGTATAGATGAAGAGAGGAATGGAAAGACAAGTAGAAAAGAGAGGATGTTTATATACAAATTAGGGAATATCCCACCTTAGGGTTCATTTCCAACGGTGCATGGTTTGGTGAGTAGCCTGTGTCTTTATAAATATTAAAGTCCCCTTTTTCCTGACAAAGCAGCCCTATGTTATAACACATAGCCTGGCAAGTGATGTGTGCTGGATTTTAGCCCCCTTCTGCCCTTCATCCTTCTACATGTGTAGCCTATAGAAATGAGTGCATGTAAAGTGCTATGATGAGATACGAAAAGGTTAGAGGAGTGATGACAGGAGATATTGATGAATGTAGAAAGCAGCAGCAATTCGCCCCCACTCTAATTTATTCATTTATTCAACTAAATATTTATTGAATACTTATTCTGTGTCAGCCATCTTCTACTTCAGGAAACTATAGCCTGACAGCTAAACTCAACCTGGTATATGATTTGTAAATAGTTTTATTTGGAGCATAGCTACACTTCTTTGTTTACATGTTTTCTGTGGATGCTATTGAACTACAATGGCATAGTTGACTAATTACAATAGAGATAATATGACCTGCAAAAACGGAAGTATTTTCTGTCTGGCCCTCTATTGAAAGAGGTTGTGGATCTCTGTTCCAGAAGATGATTCAATACTTGCTTTTATTACCACCCCATGGTCATTGAGCCATGAATTGTATAGCTTCTCTCTCCTGTGCCCTGCTTACCAGAAAAACACCTCCATTGGAGCCAGAGGGGCATAGATAAAAACATTCAGCCAGGGCACATCTCTTGCTTAGGTGTTTACCCAGCCATGTTGTGCAGTGAAGAGAGTGAAGGATTAGGTCTGGAGACTGACTCTGAAATCAAGTTACTGAATGACCTTTCTGAGACTCAGTTTCCCTCACTCAAGTTAGGAGATCACACTAGATCAGTAATTTTCAAAATTTAACCTGCATCAGAATCACCTAGAAGGCTCATTGAATAAATTGCTGCCATCCACCACAGCCACCCAGGTTTTAGATTCATTAAGTCTGGGGAGAGTCTGAAAATTTATACTTCTAACAAATTCTCATGTGCTGCTGCTGTATAGGGTCTGTACTTTGAGAGCCATTGGGTTAGATTGTTTATAAGGAGTTCCTGAAAGAGTAATTGATCATCTGCAGTCAGACAGTGTGACTGGATTGCTTTTTGGCAGCCTGGTTTCTTTGGCATTGGAAAGGGATTGGCTGGGGAGTGCACTATGAGAAATGACATTTGGAGAGGACCCAAACTCTTTATGCTTCTGTGATTTGTAAACCAGACCCATCTTGGACTAAATTGCAAATCCTCACAATTCCATCCATGCAAAGGGAACCTCAGGCCTCCTTTTAAAAATCAGTCATCCCACACTTTACCTATCACCTCTGAATTCTAGACTCTTAAGAGATCAGTCTCTGAGGACAGTGTGGAAGAGCAAAACCCACTATGGTAGGTTATTTTTCATGGTCACTTTCCATCCCTACTCTATGACTGCTATTATTTACTTTTTTCCTTATTAAAACTCTCATATTGTTTTTGTTACCATTTTTCTAAATAATCATTTTCTTGGTTGCAATAAACTGCTAATGTTTCAAGAGCTATTGGGAGCTTATCAGTGTCAGAAATTATGCAAGTTGCTTAGAGAATAACCTTATCAGTACTCTAAAAATTATTGTTGGTATTCTATTTTCCTTAGTTTACAAATGAGTAATAATTAAAAATTAAGAGTTAAAGAAGCTAAATAATGTGTGACCTGAAAAATATCAATATCTATATAGATGACCATCAAAAACCAACTTTACCATACCTTTGGCTTTTCCCATCTGGCTCTTCCTCTGCTTCCTCCTCACTGACCAAGCTCCTGTTTGGATCTTGGACTATGTTGTCACCGAGGATGGCTCTTTGTTGGGAATCATGAATTCCAGTGTAATTCTGTCAATGCAGCTTAGCAGTTTAGACCTTGGTAAAGCTATGTTTTACCTCCTGTCTCAGCCAACATAAATATTTTTCTTCTCTGAACCATTTCTATATTTTAAAAATATTTATAAAAAATCTGTATACTTTACTCCAAATTGTATTAAATTATGTTTCTAGTTTCTTTACTCTAAGGTAACCTTGAGAAAAAGTATTTTATATTATTCATGTACAACCATGTGCTGTATCTGGTATATAGTAGGCACGCAGTAAGTAACTATTCAGTTGAGTTAGGGAATGGTAAGAGAGGGGTTTGAATCCAGGTCTGTCTTGCCTCACAGTCCTTGACTGAGGCCTCCCACCACCCATCACCTATTCATCTCCAGCCTGATCTAGTTGAAGAAGAGACTGTTCAGTCAGTGATGTTAGATGCTTATCAGTGTCAGAAATTATGCAAGTTGCTTAGAGAATAAGATGCTTTGAAAGATGCTTTGTCTAGTTTTCCACATCCAGTATGCTATTAGTGGTGATTTTTCATTTTATCAAAATGCATTCTCTCTTTTTCAACTATAGTTCAAACAAAATAAATTTAGACAACATTCTAAGAACATTTGGAAACATGACATTTCAAGTCTATTTTCCTTTTTGCTTTAAAGAAGTATATACAGCTATAATTACTAATTGCTGCAGTCTAAGTCGAGACAGATGATACATATGTTTGTGACAATTTTCCAGAAGGAGAGCTAAGTAACCAGGCTGATTTTTCCATAATGTGAATGTTATTCACAAAGTATTACCATAATTGATGCATCAAGCCACTGTACGGTAAATAATGTGTTGTGTGTGGGAAGCAAACTAGTAGTCAATGAATATTAAAGAACAAAACCTCATTTTAAAAGAGAAACTGTAATTATAATCATTCTGAATTCATACTGCAAAACCAGTTAAAATTACTCAGCTGCCATTTATCTTTGTAGTTCTCTGTGTTAAGGAAATAGGTATATGAATAGAGTTGTATAGAAATATGTATTCATACACACATTTTTATAAAAGGACACAATGCCAGACTTCAGTATTAAATCATTTTTCAAAGACATTTGCTGTAGAGATGAAGTGAACATGAGCAAAATTAATCATTGGAAATTATATTGATGAGAAGGAGCACAATTTCAGTTTTGTGGTGCTTTGCTTTTGTTAGTCTTTTATGTCTACCTGGGATGTCTTATTCTTTTCCTTGACCAGATCAGCTTCTCTATTTTTTACAAACAAGTCTTTTATAACAAGTCTTTCTTGTCTACCTCTGATCTCTCATTGCCTTTTAGATGCTCATCAACTTCTCTGTGTGGTGTATTGATTTGCACTTTTGTTGTTTTGTAATAGGAGGTCATAAGTCTCCCCAACCAGAAAGCCACATAATTGAGGAAGAGATAATTCTGTTTTGTGTGTGTATATATGGTTCCTACTTGTGTCAGGGTTAACTTCATGGATCATGGTTTGTGCTCTTCATGCATTCTAACTCCTTAGTAGTTACTATTGCTTATCTCTTTTTGTATGTTAGATAGTGCGTTATTTTTGTGCAATCTTTAAGTTTTGTGTTTGCTTACTAGTGTCTCAAAAAAGTGCTCTAATATAACTGGAAATAATTAGATCCCATTGAAGTGGAGTTTTTGTCAACGTTTCCTTCATCTTCTGTGATGTTCTGAAATTAAAGGGAAAAATACTGGATAGTGAATATTTCTGATCCATATATTTTAGATGTGGATAAGGTGATTGAGTCAGACCTCAGATAGTTTTATATTTTAATATGTTTATATTAATTTCAGAGAGGAACGGAGAGGGAGAGCGAGATAGAAACATCAATGATGGGATAGAATCATCTATCAGCTGCCACTTGCATGCCTCCCCCCTGCAGATCAAGCCTACAACCCAGGCATGTACCTTAATTGGAATCCAACTCTGTCCTCCTGATTCATGGGTTGATGCTCAACCACTGAGCCACAGAGGTGGGACAAGATAGTTTTATATTTTAAAATTTGTTATAGAGTATCTGTTCTTAGGCACCTTTTATAAAAATCTCATCAACATTGATCCTGTTCTAAGTAGTAATATCAATATATTTTGGTAATTTCCTTTCAATACAGGATTGGGCGAAAGTAGGTTTACAGTTGTTTGTATGGAAAATAATAGAATAATGAATAAATAATAATACAAAATAATACAAGAATAGCATGTCCATAATGACTCGATGGTTGAATGTCAACCTATGAACAAGAAAGTCACAGTTAGGGCATGTTGCCCAGGTTGTGGACTTGATTCCCTGTCGTGTGGGAGGAAGCCAATCAACAATGCTTTCTCATCATTGATATTTCTCTCTCTCTCTCTTTCTTCTTCCCTCCCTTCCTCCCTCCTTCTCTCCCTTCCTCCATTCCTCCCTCCCTCCCTCTCTCCTCCCTCTCTCTCTTTCCCCTTTCCTCTTTGAAATCAATATGGATATATTTAAAAAATAATGCAAGAATAAACTCTGTGTTTCACATAATCACAATTGTAAACCTCCTTTTGCCCCAATCTGTATATACCTGTTTCTTCTATATGGTCATCTCACCTTTTCCTTTTATAGCAATGAAAATATGGACAACTTCTGCCAAAACTGGTTTGGCTCAGTGGATAGAGCATCAGTCTGTGGACTGAAAGGTCCAAGGTTCGATTCCCGTCAAGGGCATGTACCTTGGTTGCAGGCACATCCCCAGTAGGGGACGTGCAAGAGGCAGCTGATCGATGGCTCTCTCTCATCGATGTTTCTAACTCTCTATTCCTCTCCCTTCCTCTCTGTAAAAAATCAATAAAATATATTAAAAAAAAAGTATATCTCTTTAAAAAAATATGGACAACTTCTAATATGCTTTCTTGGCTCAAATCTTCCTGGTTATTAATGTCAGAAAGAGTCAATATATTCATCCAGTTTAACCAACTGGATGCAATTATATAATAGAAAAATGAGTAAATTGAGTGTTTAACATATCAGTGTATAGACAGAACCTAGATTTAAAGTCATGTTGCTCTTCCTCTCAAAAGAGGATTACTGGTTTCTTGCCTTTTACCCCGTCTTAAACAGTTGGACTTTTCTGAGGATTTTTTTGAAAGTTCTGAGGAAAGAAACCATACAGCCTTAAGGTATTTTAAATATCAAAGATCACCTCAGTGAAGGCAGTTGATTAAAAAATTGAGCATTATTTGCTATATTTCAGAGCATGGTAAGGCACAGTTCATATATCTAACTCTGTGATGGCTCGAGCTTGCTTGCCCAGATGATGATTATGACCTGGGAGGAACATTATCCAGGAATGGACCCTTCTGAGGGGCAAAGAGGCCTGAAGCCGACCCTTGTGGAGTCTGTCCTCTTCCTCCAGTCTCCACACAGAATGGCTCGGTGTCTTGTGGAGACCTTTCTCCCACCTTAAGAATCCTAGATGGGACTGTGGCCTGATTCACTCAAGGACTCTGAACACTACTTAGCTTGGAATGGTGCCGTTTGAGTCTGTTCTTGGCAGTGAGCCCTGGCTCTTGTTCTGCTAGGCCCTGTGCCTCGTAGGAGCAGAGAAGAGGTCAGATGCAGATAACATAGGCATGATTTCTTCCTCCTCAAATGCTTAGCTGATGAGCACTTCTCTCTCCCCCAAGGGTTTAAGGAAGAACACATTTATCATGCAGTGTAAGGGGTAGGAAAGAATATACGACTTTTCTGCTGAGCAGCAGAGTATAGGATAAAAATATTTGTTTACAATTCTGCTGTATCGTTCCATGGTTGGCCATTCAAGTAATTTTAAGGTTTACTATTAAGCTAAACCCCTGAGTACTTTAATTTGCAAACTCTTCCTTGGAGGGTAAAGGAATGCTTTTGTAAAGAGTTGAAGTCACAGATGAGAATTAGGAGTTAAGTAAAGGGGTCTGTGTGTGTGTATGTGTGTATGTGTGCTGCTTGCATGCAAGAGCATGTGCATAAATGTGCTTGATTAGGCAGGAATAGGGTTGACGAAAAGAGGAAAAAGGCAGCAGAGGAAAACGCAGCAGAGCAAGCACCACTTAAAAGGCTAGAAGACTCCCGTGGTATTTGACAGATAAATGAATCATTCTGAAGGTTTTATAAGAGCTGTGACCAGCCTTGTTTGCTGAGAAAAGGGAAAGTCCTTGAGCGCTCATCATACCTCTTCAGCCTCTCTTAACAAGCCTTCAGATACTCTGCCAGAGGAAGCGGTGTACTCCAAGTGCAGCGGCAATGGAAATGAGTTCTTTGAGTGAAGCTGAAGCGGTTCTTCCACATAGATTATCCCAATTTGACAGTAAACTGTCTTTTTAAAACAAAACCCAAAAGGTGGGTGGGAGTTAGAAGGAGAAGGCGTTTATGTCAGGAAATGAAAATGAGTTGCCCCTAGAAGCCTGTCTTGGCTGTGGTTTTACAACCAAGTTATTAAAAGGGTAAAATTACTAGTTTGTTATATCTCTGTGTAAGCTTTTGTGTACTTAAAATTCTCTGGAAAGCATTAAGGATAAAATAGGATAAAATAGAAGATGTGTGTGTGTGTGTGTGTGTGTGTGTGTGTGTGTGTGTGTGTAAAATAGATTTTTTATTGATTTCAGAGAGGAAGAGAGAGGGAATGAGATAGAAACATCAGTGATGAAAGAGAATCATTGATCGACTGCCTCCTGTGCACACCATATTGGGGATTGAGCCCGTGCACCTGAGTATGTGCCCTGATTAGGAATCAAACCATGACTTCCTGGTTCATAGGTTGATGCTCAACCACTGAGCCACACTGGCTAAGCAGAAATCATATTTTTATTAAAGAATACACTCCTATTGTTGAAAGTGACTGCAGGCACTTACTTGCACCATTTATGTTCACCTAGAAGCTAAGTAACTCATGGTATCCCCTCCCTCCCTTCTTCCCTCCATTCCTTTCTTCTGGCAGGTCTGGCTTTGAATGTAATTAGAGCATGATTAAGGCTCTGTCATAGCAGGTGAGGTTTCTGACTTGAAGTCTAAAAAGTGATTTTTCTATTGTGTTTCCAGCTGACCTTAGCTACTAAGGTTATGATGTAATTGAAGGTGGCACTGCCTTTACCTTTTATCAAACTTCCATTGTGAGGCTGTAGCTATGTTGACTGATTTACAACTATGAGCCAATTTAATTTTCACAGGAATTCTTCATTTTAAGGTAGGTGTGATTACTTTGTATTTACAAATAGAGAAGTAGAGGTTAAGAGACAGAGAAGTGACTAATACCCCACATTTGGCATGTTTGGACTGAGGTCCTCCCATTTCCAAAGCTCTTGCATGCAACTACTGCCTGTTGCATTATATTCTCTCCCTGAGTAGCCTTTCCTCCCTGCCTCTACCAACTCTTGTCCTTCCCCTCTTTTCAGATGCTTTAAACAAAACCTAATAAAACTGTATCTGAATTGAGCTTCATTTCCTTCCTTACCTTTCATTAAGCATATATTCATGCAAACATCAGATAGATATTTGATAAAGTATTTAGCATTTTATTTTATCTCCCTTCGACTCTTACGATAATTTGTATTATATTATTAATTCTCACTGTTCCATGATAATATTATATTACCTGAATATACCTTAGCTATATTGGTACCAAAATTCTCTTAAGTGCAGTAGCATGATGTTAGACCAAAGAGCCAGGAAATGTTATAGACACAGCTCAGCCACATACCAGCTGTGAGACCTTGGTGAAGTCACTTTACCTCTTTCATCATGGTGGTTTTTGATCCAAGTCAGTTCCCAGCTTTTATCATGGCACTAAGCAGGGCTCATGTTCTACCCACGTGTGTGCACATTGTAGGTATTTCTAGAAAGGATGGTTAATAAGAAATATACTTATTAAAAAGCATTATTAAATTTTTATATTTTGTGTTTCTTCAATTAATATCTGCTAAAATTTAATATATTATCAAATGGGAAGTTCAGGGTTTTTTTGTTTGTTTGTTATTTACTTAAAAAGGAGCCTCATGTGAAAAGTTAGCCACTGTTGGTTTTCATGAACTTTTAAAGCCCTTCCCCAGGTAGAATATTCACAGAGCTTATAAAATGAGTTTAACTGCTTGATCACCCAAATTCTGGGTTTTTGGAATCTTTTATTATTGTACTTTTCCAAAACCCTTTCCATGAGCATTTGGATTTATGATAAAAGGGGAAAAAGTCACAAGGAAATTAATTGACCTTCAGAACCGCCCCGCATCCCCTGCCCCCCCCCCCCACAAAATAGTCTTCATAATCTATCCCAAAGAAGGATGTTTTTAAAAAATATATATTTTCATTGATTTCAGAGAGGAAGAAGGAGAGAGAGATAGAAACATCAATGATGAGAAAGAAACATTGATTGGCTACCTCCTGCATGTCCCCTACTGGGGATTGAGCCTACAACCCTGGCATGTTCCCTTGACTGGAATTGAATTTGGGACCCTTCAGTCTGCTGGCCGATGCACTATTCACTGAGCAAAACTGGCTAGGGCAAAAAGGATGTTTTGACAACATGTCTGTAAGTACAGTTGGTCAATGATCATACTGTCAACTCTCCCCTCCCCACTCCATGTTTCCTGTGAAGTCCTGTACATCTCACTCTTTTCTGAGATCACAGACCCTTTGGCTTACCTCACTTCTTTACTTACTCTGCCTGCATTATGTATGTAATCCCCTTACTACTCTCTCACCAGCACTTTCATTTCCTTGAAGCTCTTGTCCTTCTGCAAATTTCCTCCCAGGAGCCTCTCTGCTATCTGCCCTCTCTTAAACTTTTATGTTCCACTTGAGAAAATTATAAAACCCTGTCTGGACTGTCATTATAGATCAATGGGAATCAACATCTGATGGCTTTTTCAGTATTGCTCATTAATGCATTAACTAAGTTGCTTTCTCTGTCCTTTCATGGCAGTTCTAGATTCTTCCCCAGAATATAATGATAACAAACATTTATCAAGAACTTACTGTGTTAGGGACTTTACATTTATTGTATCATCCCCATTCTTGCTATATAAATTAACTTTTCCTCTCAGTCACCCACCTATCCAGCTAACCAGCCAGCCAGCCAATACTAGCTAAGCATCAACTGTACGCAGGCATGGTGCCAAGCCATAGATTATACCTGTGATCAAGGCAGGTAGGTGACCTTTTCTCAAGAGGCCTCCAATTCAGAGGAAGATGCAGAGAAGTAAATAGATAGTAAGAACATTGTATGTTAAGTGCTAATAAGGGGGAGAAGTTCAATATGCTATAAATGTACCCAATCCAGATGTGGGGATGAGGATAGGAAGGCTTCTTAGAAGAAGTGACAGCTAAGTGCCAATCTAAAGGATGAGCGAGTATGAGTTAGGTAATGTGATGGGGGAAGATAAAGGTGTTCTAGAACAACCGGATGCTGAACATACTTCAAGGAATTGAGAGGTGTGAGTGAGAATAGAGCCATAGTTCTCAGAGAAATTAGAAGCCTTTCCGTATGAACTCCATTGAGTCTCTTTCCTATCTCCTAAATGATTTTTCTATTCACAATACACTTGTGTAGCTGCTTTCTGAAATAGTTTTAGAATGTAAGTGGGGTTTAGGGGAAGGTGCTTCTTCAAAAATATGAGAAGAATATTTATAATTATTGTGATATAGGGATAGAGTTTTTCAGGAAGGCTTCTCAGTGATAATCAGCCTAAAATTTTTAATGCTAAAATGAAATTACGGCTTAGCCTGACAATGCGTAATAACAACTTGAAAATAGAAGCACATTCTTTTTTCCATAAGACATCAAGTGACATTTAGATCTCAGCAAGTGGTATGTCCTCAAACACCTTGACTGCACCTCAGATAAAGGGGTTTCTAGGGATGCAAGTTGGGTGCTTCTATGACATGAAGGTAGAGAAATGAAATAATGGTCCATGCATGCTCCTGTAGACTTTGGCCCTTCTGACTGGTAATAAAATTTGCTCATTTAAACAGCATAGTGGCTTCATTGTTCCATTCAGTATTAGTACTAAGAGTGGATGCAAAGCAACTAAATAATCTATATATATCTATATATCTATAAATATTTCAGACCCTGTATTTAAACCATTTGAAATGCAGAGGCTGATAATATCAGACATTTTCAAACTCACTTGTTCCTCTCTCTTCTTTTTGCAGATGAGGGTAGTTTACAGCATCCTATAGAATTTACTTTTCAATCCAGATGAACTTTTTTCACCTGCCACAGTTAACTATTTTATTATAAATTTTTAAAATTTATTTTTAATTGCAGTTGATATACAATTGCATATTAATTTCAGGTGTGCAATATAGCAATTCAACATTTATATACCTTATGACATGATCACCATAATAAGTCTAGTGACTGTCTGTTACTATACATAGTTTACAATTTCTATGCTATACATTATATCCCTGTGACTTGGAAGTTTGTATATCTTAATCCCATCCCCCTTTCCTTCCCATTCCCCACTCCTTTTTCTCTGGCAACCATCAGTTCTCTGTATCTGAGTTTATTTCTGTTTTGTTTTGTTTGTTTGTGTTTTAGATTCCACATATAAGTGAACACATATGGCATTTGTCTTTGTCCAACTTATTTAACTTAACATAATGGTTAATAGGTCCATGCACATTGTCACAAATGCTAAGATTTCTTTCTCTTTTATGGCTGAGTAATATTCCATTGTACATATCACCACATTTATCCATCCATCCATCCATCCATCCATCCATCCATCCATGAAAGCTAGGTTGCTTCCATATCTTGGTTGTTGTAAATAATGTCACAGTGAACATACAGGTTTACTAGTATGTAACTTTTTAAATTATTATGTTCTTCAAATAAATTCCCAGAAGTGGAATTGCTCAGTTGTGTGCTAGTTCTATTTAACCTTCATGCTGTTTTCTATGGTAGCTGCACAAATGTTGTTGCCAACAGTTGTTATTTGTCCACTGTTTTTATAATAGCCATTCTGAGAGGTATGAGATGATATCCATTGTAGTTTTAATTTGTATTTCCCTGATGATTAGTGATGTTGAGCATATTTTCATGTAGAAATCCAGATTAATCTTAATTATTTTGTATTGACAAATATTTATTACTGGGGGGGTAGGGATGTGGGACATAGAAAGGAAAGATATGCCATCATATTTTGAGAATAACTATTTTCCATGTGTCTGACTCCAGCATGTTTCCCTTAGAGCCATGGTGGCAAACTGCAGCGGCTCTTTGGCCCCTTGAGTGTGGCCTTTCCACAAAATACTATGGCCTGGGCGAGTCTATTTTGAAGAAGTGGACTTAGAAGAAGTTTAAGTTTAAAAAATTTGGCTCTCAAAAGAAATTTCAATCATTGTACTATTGATATTTGGCTCTTGTGACCAATGAGTTTGCCAACCACTGCCTTAGAGTAATAGGGCACAGGTACCTCACATTCACTAATATTCAGCTATCCTAGAGCCATGCTCCTACATTTCCCCACTTTTCCCCATTTCTTGCATCTTGTGAAGTGGGCAAAAAAAAATTGTTTCACAGTTTTTCTTGATATCCTGCAATTGCATGGTTAATAGTAGTAAAACAAAAACACTGACTTCTCATTTCTATAAAAAAATATGTATAAAGTGAAAGTCATTTTTCCAAGCTGTTATCTCCTAAGGCTGAATACCAGGAGCTGTTTTGGCAGCTACTAGATGTAAAAGGGAATAGCCAGAGAAAGCTTTCCTGGTTTCTCTTTCTCTAGCAACAAGAGGTTGAAAGATGTTGTTTCAGCTGGAAAATTTAAAATGCCTTCTTATTCACTATTTGCTAAAGAGGCTGGGCTGATTTTAGTGTTGTAATCTTCTGTAGGCGTGGAGAAAGGTCACCTCCTGATCTTGTTTTGGGGGTCCTTTCCTAGACACAGGCTTCTGTCAGAATAATGTTGGGCCAGGTGTTAATCTGAGTCCTGAGGGGGAGCACTGGAATTCCTTATTCATCCCCTGAGGGCAGTGGCAGGAGGAGGAGGTTGTCCTCCTGGGTGGGTACAGGGCCAGGACCTGCCTCCTCTCTTTACTGACATGTGCCATTTGTGATGAAGGCAGCTGAAGTCCATTTGAGGAATTCTCTTGTCAGCCAGCCAAGAGGACAACACAGAGGGAGTGAGAGGGAGGGCGGGAGGGAGAGGCAGGCAGCTCAGTAAGGCAGTGTTGGAGCGCAGTTTCCGGAGCAAGATCACACACAGTGTTTTAGGCGCTAAGGGAAAGTGTACAGGAACATAAAGGGGAAGGAAGCCAAGCTGGAAATAGTGCATTTTCCTATTTTGTTCCTGCTTGCTCTTCTTCTTTGAATACATGTCATCCTTTTGGAAAGCTCAGCACCTGGAAGAAATCTTTGCTGAAACACTGCTTTTTCTTCAGCACTCTATACTGTGATTTTTGTTTTTTTTCTTCTCTTTTTATTATTATTATTTTTTCATCTTCTTTTCCTTTGAGGGCAGGAGGTGAGACAATGATCAAGTCAAGCTGGTTCTATGTTAAGTTCAAGTATGCAGAGAAGGTAAGTCAATATGTTTCTTTCCCCAAGGGAAACCTGCCACCTCCTCTAGAGTCTTCTCATCTGACAGGCTCATCTGGCTACCTGGAGGCGAATGAGCCTGGAAATTTTATTTGTGAATGTGTTTATCTGGCTTAATGATTCTTGGATAAAACATGGGCTCTGTGCTTGTGTTATGACATTGCCACTAACCAAGAGGAATGAATCCTCAAGCCCTATTCCAGAGGCATTATTTAGAGTTTAAAGAAAAAAAAATAATGAAACTCAACTAACAGGAAAAACAGTCTTTGCTGCTTAAGATTGAGTAGAGAATTTTCAAGAGGAATATTTGTTATGAAACTTGATGCATTTTTGGTTGAAACAAGTAGACAATCACTTCCATTACCTGTAGTTTACTTCAAAGGTTTTATTTTATTTTATTTTATTTTTTCTTTCAGTTGACTGACCGCTCGTTCATGTATAGCTTTGCCAAGTTATATGGGTATAGAAAGAATCTCCATTAATTTGGTTGACCACATATGAGACTATCTCTTTACTGTCTGTTGGGGGGCTATATTGTAGGGAAGCCTTGGATTTTGGTTGCATCTGAAATTCTGATGTCACTTTTCTATGTTTTAATTTACCATTAATAGGCGTTGGGGAAAGAAGTGTGTACTTTTTATAACAGATCTCTTATCTGAGGCTGTTGGCCATCTTTTTTGTTCTGGATATGTCTGTATCGTCTGTTGAAAATGTATAGGGTTAATAATGAAATTTGCAATAGTATTTTAAAATATGCCCTGTTTGAAAGCCTTCTATACTTGATTTGCTTGTTGAAAACATTGACATATTGATTATAGAGTTAAGCTGAGGCCCTAGAGAATGGAATCATGATGTAGCAGAATGGAATTTGTGATTACTTCCTTCATACTTCTTATAATTATATGCATAAGCACATTAAAAAATCCCTGTCCCTTTCTCTAGTATAAAAAAAGAAGTTAGGACACTGTGCTTATTTTTTTCTGTATTGTTTTTTCTGCTGTGTTTTTATGTCAGCGGAATGAAAGTGTAGGATTTAAACCCATTTGCATTGTTAACTATTAAAACGAGTATAACTAAAATAGCATCTATTTGTTAGGAAAAATTATCATCCTGGTTTGGGATTTACCTTTTTCCTCAGTGGATTACTTCCCTTTGAGCAGCCTGCCTACCCATTTTTTGGTATTAGAAATTTTGATAAACTACAATAGTGCTCTACCTCTTTAGCTAAATCTTTCATTTACCTTCAGTGTTCTACAATAGAAACCTGAAACTCAGAGTTAAGGAACAACAGTAAACTAATGTTAAAATGGAAAAACATTTGAAGAAGTGACCTTCCTAAAAACAAAAAGAAATGAGATATTAACTGCTTATTTTTTTATTTGTTGCCAGCAGAGGATATTTTTCCATTGATTTTTAGAGAGAGTGGAGGGGAGGATGGGATGGGTGGGGGTTAGAAACAGAGAGTAACATCAGTGGTTGCTTGCCTCCAGCATGCATCCCAACCTGGGCTAGGGATTGAACCTGCAACTCAGTTATGTGTCCTTGACTAGGAATTGAACCAGTGACCCTTTGGTCTAAGGGTCAACATTATAACCAGTGTGGCAACACAGTCCAAGGCTTACTGCTTCTTTTGAATGATTATATTCTACTAGAGGCCTGGTGCACAAAATTTGAGCACGGGTAGGGTCCCTTGGCCTGGCTGGCGAACAGAGCCGATGGGGCCTTCCATCTGCCAGCCAGGGCCTTCCTTCCTTGGCTGCTAGCTGCCAGCCAAGGCCTTCCTTCATTCTGCACTGCCCTCTGGTGGTCAGCGCATGTCATAGTGAGTGGTCAAACTTCCGGTCTACTGGTTGAACTCCTGAGAGGACACTTTGCATATTAGCCTTTTATATATATAGACTAGAGGCCCACTGCACAAAATTAATGCACAAGGGGCTAGGTGTCTGTCTCTCAGCCCAGCCTGCACCCACTCCAATCTGGGACCCCTCGAGGGCACTCAGACTTCCCTCTCACAATCCAGGACTGCTGGCTCCCAACTGCTCACTTGCCTGCCTGCCTGATTGCCCCTAACTGCTTCTGCCTGCAGGCCTGATCACCCCCTAACCAGCCTGATTGGTGCCTAACTACTCCCTTGGCATCCCGATTGTCCCTAACTGCTCATCCCTGGAGGCATGATCACCCCCAAATGTCCTCCGCTACTGGCCCAGTAACCTCTAACTGCCCCTCCTTACCAGCCTGGTCACCCCTAACTTCCCTTCCCTGCTGATCTGGTCACCCTTAACTGCCCTTCCCTGCAGGCCTGGTAGCCCCCAACTCCCCTCCCAGGCCTGGTTACCCCTAACTGCCCTCCCCTTTAGGCCATCTTGTGGCAACCATCTTGTGTCCACATGGGGGTAGCCATCTTTGACTACATGGGGGCAGCCATCTTGTATGTTGGTGTGATGGTCAATTTGCATATCACTCTTTTATTAGATAGGATTTTTTAGCAACCTCATAAGGAGAGCACACATTCATATAGTGAGACAAAGGTGTAATGAAAAGCTAAATAATGTAAGTTAATTATAGAATACCCTTCTTTTATTGGTATATGAGAAAAAATGAGAAACAAATATCAATAGTTTGTTTTTTGTTTTTGTTTTTGAAGGGGGCGGTCATACTTATGGTTTTCTCGATCTCCACAATTCTCAGCAGAACTTTTTCTCTTTTGCTTCTTTAAGATTTATTTTTGGCTGAAACTGGTTTGGCTCAGTGGATAAAGCGTCAGCCTGTGGACTGAAAGATCCCAGGTTCGATTCTGGTCAGGGGCATGTGCCTTGGTTGTGGGCACATCCCCAGTGTGGGTGTGCAGGAGGTGGCTAATCGATGTTTCTCTTTCATCAATGTTTCTGGCTCTCTCTCTCCCTTTCTCTCTGTAAAAAATCAATAATATATACATATTTTAAAATAAAGATTTATTTTTGAAATTTGTGTTGACTACCTTACATTGGAGGTTATTTTTAAAATTCATCAAAATGAGTTTAGTTTCATCTGGATATATGAAAATCTTTAGTGTGTACCCAGGGACAGAGGTGCTTAAAAAACTCATTTTTAAATAATTCTCTCCCCTGCTTCCCAGAAATCTATTCATTTAAAGAGTTATTAATTTGGAACTTCCTCCAGTATCTTAAAAAAGGCAAAAAGAAACTTTCTGTTTTTAAACAATGACCAAATGATTTGATATAGACTGTAATTATTGGGAAAATATTTCTCCTGTGAATTGTGTCCATAGTTAAAAATATATTAGCCAACCATTTCCTGGTTTCACATTTAAGAACTTGATTTACTCAATCTTGAATGGTGAGCAAGGTAGATTAAATAAAAGAATGTATTACAAGAAGCATTGGCACCAGAGAGTAATATGTCCTTATGATTATCAGGATTCTGATCCCTTTCAAAATATATATATTTACAACATCTCTTTTAGCACCACATATACACACTCCTCTGTATTTCTATTTATATCAGTTTTTAAATTTTATTTTGCATTATATTGATATCCAGCCATCATTTCTTCTAAAATATTGCTGACTTGAGTTAAATTCATCCTATCCACTTTCCCCTTTTCATTCTACATATTCTTTTTGAGAAATTTCCTATTTTATGTGTTTTAGTACTAATTATTCCAAAATCTCTATCACTACTCATTATTGAGGTGCAAAGGTATATATTTAATTGATTAGATATCTACCCTGAAATTCAACCGATATCTCAAATGCGGTATCATAAAATGCAATTAAATTTCTTTTTTCTTAACCAAACATATTCTTCCTCATGCTATTTTTTACTGTTGGTAAGACAGTGCTATGCAGGTGGTCAAGTGCATTTCCAAAGGACCAGTTTTAGTTCTGTTCTTGCCCCGTTCCTCCTTATTGCAGGATCCTCCTAATTTATCACCATGCTGCTGTTCATGACACTTTCTAGTACTCCAAAATACAACTAGGGTGATCTTCTCAAAAGGTCAATATGAGTCTCTGCTTATTATTGCTGTCCTCTCTCATCTAAGAATCCTCAATTGATAGCCCTTAACTATGTGAGCACTTGGCCTTGGAGATATATAATTATTTATTCACCAATATGTGTTCTCTGCAGCACCATAAGATCCTAGAGATACAGAACTATGTTGTCCGTTTTTTGTATTCCTGATACCAGTACATAATTGGTGCGCACTTATTCTCTAAATGCCCTTGAGTAAATCTATTTTCGAGGTTTCTGGCAGACATAAGTTTGAATTCTGCTTCTATTTTTTATTGGTAGTAATGACTTTAGTAATATATAGAGTTGGTATGAAGAGTGATAATTGACTGAAATCTAGATGTTTTAGGTGTTATGTTTTGAGAATGTGGATTTTATCTAAACCTTTTTTGCTGGATTCTTCTGACAGCTCTCTGGCCAAGAAGGTGATGGTCATGTTGGGGAGAAGTCCTGATTTCAAACTCAGCTTCAGTTTTCATCTGAAAGACAGGGCCTCCTATTAGAGTTCAGTAGGATTTCTGACTCCCCTTCAGGCCTCAGTTGATAGTTTCCTAGCTGGGAAGGGCAATATTGTCCAAGTACTTCTCCTTTCATGGCATTGGCTGACACCTCAGGGAGTGTGGTGGCCTTATTACCAGCTAGCAGTGACTCCCGAGCATATTTTCTTATACCACCCCAAAAGGGAGTAGTAGAGGACATCTGTTACTGTCCTGTGATGGTGGAAAACTAGCCTTCCCACATGGTCTCCAATAACACATTGGGGGTGTGGTGGTGTCTTTTTTTACCCAGTGGAGTTGAAGTTCTATAATTTCTACTCAGCTTTCTCTAGCACCAGCTGGGTGTGGAGTTGGAATGCCTTTGTTAAAGCCTAGTGAGGGTGGGAGTCTAGACTTTCTGCTCACCTTGCTGATGGGGGAGGAAATAGGTGGGTGTAGGTTTTTCACTGGGGTTTGTCTCTTAAGTTGTCTTGCTAGTTTGACTCTTTCCTGATCTTTATGTAAAGAGAGCAAACTTTCTTGGGGCTTTCTTGGTATGTGCTATTGGCATTTCTGAGTTTTTTTCAATTTATTTATTTTTTAATATATATTTTTTATTGATTTCTGAGAGGAAGGGAAAGGGAGAGATAGAAATATCAATGATGAGAGACAATCATTGATCAGCTGCTTCCTGCAAGCCCCTTAATGGGGATCAAGCCCACAACCCAGGCATATGCCCTTGACCAGACCGAACCCACGACCCTTTAGTCTGCAGGCCGACACTCTCTCCACTGAGCCAACCTGGCTAGGACTGAGTTTTTTCAATTTATAGTGTGGGATATATGAGGCAAAAACATTTCACAAAAACGGAAACCTAGAGAACTCACCACCATTTCATGTTTTGGGTCCACAGGTGTCTAACTGATCTGCCTTCTTTCCTCCACCTTTCAGATCCATTTATGTTTGTTTTATATATAATGTCCAGGGATTTTATTTGTACTTTGTGTAATAGGGAAAAGTACATCTCTATTTCATCTTCCTGGAAGCAGAAGTCCCTTAACATGCTTTTTAAAAAGTGATTAAATGACATAATGTTTTTAAATGTTTGCATAAGGCCTGATAGTAAGTGCTCAATAGAGTGATAATTATTTTCCATTATCTTTTTTATGTTTCTCCTATTTGTGCTTGAAATGACATCATACTTAGCCAGTCTTTGCTCGCAGCAGCCCCATTAAAAGTTTAACTTGTTTTAAATTGTTTTATCAATAATATATACATTTGCATCTTAGTACCCCTTCATTGCTATTTCAAGATATATAGATCTTTAAAAATCAAAGACTATATTATTACCACTGTACTTCAGAAATAGAACATAAGCTAATATAAATTAAAGTTGTGATTCCAGAAAACTTTATAAGACCATGAAGAGAACTATAGCTGATAATTGAGCCACTTGGTATTGAAGAATACACAGTACATCAAATGTGACTTTCATTAAGCAGTGTCACCCTTGAGTGTTACTGAGTGTAGTAGACATCCTTTTCGGTAGGTTGTAATAGCTCCTTGCTAAAGGTCTTATCTGCTATAAAGTTGAAACAGAAGAGGGATTAACGAGGGATACGGACTCATACTGGGTTTGTATTTTAGATTATTTTTTTGCATTTTTTCCATTGTTTTAGAACACTTGGAATAGCTTCACTATAGAATAGTCATTTATTGTATGTATTTTGCATGCATATATATTAAATGAGAGAGTGGATTAATTAGTTTGATTTTCTAAACTGGATGTTTTTTCTGTACATACTTTGAAATTAAGCTTCCATCCCCCTCCCCACAATGCCCTTCCCTAAACTTTTAAAAAAATTTTTTTATTGTTTTTAAAGTATTACACATGTCTCCTTCCCCCCCCCTCATTGACCTCTCCCTGGCTACCCTCACCCCCCAATACATGCCCTCAACCCTTAGTGTCTGTGTCCATTGATTATGCTTGTATGCATTCATACAAGTTATTTTTTTATTCCATATGAATTTTTGGAGAGTTTATCTTAGGTCTGTGAACTATACCACTGGTATTTTAATTGGGATTGCATTAAATCTGTAGATTGCTTTGGGTAGTATCTACATTTAAATGATGTTGATTCTATCAATTCATGATTATGGTATAGTCTTCCATTTGTTTATGTCTTCCTCTATCTCTGTTTTCAGTGTCCTGTAGTTTTCTGAGTACAGTTTTTTGTTTTGTTTTGTTTTTTACCTCCTGAGTTAAGTTTATTCCTAGGTACTTTAAATTTTTTTGGTGCAATGGTAAATGGGATGATTTTTTTTTCTTTTTTAGTTTCTCTTTCTGTGAGTTCATTATCCTATATAATAAAAGGTTAATATGCAAATTGTCCCCTCCACTGGGAGTTAGACCAGGAGTTCCACCAGGGAGCTGCTGGCCAACCACCCAGGACCCTCCCCACAGGCAGCCAGGCCCAGTCGGCCCCGATTGGGGTGGTCCGGCTGGACCCAACCCATGCATGAATTTGTGCACTGGGCCTCTAGTTGGTCTGTAAAAATGCTTTAGATTTCTGGAAGTTAATTTTGTATCCTGCTACCTTGCTGAATCCATTTATTACAACTAGTAGTTTTTTGATGGAGTGTTTAAGGTTTTCTACGTATAATGTCATGTCGTTTTCAAGTAATGACAGTTTCACTTCTTCTTTTCCAATTTGAATGTCTTTTATTTCTTCTTCTTGTCTAGCCATTATGGCTAGCATTTCCAATACTATATCAAACATCTGTGGTGAGAGTGGGCATCCCTGTCTTGTTCCTGTTCTTAGGGGAAATAGTTTTAATTTTTGCCCGTTGATTGTGATGTTGGCTATAGGTTTGTCATATAATGCTTTTATTATGTTGAGGTTTGGTCCCTCTATTCTCATTTTGCTGAGAGTTTTAATCAATAAAGGGTGTTAGATTTTTGTCAAATGCTTTTTCTGCATCATTTTTTATTTCTCAGTTTATTTATGTGATGTATCATGTTTATTGTTTTGCGGATATTGTACCATTCTTGCATCCCCAGAATAAATCCCACTTGATCATGGTGTATGATCTTTCTAATGCAATGCTGGACCTTATTTGCTAAAATTTTGTTGAGGATTTTAGCTTCTATGTTCATCAGAGATACTGGCCTATAATTTTCTTTTTTTGTAGTGTCTTTATCTGGTTTTTGGATTAGCATATTGCTAGCTTCATAGAAATAGCTTCGAAGTGTTCCTTCCCCTTGAATTTTTTGTAATATTCTGAAGAGTATAAATTTTAGTTCTTCTTTGAATGTTTGGTAAAACTCCCCTGTGAGGCCTTCTCGTCTAGGGCTTTTGTTTGCTGGAAGCTTTTTGATTACTGTTTCAATTTCCTCCATAGTTATCAACCTATTCATATTTTTTTATTTTTCCTGATTGAGTTTTGGAAGGTCATATTTTTTTAGGAAGGATTTCCATTTGTTTAAGGTTGACCAGTTTGTTGGAATAGAGTTGTTCATAGTATTTTTTTTTTTAACAATCCTTTTTATTTCTGTAGGGTCTGTTGTTATTTAGCATCTTTCATTTCTGATTTTGTTTATTTGGGTCCTCTCTCTTTGCTTCTTTGTGAGCCTGGCTAGAGGTTCATCAATCTTGTTTATTGGTGAACCAGCTCTTGGTTTTATTGATCTTTTATATATATATATATATATTTGGTCTTTATGTCATTTATTTCTGCTCTGATCTTTATTATTTCCTTTCTGCATAACCTGGGCTTTTCTTTATCCTTTCTAATTCTTTAAGTTGTAGAGTTAGATAATTTAGTTTTTCTTGTGTTTTGTTTTTTGTTTGTTTGTTTTGTACGTAGGCCTGTAGAGCTATTGACTTCCCTCTTAGGACTCCATTCACTGTGTCCCATAGATTTTGATTTGTGTGTTTTCATTTTCATTTGTTTCCAGGCTGGTTTTAATTTCTTTGATCTCTTTGGTAACCCAATCATTATTTAATAGCATACTATTTAGCCTCCAAATGCTTGAACTTTTCTGATTGTTTTTATTGTAGTTTATTTCTAACATTGTGTAATTGTGATCTGAGAAGATGCTTGGTATGATTTTAATCTTTTTAAATTTGAAGAGACTTTGCCTGTGTTCCAGTATGTGGTATATATTTCAAAATGTTCCATGTGCAGTTGAGAAGAATTTATATTCTGTAGCTTTGGGGTGAAATGTTCTGAAGATGTTGATGAAGTCCACCTGACCTAGTGAGTCATTTAGTATTGCTATTTCTTTGCTGATTTTTTTGTAGGTTATTTATCCAGTGATGTCATTGGGGTATTAATATCCCCTAATATGATTATATTGCTGTCAGTCTATCCCTTGATGTATTCTAGAAGTTTTTTCATGTATTTGGATGCTCCTGTGTTGGGTACATATAAGTTTACCAGAGTTTTATCCTCTTGTTCTATAAATCCGTTTAGTATTATGAAGTGGTTTTCTTTATCTCTTGTTATGGCCTTCACTTTGAGATCTATTTTATCAGATATAAGTATTGCTATCCCAGCTATATTTTTTCATTTACATTTGCCTGAAAAATATTTTTTCCATTTTTTTCACTTTCAGTCTGTATGAGTCCCTTGTTCAGAGATGGGTCTCTTGTGGACAGCATATGTATGGTTCATGTTTTCTTCCGCCCTGAAATTTTTAAAGTTCTTGTCCCTTCTCTCTTCCTGGTATGTGACTGTGTACTTAAGAGTAGTTTGGAGAATCTCATAATGTTATAGAAAGAGCAAGACAGATAGTTCAGTTTTACAGAAGGGTGGATAAAAGTACTCCATTGGATTTGCAGAAGTGATGTTTCAACTTCACTTTGTTTTGACTGATAGATTTTACCTGCAGATATTTGTTAGAAGAAAGGCATTTAAATTTCACTCATTTTACTTGTTAGGTCAAAGTAGATCTGGTTTCACACTTATTTTGTTGTTGTTTGGTAAAATACTTCTTATCTGACATCATCAGTTCCATAGTGCATTTCCAAATTTGCAGCACACACTAAAGCTTGAAATCATTGAGAAAAGGTGTATACTTAAATATATTACTGCACTAGAGGCCTGGTGCACAAAATTAATGCATGGGACTGGGGGTCTGTGTCCCTCAGCCCAGCCTGCATCCTCCCCAGTCTGGGACCTGTTGAGGTATGTCTGACTGCCCGTTTAGGCCTGATCCTAAACGGGCAGTCATACATCCCTCTCATAATCCAGGACTGCTGGCTCCCAACTGCTCACCTGCCTGCCTTCCTGATTCCCCCTCACTGTTGCTTCCTGTCAGCCTGATCTTCTCCTAACCATTCCCCTGCCAGCCTGTTGACCCTAACTACCCTCCCCTGCAGGCCTGGGCACCCTAACTGCCCTCCCCTGCAGGCCTGGGTCCTCCCAACTGCTCTTTCCTACAGGCCCTGTCACCCCCAACATACCTCCTCTGCCGGCCTGGACACCCCTAACTGTCTTCCTCTGCAGGCTTGATCACCCCCAAATGCCCTTCCTTGCAGGCTTGGTCAATCCTAGTTGCCCTCCCCTGATGGCCTGATTGCCCACATCTGCCCTCCCTTGCAGGTCTGGTCCCTCCCAACTGCCCTCCCTGCTGGCCATCTTGTGTCCACATGGGGGTTAGCCATCTTGTGTGTTGGAGTGGTGGTCAATTTACATATTACGTTTTATTAGATAGGATTATAAGATAAGTGATTATACATCCTCTCACCTATTTTTTAGCTATATTTTTATTGATTTCAAAGAGGAAGAGAAAGGGAGAATGAGAGAAGCATCAATGATAAGAGAGAAACATTGATCAGCTACCTCCTGCATGCCCCCTGCTGGGGAACAGGCCTGAAACCCTGGCATGTGCCCTGACCAGGAATCCAACCATGGCTTCCTGGTTCCTGGGTTAATGCTCAGCCCCTGGGCCTCAATGGCTAGGTTCATTATTTTGTTTTCATTTTTTAGTTATCACTGGTTTATTGGATAGTTAAATAATAAATAAAACTTGTATAAACAGATTTGGGAGAAAACAGCTTACTATTAGTGAGTGTGCTATTCTCTGTTGTCTTATAGAGAAACATTCATTAACTGAATTGTTCAGCATGTTTTACAAAGGAAATGACCATTAGTTGATCTAGCTAATCAGTTGAGAGGAACTCATTTAAAAAACAATTTGTTGTAAAAGATATGTGATTGTTGTGATTTTTTTGGTCAATTAATATTCACCTACTAGAAGGTGAGATATGTTTCATTTTTATTTCTTAGGTGAATATTTAACTATGGATTTTCATTTTATTTCATATTTAATTTATTATTTAGGACTTTGAATTAACTAATATCTGATGTTAGTACTTATTACACATAGATATAACCAGTATAACCACTGTTATATTAGGAGAGAACTCTTTCTCACCTGTGGATTTTTTATTGCATCCTAATCATCTAAATGATACCCATTATGGGACTTGATTCTAGTCTGGTCTTTGAGTATCACATGTCTTGAAATACACTTTATATTAGACTAGAGGCCCATTACAGGAAGATTTCTGCAATAGGGCTTCCTGTAGTGATATTTGCCGCCCTGTCTGCTTCCCTCCCTTCTCCCCCACCCTGTCTGCTTTCCTGACATCTCTGCTGCCCTGCCTGCTTCTTCTCTGCAGGTTCGCTCCCTTCTCCAGCCCTTGGCTTGCTTTTACACTGTCTTCTGTCTTCGCTTTGTGCCTGGATATGCAAATTAACTGTCGTCTTGGTTGGGTTAATTTGCATACTTGCTCCTGATTGGCTGGTGGGTGTGGTGGAAGTATGGTCAATTTGCGTATTTTTCTTTTATTAAATACATTTTGTGAATAAATGGCAGAAAAACTTACTACTGAATTTCAGGAATTAATAAATGGCATTTTCTCTTAGTAAGATGTGTTCGTAGATATCCATTAGAGTATTGGATTGTATCCCTTAATACACAGTGAGATTACTCAGACCTATCAAGCTATGTGATCTCATGTTCTGACCACTTAAAAGTGTGCACATCTTGAGTTAATTCCCAGTATTTTATGGTAATTGCATTTGCACTTTTACTTTCACTTACAGAGCTAATCATGAGATTTTCTCTTTTTTTCCTCTCATTAATCTGGTTTATATCTGTTTAGTTTGTCCTTTTTTTCAGATTGGAAAAAGGACAAAAGTTCTTCCTCTGATGTAGTGTCTAAAACACAGAACAACTTTAAGAATATACTGTCTAAATTGAACTTACTGAGTTAGTCAGTGGATATTAGATCTCCCCTTTGTTCAGAACAGAATACCAGGTCTTGAGAGCTGATCCTAAAGATCATTTCTGTTTGCTTTCTCTCCTAGGAAGGAAAGAAATGTGTGTATATGAAGCTAAGTGCAAGTATTACATGGTCTGTTTTTTCTTTCTGACTGCTCTGTTAGTTATCTGTCAGGAAAGCTGAGGAGCTTAGCACAGTGAATACTAAAGGGAATGCATTCCTTGCCTCTCAGGGGACTTAAGTATGTGTTTAACACCATTGTAAAACCCTCAGCTATGGCTTTCCCTAATACACAATTTGCCTAAGAAAGATTACAAGAACAAGGACAGCTTTCTGTGTTGTTTTTTTTTCCCCTTGTTCTTTTTCTTTCTATTCTCCCCTTTGCTCCAGGCTATCCTTAAAAACATGGAGCATTTTCTTTGGGCCTCTGGAGTATGCAGTTTGTGTGTGTGTGAATCTAAGAAAAAAATAAAAGGCAAAAGCAAGGAATGCTTGCCAGGAGGACTGATTGCCCACAGGTAAAGTGAACAAAAATTACTTAAATGGATTTGCTTTTGTCCATCCACTTTACCACTCAGTGAAACAAGCCAGTTGTCAGAGACAAAGAAGGGCTCCTGGCATGTGATAACCCAGTGGCCTGACCATTTACTTAACACCTGTAGGGCTCACTTGTGCTCAGTTCTTGACACATAGATGAAAGCTTTAAGAAGAGGTATAATCTGGCAACTATATTCATATTCTTTTTGGTATAATGTTTGAGAGCTTCATTATAGTGACTGCCATTCAGCAAGATAAAAGGAAAGACTTTAATATTCACCAGATGTTTGGTGACAAGGGAAAACTTTTCGAGTTTTAGAACTGAAACTATTTAGTCTAACCCCTTTTTTTAAATCTGAAGTTGAGGGCAGGAAGCCCAAAATCACACTTATTATTAGTAGCTAGAAGTGGAAACATAGACATGAAGTACATTTACTCTACAGGAAATCACGATGTGACCAGACTTGAACTTTTTCTTTTATTCAATACTATTTTTTCTCTTTCATTAGGAAAAAGCTATTATAATGGTATTATGAGCACAGTTTTAATTTTTGCATGTTGCTTTCCAGTGTTTGTTCTTATTTATATTTTATAGCATTTGCTATACTTTTATATTTTTCTTTTGCACATACACCATTCTTTCTGATGTAGTATTTGTCATAATTCCTTTGGGTTTCATTATGATTTACTAAACTGCTCTCATTGTTGAGCACTTACATAGTCCATTTGTTTCATAAAGGAGTAAGCCATAGAAGACAGTGCAGTGGATGTTACTTTTCCTTCTGTAAGTTGTAATTTCTCATCATTTAAGTTCCTGGCAGTGACTATTGTAGCAATGGAAAGTCTGCTATAGCTTTCCAGCATCTGAAGGAGTAGACTCCACAATGAATGTGTGCAGAGATTGTGTGGGTGTGAATGTGCATGACATAAAAAAAAAAAACCTCCTGCTCTTTGTAGGTCAATAATTGATGAGTTTTAATGTAAGATTTTGGGTTCCCTGTCAAATTGCTGCTTCTTCTGAGGAAGATAAAAAGCATTTCCATTAGAACAGTTTAGTTTTTTTAATGTTTGGCAAAATCAATGCTACGAAAATGAATTTAATCTCTATATATTTTTGGAAATTAATCAAAAATGATTCATTTATACACTTCTGTGAAGGAATTTTTGAAGAGAGAGGGGCATCAAAACTTACTGTTTATATTAAACGAGAGGCCCAGTGCACAAAATTTGTGCATGGGTGGGGTCTCTAGGCCTGGCTGGTGATCAGGGGAATTGGGGCCACACTGATCAATGTCAGGTAGAGGGGAGGTGATGGTTGCTGGGATGGGCATGAAGGGAATGGACACTGGATGCCAATGCCACTATCATCAGGGCCCCATCACTGTGCAATTCCCTGCCTCCTCTCACTTCCTTTGCTGCTGCACTGCCACCACAATGAGTGGGTGGCGGGCCCATCATGCCCTGCCAGCTGGGAGGAGGGATGGGGCATGGGAGGTTGCCCACCAGCTCTAAGGAGGAAGTTGGCCCCCAGCCCTGCTTCCCCCGCGCCCCCCCACCCCCCAGGAAAGGGACCATGTCCACTGCCACTTACCCCCGGTTCCCTGTCCCAGCCCAGGGGGTGGGAGGTTGACCATGGGAGGTTGACCAGCTGGGAGAAGTTGGTTTTGGGAGTGTACTGACCACCAGTTGTTCTAGTCACTTAGGCTTTCATATATATAGATGTATATTCAAAAATATTCTTTTTTTCCTTCAGGATTCTAGGAATATAACAAAGAATGGACATTTTTAACTCCAAAATACTGTGATGCATCAAACTGCATAATTTTTATTCTGTGGAGTTTATTGGTTGACTCTGATTTAAACTATTATTCTTTTTTTATCATGTAGGGGCATGGCATGTAAGGATCTTGACATAATATTAATTTTTATTGTGTTGTTTTACTATATTTTCTAAATGGTATGAGTCAAGAAAGGTAGCTTCATGTTCTGAGTTCGAAAATGTTTATGCAAATTTGGATAGAGTCTTTAATAATAAATATTTATCTCTGGGAAAATTTTTCCTAGTAGTGTTGTTATTAGAACCAATGAGCATGCATTTTAATGGCTTTTTATTATGTTACATTATGTTCAAGAAAAGATTGACTTTATCTTTGTAAACAAATGAAGTTGATCATTTTCCTCGTGTTAACTGTGATATATATAAACTCTTTCTCTTTCTTGAGCCAATTTGTCTGACGTTGCCATAGTTGATAGCCATTCTTCATTTTACCAAATAAGACTTTCTGAAAATTAGCTATTCAACTGCTCTAGCACTTTCTAATTTGGGCCTTGACAGATGCATAGTCTGGGATGGATGGGAGAGGCTGGGCAACCTCTGTCATCTGCCATTGTTGTGAGATGTTCTTTACTATACCAAAATTTAGAGGTAATTAAGAATAATGGCTAGTCAGATTATGAGGTTTGGAAAAAAATTTGCTTGCATTTTATGAAGGAGCAAACCTAATGACAAATTAAAAAGAAAGCTAGCTTTCATTCATATGTCTGAAACCATTGAGAAGGTCCCCAAGTATATTTTTCAGCTTTTTATGACAAATGAAATACTTAAAGCCTATAGGTATACATTGCAAAATAATTACTACAGTCAAATTAACATATCTATCACCTCACATAATTATCTTTTGTGTTTATATGTATGTGTGATGAGAATGTAACATCTTCATATTATAAATGAAAGTTTGTACCCTTTGAGCAACATCTCCCCACTTTCCCTATCTCCCAGTCCTTGGCAATCACCATTTTACTCTCTGCTTCTATGACTATGACTTTAAGAAAAAATTCTACATGTAAGTGATACCATATAATATTCACCTTTTGCTTTCTGGCTTATTTCACATAGTATCATGCCCTCCAGGTTCATCCACATTGTTACAAATGCAGGGTTTTCTTCTTTTCAGTGGTTGAATACTATTTCATTGTGTGCACACGGATGAATCCATGTGTATATATTTATACAGTTGACCCTAGAACATGTAATTTAAATGTGTGGGTGGACTTTATAGGCAGATTTATTCCATAGGATGTCGGGCTAAGTGTATCCTCGTTATGCCCTTGTAGCAGTGATAGCACTGGTGGCTGATGTGCAGGAACCTGCAGAGCAGGCATAGAGCCAGGGGTAAGAGCATGGATGCTTTTAGAGCAGTGGCAGTGCCAGGGTCTGGGACTGGCCATCCCACAGCAGTGGTACCTCTCGTGCCTGAGATGCAGGTGCATATGGAGCTGGTGTCTGAAGTGTGGGCACAGGTAGCATAGATGCACCTAGGGGGTTTGAAGGATGTGTGGTGTTGAGGAGGCCCTGGTGCTGGGTTGGTAGAATGGCAACTTCTTCTGGTGGGTTGCATAGCAGTGCCTCTTTCTTTAAGGGCCCAAGGCTATCCTGGGGCTGTTGAACTCTTCAGCAGCAAATACTGTCAGTGTCTTTTGTAAAGCAGGCTACTGGGAACTGTAATGGCACCTGTCCTCTGGCTGATACTGATAGCCCCCATTTCTTTGTTCTTTGCTGTATCTGGAATCTTAGCCAAGTTTATCTCCCCGGTGATTCTTTCTTTGCAGTTATTCTGTTTTTCACTATATTGTGTTCCTGTGGGTTCTTAATTGGACTCTTGAGCCCTTCAAGGGCTATTTATGCTAGCAAATAGCTTTGTTGTTCTTGTCTTTTTTCTGTAGGGGGAATGTAATTTAGTATTTCCTACTTCTCTATCTTCTTGACATCACTTTCCCAAATATACTTAGAGCATGAAAAGGGAGTGTGCTGCATTTATCCATAGCTCATTTTTGTCTCTGTCCTTAAATCCAGGCAGGAGACCAGATTCAGTTGTTCTATGGCTCCCTCTCTCTACTAACCTAACCTCCACAGTGCTATGATTACTTTGCCTCTTGTTACCCCTGGAAATAAAATTGAAGCCATAATCAATGGAGTGAAAACACAGGATTCACCTGTTTTCATTGTAGTGATCTGTATATATTAACAATATGATCTTTTAAAAACACAGATTGTGTTTTAGCATTTTCCTGCTAAGAATTTTATAGGACTTCTCAGTTCACTGAGAATAAAATCCAAACACTTGGTCAAAGCCTGTGAGGCCCTATGAGACCCTTGCCTACTCCCATCCCCACTGTCCCTGTGGGCCTCCAGGAGTCTCTCTCATTGGCCTTCCTGTAGTCCATTGATCTGTTTGCTCTAAGTTTCTCTGCCACATCCTGCCTTGTAGGTCTTAGTTCAGATGTTACCCCTTCAGTGCCATCCTCTCTGACTATCCATACGTGTCTCTCCCCCCCCACCCCCCGCCAGCTTTTTATGACTTTTATTTTTATTTCCTTACTGGCACTTACATCATCTGACATTAACTTTTTTTGTAAGTGTATTTACTTACGTATTTAGTATTTTTTATCTAATTTTTCATTGAAATTAAGTTCAGTGATAGCAGGACCTTTAGGATGTTATTTGTTATTCTATCCATATAATCTGATACAGTGCATGATACACAATAAGTATATTAAATAAATATTTGTTGAATACTTATATGAACAAAACAAGTTTCTATTGTGTGGCAGGTGCTATATGAGAAATAAAGAAATACATTAGGGTGCTGGCTGGGTAGCTTAGTTGGTTGGGGCATTATCCTATACACCAAAAGGTTGTAGGTTTGATTTCTAGTCAGGGCACTTTCCTAGGATGCAGGTTTGATCCCCAGTTAGGATGTATATGGGAAGCAACTGATCAATGTTTCTCTCTCATATCGATGTTTCTCTCTCTCTCCCTTCCTCTCTCTCTCTAAAAATCAATTAAAACATATCCTGGGGTGAGGATAAAAATAATTTAGATTCTGTTCCTGCAAACAATCCTAATATATAAAAATCCTGAGTCATGATGTTCAGTAATGACCGAGGCTCAACCAACCAGAAGTCAGTTTGACTACTTCTGCTGCAGGCTTTGTACCCCAAAACTGCTGAGGGGGCTGCGAACCAAGACTAGAGAGAGGTCTAAAGAGAGAAGCAGGGACTGATCCGTTGCCTCTGTGGCAGCTTTTTATCAGGACTTCCCTCCCTCTTTCTCTACCAGTCTGGCCAATAGCCACACCTCCATTTCTCTCCAGGCCTAAACTGAGGCAGCTGATCAATCCCGCCTTTGTGATCAGGCCCTGCTGATAGGCCCAGAGATGCTGACTGGCATATAAAACTGACCAATCAGAACCAAATCTGGGTGAAGTGTGAGGAGCCAATGGCTGCCTAGGAGATGGACCTTTTGACACTAACTGGCATAGAAACCAACCAATCAGAACAAATTGGCCGGCAGAGGAGGGCAGTTAGGGGGAAGATCAGGCCAGCAGAGGAGAAAAATTGCGGGCAACCAGGCTGGCAGAGGAGAGCAGTGGGGGGTGAGATCATGCCAGCAGGTTAGTTGAGGGCAAGATCAGGCAGGTAGAGGCAGTTGGGGGCAAGATTAGGCCAGCAGGGGAGAGCAGTCGGGGACAAGATCAGGCCGGCAGGGGACGGAAGTTAGGGGCAGTCAGGAAGGCATGCAGGTGAGCAGTTAGGAGCCAGTGGTCCCAGAATTTTGAGAGAGGTGTCCGAAACCAGCAGTCAGACAGCCCCAAAGGGTTCCCAATTGGAGAGGGTACAGGCTGGATTGAGGGAATCCCCCCTCTGTGCACAAATTTTGTGCACCAGGCCACTAGTGATTCTCATAATCTGGAATTGTTTGCTGGAATTCTTTACCGAAATATGGAGTTAGGCTTGCTTAGAAAAATAATCTTACTGGTCATAATCTTCCTCATCCTTCTTAGCACTATGTCTGTTCTTGGCAGCAAAGCTTAATTTCCAAGTCAGAACTTTATTGATCTTGGCCAAAGGCCAGTGAAAACTTTTAAGCATTATTAAAGGTCTCTGGGCCTCCCTCTTTGACTAGGACAATGCTCCTTTCTTGAAGAGCCAAATTTTCTGAATATTGAAATCAGGCATATTAACATCATTATTTTATACTAGAGGCCTTGTGCATGAATTTGTGGACAGATAGGGTCTGGCCAGCCTGCCCCAATGGGGGCCTATAAGGGGTAGGACCAGTGCGGGGAGGGGTTGTGTGAGTGCTCCAGGGCATGTCTGGCACCTCTTGCTCAGTCCTGATGGGTCAGTACTCAGCAGCAAGTAATCTACCAGTTGGAGCATCTGCCCTCCGTAGGTTAGTGGACATCATAGTGGCTGGTGAACAGGTTAGCTGTCTGCCCCCTACTGGTCCATGAACATCATAGCCAGTGTTTGAGTCCCATTAACATATCATTAGCATATTATGCTTTGATTGGTTGAATGGACGACCGGACACTTAGCATATTAGGCTTTTATTATATAGGATGCATTCTGAACATTTGTCCAAATTTACTGTGAGGACTTAGTTATTACCAGATCAAATCAGTTTTTAGTCCAATTTTTCTCTACACTGTTCTGTTTGAGATTTTGATTTCAGAGTGGGAAATAAATTGATGAGCAGTTATAGGGTTAATTTTGGGGTTATCCTTGATGTAAATACTGTGGGTAATCCTTCACAATATTTTATAAATATTCTCTTAGATTTAATGAGTTATATTTTGGAGTTGCAGAAGCAGTAGGTTGAAGTTCAAGGCTGGGTCCATAATGTGTAGAGGTAAACTTTGGTAACTTGCATTTGAACTGTGTGTGCTGGTGGGTTTGCAAATGAAAACATTGAAAAAATTATGTCTTTAAACATTTAAGCCCATTCCTCACTATGCTGTAATTTCTCTTGGACAGATTAAAACATTTTATAGCCATTTATAAAAGTGATTTGATACTGTAATTCAGTTCACATGACAATCATAGAGGATTGGTTCCATAATTTTGTTACTAAATTAAGTGAGAAGGTGATAGGGAGGGATTAAAGGAGGCCAAAGAGATATGGCAATAAAATAAGAAAAGTGTGAGTTTTGATTGACTCCTTGGTTGACAGAAATGCTGTAAAAATTATTTGGGAACAAATAAGGAAATTTAAAAATTAGATTTTCTTAGATTATAATATTGAATAAATATTAAACTGTTGAGTGTATTAAGGATACACTAGTTTTAAAGAAAAATGTCCTTGTTTTTAGACTCATGATAAAAGTAAAGGGTTGATGTGAAAGGATGAAGTGTCACAAAAGTTGCAACTATTTTCACATATTTCAACAAAATGTGTATGCATGGGGCGAAAGCATGGAGGGGATTAGAGAAGAGAATAATAAATAGGGAAGGAGGGAAGAAGAGGGTAGACACATATGTAAAGTGTATATGAGCATTTATTTGACTCTTTCAGGCTCTTTGTGAAATGTTTTTCACAATAAAATATTGTTGAAAGATGTAATACTGTGAAGTGATTTTTTTTTACCATTAACAAACTCTCTGAAAGACTACTTGCTATTTATAAATTAAACTAGGGGCCTAGTGCATGAATTCATGTACCTTTAAAAGAAACTGTGGGTCTCAAGGCTTCAGTGGGCATAGAGTCAGGCAGGTCTCCGCCCATCCTCTGCACCCACACCCGGCCCCTCCTGCCATGGCCCCCGTCTCCTGTCTGCCAGCAGCCCCATCCCACTGACAGCACCAATCCCACTCATACTCACTTATGGTACAGAACAATTGGGGCCAGTGCCAGCAGCAGGTGCAAATGGGACTGGTGCCATCAGTAGGACTAAGTGGTGGCTGCTGCCCCGATTGCCCCTCTAGAGCAGAGGGAGGCGGAGAAACCCTGAGTAGTGATCAGGGCTGGCAGCCACCACTTGCACCCGCTGACAGTGCTGAGCGATCAGGACTGGCACCAGCCACCAGCAGTGGGTGTGAGCGACAGCTCTGACACCAGCAGCAGGTGCAAGCAGGGCAAGCACTGGCAGCAGATGAGAGCGCAGGATAGGACTGCAGCATGCAAGAGCAAAGAATTTTCAGTAACCAGAGGCTTGCCCTAATGACAGCGACTTGTGCTTCACCTTGGCCTGGTGCTCCCACTCACCTGCTCCACCATCCTGCTGTGGCCAATACTCGCCATGTCCCATGCTCTGACGCCGCCTGCTGCTGCTGACACCCACCATGTTCTGTGTACACCCCCTTGTGATCAGTGCACATCATAGCGACCAATTCTTTGGTTGGTTGGTTGTTCAGGCATGTAGTCTATTTGCATATTATGGTTATACACACACACACACACACACACACACACACACATATAGATTCAGTTTTCATCTTTATAAATACTGCAATTGATGATGAAATAATTTTTAATTGTTTGATTTAGGTTCTACTATTGGAACCTGTTATAAGATAGTTCCATATAAATAAATAATAATCTTTAGTTTATCAGAAACCAAGATTAGGAAGTAAAGTAGAAGGAAGAGTCCTATAATCCCAACCATCTATTGATTTGCCTTCCATTATAAGCATTTTGTTTTAAACTCATTGTATTTGTGACCAGTGAGAGTGGAATTGTGTTTACCAATTTTGTTCATTGTTATTCTCAATATGTAATTTTGAGTATTTCATTTGTTGTGTTTTGTTTTGTTTTTAAATATATTTTATTTATTTTTTACAGAGAGGAAGGGAGAGGAACAGAGAATTAGAAACATCGACGAGAGAGAAACATCGATCAGCTGCCTCCTGCACGCCCCCTACTGGGGATGTGCCTGCATCTAAGTATATACCTTTAACCAGAATTGAACCCAGGACCCCTCAGTCCTCAGGCCAATGCTCTATCCACTGAGCCAAATTGGTTTCGGCAAGTATTTCATTTGCTTTAAAATACCTATTTTATTTTTATATTGTGCCACTTGTGAATGGTAAAAGTAGTCACTGTTCTTCAAACCAAAGAGCCTTCTTAGGAGAAGAGAAAGGGAGCATGTGAATATGAATTAAGACTAGACTGTAATTTTGATGATGCAGCCACAGCCTTTACGAAAGCTGATTTTCCATTGTTGCTTCTTCAGGAATGTGGTAAGGGCCTCTTGAAAGGCTGATGACTCTAAAGGACATAAAGAATGATATTTGCTACTCACAGTCTTCTCTTTGTGACCCATATTCTTCCATGAGACAATTAGACAATCTAACAAGATGTGTTTAGAATTCTGCTAGCCCAGCCTTCTTTCTGTATAAAGGAGACTTTGCATCTTTCAGGAGAGTGTGAGACAGCCAAGATGGCAGAGCTGGCTGGTGCTGGCTCTGGAATTCAGTGCTAGTTTTTCTGACCTCTCCAGTGCAGCATGCCTTTTTTTCAACAAGAAGACAAGCTTCTCAGATCTTTTGTACATATATCCACAAGAATGGACAACTTTTAATGCTGTCACAATGAGATGTCATTTGTTGCATTATTACATATCCCTGTGAATTGTGAACTCCTCCAGGGCTGGGTTTTTGTCTGATTTGTACACTGCTGTTTTCCGGTTACCTAGAACTACAACACTGGCTCAGAGATGATAGGCACCCACTAAATATCTGTTAAATGAGTGAGTGAACAAGAATCAAATGGCCTAGGAATAGATTTATAGTTGACATAGCAAGAGTTTAGGGAAATAATGAATCTGCTAGAACACCACACCCCCTTCAAAGTAGTTAATGGTATAAACTAAAATATTAGTTTCCTATTTAATTTCCATTACTCATAGTAGTGGCAATACATGAAATACTCTTACTTCACTGGGTTTGTTAACTTAGTTTGAATGATGTTAACAGCCCTTTCCCTAGGAAGACTTTTTGATGAAAGGAGGGGTAGAACATGAATAGATAGAAGTGAGTAAAGATGAAAAAAATCCCAGGGAAAAAGAGATGAGATGCAAAGACAAACTTTTGAGTGTATCATGCTTTTGGACAATACAATTTTGCTGGTATAAAGTTGAGAAATATTTTGCAATAAATTGCACCTTATGGTCTGTTAAATTCACACATAAACAGGTGGACCCAGGACTTGGTATCATGTAATCATCTGCAACTCAAGATGATCAGGGCTAGAATTTGGTGAATCACTGCTAATTCTCAATTCTGTATGTGGGCACTCAAATGTAGCATTTCAGGAGAGTAAGCTGTTACTCTCTGGGGAGTGTGTTGGCCTCATGGTTCAACATGCTGTCACCTTATGTGCAGTGTATTGTGTGTGTCTATTATCACCATGTGTCAGTTATGCCTTGAAAAACCTCTTTGAAAAAAATCTAACACTCTTTAAGTGTTTTGACGAAATGTTGAGGATCAGATTCATTTATTATGTGTGGACTTGTATTTAGGTAGAAAGTTGTTGAAACATGATTCAGAATGAAAAACTGAACTCTTCAGAGCAGCTGTTAGAGAACAGACATCTTCTAACATAGTGTCTGACATGTTGTTTTTATTTAAGAAAAATTTGGTGTATGGGAGTTCAGTGAAGATGAGAAAGGAAGGGATTTTTTGTAATTGGCTCATCAGTTTAAATTGTAAATTCAACCAGGCACATAGTTCCATAGATTGTTTTTCTTTAATTTGAAGTTTTTAGATTGAAATCCTTAATAGTTGCTTCTTCCTTTTAGATGTGTACAACTGGACATCAAGTAGACTAGAGAAAAACGAATAAATGTTTTTCCTATAGAACAAAAATAATTTAAAAAAATAGCATACAAAGCCACAGTCAGAATTTGTAAACGCCGCCTCACCTACCTGTGCTTCAATTTTCTCATCTGTAAAATAGAGCTAATGGTATGTACTGTTTCATGTTGGTTGGTGAGGATTAGAAGAGATAAGCTGTGAAAAGGTATTTAGATAAAGTAGTCCCTGGCAAAATATGTTAGCTTATAATGCTGGTAGTGATATTTATTAGATTAAAGGTGAAAGAGGAGAACTAATCTATGCTCAGTAGAGGAAATACTGTACTAAGAGGAGACTTGTCTTTTAGTAAGATTATAGGATATTGTGAAGAGAGGAGAAACCTTGTGTTTAATTCTTGTGAAAGTCATTTACTAGTGAAAATGAAGAACCTAGGAACTGCAACATGCATAGCAGAGCAGAGTTTAATTTAATTTGTGTTATTAGTAAAAAGATTTTAGTTTCAGAAAGACACGTTGGTGCAATAGAGTATAGAAAAACATTTCAGAAAGGTAAGATGGAACACATCTGGGCCACACAGTGTGAACTGAAACATTTTGATTTAACTGTGGGCCTTTCTAGAATGAATGAGCTGTGACCCTCAGCTTATCCAGATGTTCTATCAGAATCATGACAGGAGCAGCTGATCTGATTGAAATAAGAGTTAGTTGGTTGTCACTAAATTCCAAATGGACTCACCAGGAAGTAGACCTTGAGTGGGAAATTCATTAAAATATTTAAGGAGCCAGACCATTGTTAATACATTTGGAGAACAAGTATGTATTGTTTACTACATGACTCAGTTGAAATATAATAAGGAAATTACTAACACCATATGATATTATGTTACAGTCTCATTTTCCCCATCAATGATAATCTAAATTATTAGGAAGTTATCATAGAATTTTGGGTGTTTATGATGTATCAATATAGGCTCATCATTGGTAAAAAATGGTGCTATTCTGGTGAGTGATATTGATAATGGGGAAGGCTATGCATGTGTGGAGGTAGGAATAAAATGGGAGATCTTTATAACTTCCTTGTTTCATAGCAGAACTAAATATGCTATATAAAAATATTAAGCCTTTAAGAAAATGTTATTGTAGAATTAAAAATGATCTTGGAACTCATCCAATCTCAATCCTTTACTTTAAAAACTTGGAAACTGTGCCCTGGCCTTTGTGGCTCAGTTGGTTGGGTATTGTCCTGTGCACCAGGAAGTTGTGGGTTCGATTCCAGGTCAAGGGCACTTGCCCTGCTTGTGGGCTTGACCCTGGGTAGGGAGCCTGTAGGAGGCAGCAGATTGATATCTATATCTATATCTATATCTATATCTATATCTATATCTATATCTATATCTATATCTATATCTATCCCTCCCTCTCTCCTCCCTCCCTCCCTAAAAATCAATAAACCAATCTTTAAAAAATAAATAAAAATAAAAACTTTGACATTTTGGTGGAAATATAGCCAGCTATTCCCCAAAGTTACATTGTGAAATACAGAGCTTGTCTTCATATCTGAGTAGGAGTTAAGATATTAGTCTCAGCAAATATTTAAGGTATCTACAAAAATTGTTTTTGTTTTTTTCCCCCCAATCAGCTCAGGATATTAAATTGGTCGTCTAAGTGAGCAAGAAAATTTAACAATTACTGCTTCATTATCATTATTCTCAGAATTGCTCTTGGTCATTAAATGTATCTAAATTGCTCAACCATCATTTCTTGTCTACAACTTGTGTGGTCTCAGGTTTTAAACAAACAGAGGTTGTTTCTGCTAATTCCTAACTGCTGTAGTATTTGTAGTAATTAAAAGCTAGTGGTAGAAGGCTTAGGGGAGATTTAAGAATAAATGGTTCCCAAAATATCTGTGCGTGTGTTTCTGGGTTCTCATGTGTTTGTGTGCATATTTTGTAGTAGGAACAGGATATGTTTGATTAGTATTTTACTTAGTTCAAAGTGCTCTTTGGAAAACCTAGAGCATTTCAGTGGGATTATAGTTTGTAATGACTATATTCTGATAAAATCATGGAGTTTTAGCAACTCACGTAACAGATTAGCTCTCATTTAGTGAAGTGGTGATTCATGGACAATTTTGAAATAGCTGCTCAGGCACCCTCTTTTACAATCTCTTCCACTGGGCAGACATATGAGAATAATAATTATAAAAAATAACCACATGTCATTTAGTTTAGAGGTGTGTGTGTGTGTGTGTGTGTGTGTGTGTGTGTGTGTGTTTCTGCCTGTGGGAGATCTTTAAACTCTGCAGAAATTCATTAGAAAAGATGCATTGACTGATTATCCTGATAGCATCAACTGGCCCTTTTCTCTCATGGGGCAGTGGGGCATCCATTACTTAGTAGGACCTGACTGCTAGAATTGTTCCCAGAGTTCAGGACTTCTGAACCACAATGGGTTGTACCAGGCTTTGTGGCCTTAATAAGCCCCCTGTTATTGGCATTTTAAATATTAGTATACCTATCAAGTCTGGCCATGTGTCAGGGAAGGGGAGGCTTTCTTTAGAGCCACCACTGAGGGATCACATGATTTTTCTCAAGAGAGCAAACAAGCACTTTTTGTCTAGGCTCAGTAATGCTTGGCAAGAAAATATAGCTGTAATTATATATCCTAGTTCTTGTTCCTCTCTCCCCATCTAAGTTTTACTCCCCTTACTCCTAACTTTATATAAAAGCAACTAGCATTGGATCTAAAATAAATGTCATGAATGAATAATAATTTCTTTCATTTACACAGTAATTAAACCTGTTGAATGCTGACTTTATGCTTTACTGCACTCTAATTTGACTGGAAGATTTGGCCTTTGTGAATTCAAAGAAGAGGAAAAAAATAGAAATTAAATACTACTGAGACTATTAAGGAGGGCATTTTTCTGAAGGTTTCTTCCTCCTCTTATTTCTCATCTCATGCTTGCCCTCTGCTTTCTGGGATACTTAATACTTAATAGTTGTTCTACAAATCATTCTTCAGTGTGTGTGCCCAGCAAGGCACCCCAGGGTCAAGGCCATCAGCTGTCACTGTGGATAGGAAGGCCAAGGGCCTTCTCTGCTGCTGTCATTAGAATGACTGTTGTTGGTCCTCTGAAACATTAGAGTTCTATGGTTGTTTTTCACATTTCTTTATTTCTTTTATACACATACACACACACACACACACACACACATTATTGATTTTTTACAAATAGGAATAGAGAGTTAGAAACATCGATGAGAGAGAGACATCAATCAGCTGCCTCCTGCACACCCTGGACTAGGGATGTGCCCACAACCAAGTTACATGCCCTTGACCTGAATGGAACCTGGGACCCTTCAGTCAGCAAGCCCATACTCTTTCCTCTGAGCAACACCGGTTAGGGCACATTCCTTTACTTGTTTTAACCCATGGAATTCCAGTTGGTGAGTCAGTTGGTCTATAGGATCATGCTTGACATCCCAAAATATACCTGAAAGTTGATGCATGTGTTGAAGCCAGGAGCACCTTAGGCAACTGCTGCTCTTCTGAGCTTTTCTGCCTATGTGCAGTCTGAGTCACTCAGCCTTTGTCTTCCAAATTTCTCTTTCTCTAAGATAACTCCAGTGATTTGAATTGGAAGCCCACTTTGCTGTTCTTGGAAGTAAAGGGTTTTCCAATACAAGTTTATTTTTGTGTTAATAATAAATAATTCCTTGAACTGTCTCTAAAGGGAGTCTATACGTTCCCTTAGTGATACTCACTGACCCTGCCAAGGTATTGCTGTTTATCTGTCTAACAGAGATTGTTGGAGGTGCTGTGTCACAAAGGGCAGTGCTCTGAGGCAGTGCTTCTCAACCTATGGGTCGCCACCCCTTTGAGGGTCGAACGACCCTTTCACAGGGGTCACCTAAGACCATCGGAAAATGCAGATATTTACGTCACTATGCATAACAGTAGCAAAATTTCATGGTTGGGGGTCACCACCACATGAGGAACTGTATGCAAGGGTAGAGGCCTTAGGAAGGTTGAGAACCACTGCTCTGAGGGAACCTGGACCCCCCTCAGGTGTTTACAGCACAGTGCCTAGGGCTGCCAGCATGGGGAGGTAGGCTCTCTGGGCTGTTTGTGCACTCACTCTTTCAGAGGAGCTAGCCATCAGGCCAAGTGGCTAAGCCTCTTTTGATTCTCTGAGAAAAAAAGCATGATTATGTTCTGTGATGATTGTGTGTGGATAGCAAGGATTCCCTTGTACAGTTGTTGGGAGTATTGACTGTGATCATGGGTGTAGAAGGCCTGGCACTTAGCCAGAGTATCAGTACATATTAGTTCCTGGCCCTTACCTAGAAACAAAGAGAACAGAAGTGTTTAAGTTTTTTTGAGTCTGGGTGTCTCCACACAAATACTCCCATCCCCACTGCCCAGTGCCAGTATTTATAGGAATTAATTTTCTTTGTCCTTCCCTCCTTCTTCCTGTGTACTCATCTCCCTTCCCTTCTCTCTAAAGTTGCACCATTCTTATTCAGGATAGTTTTTTTTCCTTTATAGAAAGTTCTAAAAGTGTTAAAACATGTAATCTAGTATATATTTTAAATGAACAATTTTCTATTATATTGTTAAACTATAGTTAGAAGCATGGATGTCATAAAGATAAAGCCTCTTATTAACTATATGCAATATAGTTTATGATTGTAGATTCCTTTCAGATCACCCAGGATTAATACATTTTGTGTATTATAATACATAGTTTTATTTCATATATTTAATTACTTGCTATTTTACCCTAGTTTGGATGCTTTTACTTATGTTCCGGGTATCTTGATAAACACTGTTATGTACATTAGGTCAGTGTTTCTCACAGTGTTTTAAGATTCATGTAGGGATTTTTGTGAAAAACAACAACAACAACAAACAAACGTATTTCTCAACCCACCCCAGACCTACTAAATCTGGGTATTAGAATGTAAATTTTAAGTTTAAAAATCTGGCTTCATGTTGAAATAACCCAGCACTAGTCAACTTCAGACTATTTAAATCAGCATACTTGCAGGTAGGCCTGGTCATCATTTCTTTAAACTCCTCCTGTGAGGTGATTCTAAATGCTCAGCAATGGATGAGATTTAACAATCTGTCTATGTGCCTTTTATAATCTGAAACTGAAACTAGAGAGTGGAGTGGCTTTGTTCACTTAATCCTTACAATAACGCTTTAAGGCACAGTTGACATTATTCCTATATTCAGATGAGAAATTAGAGTTTGAAGTATGAGATGCTAATATTAAGAATGAGGGTAACTTGTCTTTTAAATCTTATAATCAAACAGTATAGTACTACCAATTATTTGGGGATGCACATACTATTTTATTTGATGGCCATAGTGTATAAATTAAGTATGCTTTAGAACCAAGTATTTGTATGCTAAGTTCTTTTAAATATACATACCTGTAGATAGGTATTATTAGTTTGTTTTGTTAAGCTCAGTGGAAAAGAAAATGAATTTGATACTTGTGGTTTATTACTGACCTATAAACCTGGGTGGGCTTTGAGCACATTGGAGGGCAGAATAATTTAATATCTGCTGTTTTTGGAGGTTTTGTGGTGAAATACCATAATTTGGTATTATTTTGTGAACGATGCCTTACTATTCATGGATTCTTTAAGAGTGTGCCCAATATTACCTCCTTTCCAGTGCTCTTGTCAAGGGACTTTGTTGCAAGTACTATTATTACAGAGGAGTGATGTGGTTCTTTCTCTGTAAAAATGATGACCATGTGGATCAAATCTGCATCAGACTATAAATATGAACCACATTCATTTTTAAAACTCACCTTATAATTCTAAGAGCTCCCAGGTGGGAACCCGTGTCTCGTCTTTTGAAGGAGCCACAAGTATGGGGAAGCTGCCCTGCCTTCAACAGGAGCTCAGATGTTTTCCTTAGTTTTCATGTATTTGATCAAGTTGCTGAAAGGTGCTTGGTTCTTTGCATTTGAAATTATTAATTTTATTCTTATGATGGCTTAGAGAACAATGCTTGTGCATAAATGAATGTACTCATTTGTTCACCAAATATTTATTGAACTTCTGCTCTGTGCTAGGCACTGTTCTAAGTATTGGGATAACCTCCAAACCAAATAGACAAAGGTGTCTGCTCATATGGAATTTAACTTATAATGGAGAACGCAGGGAAAAATAAATATATAAATCTTTTAAAATTCTTTTAATTTTCAATTATAATTGATGCACGATAGCATATTATTTTCATATGTACAACACAGTAAATAGACATTTATGAAATAATCACCCCAGTATTCCATTGTATATGTACCACTTCTTTATCCATTTATCTACTGATTATGTTGCTTCCATATCTCAGCTGTTATAAATAATGCTCCAATGATGCTGAAACCAGTTTGGCTCAGTGGATAGAATGTCGGCCTGCGGACTGAAAGTTCCCAGGTTTGATTCTGGTTGGGGGCGTGTACCTTGGTTGCGGGCACATCCCCAGTGGCGGGCGTGCAGGAGGCAACTGATCGATGTTTCTCTCTCATTGATGTTTCTGGCTCTCTATCCTTCTCCCTTCCTCTCTGTAAAAAATCAATAAAATATATATAAAAAACAATAATGCTTCAATGAACATATCACTCAGTCATAACAAAGAATGAAATCTTGCCATCTGCAAAAACTTGGATTGGCCTAGAGGGTATTATGTTGAGTGAAGTCAGTCAGAGACAAACATCATTTGATTTTACATATATGTGTGGAATCCTATCTAATAAAAGAGTAATATACAAATTGACCATCACTCCAACACACAAATGGCTACCCCCATGTGGACACAAGATGGCCACCACAAGATGGCCAGTAGGGGAGGGAAGTTGGGAGGGACCAGGCCTTCAATGGGGTACAGTTGTGGGTGATCAGGCCTGCAGGGGATGGAAGTTGTAAGGGACCAGGCCTGCAAGGTGGGGGGGGCAGTTAAGGGTGACCAGGCATGCAGGGGAGGGCAGTAAGGGGCAAATAGGCTGGCAAGGGAGCAGTTAGGCATCAAACAGGCTGGCAGGGGAGTGGTTAAGGGGTGATCAGGCTGGCAGGCAGAAGTAGTTAGGAGCAATCAGGAAGGCAGGCAGGTGAGCAGTTGGGAGAGGGATTGTGAGAGGGATGTCCGACTGCCTGTTTAGGTAGGATCGGGCCTAAATGGGCGATTGGACATCCCTCAAGGGGTCCCAGATTGGAGAGGGTGCAGGCTAGACTGAGGGACACACACCCCCATGCACAAATTTCATGTACTGGGCCTCTAGTCTAAAATAAAACAAAATAAATTAACAAGCAGAATAAAAACAGACTCATTTTGACAGGTGACAGAGGGTTTGAGGGGAATGGGTGAAACAATTGAAGAGATTAGGAAGTGCACATTGGTAGTTTCAGAATAGTCATGGGGATATAATGTATAGCATAGGGAATCCTATATAATAAAAGCATAATATGCAAATTGTCTGAATAGCAGAACAATCTGTCAGCAGGGGGTGGGGCTGGCAAGCAGGTGGCACCAGGCCAGTATGCCAGTGGGCAGAAGGGAGGGGTCGACGATCGGCAGGCAGCGGTGACCAGTGGTGGCAGAGGGGAGATCAGGGGAATGAGGGTCAGGCTGGTCAGCCATCCCCTGATCACCTGCCCAGTCAACTCCTGCAGAGGGAGACCACTAGCCAAGGTGGTGGTGTTAGCAGTGGCAGGGGGCGGGGACGGTCAGCGTCATCACCTGGTCAGCCTGCCCGGTTGCCTTCTACAGAAGGAGGCCAGCCTGTGGGGAGTGGGTCCTAAGCCATCAGTTGGGCATTCCCTGAGGGATCCATGACTGAGAGAGGGCACAGGCCGGACTGAGGGACCCCCCTGCCATGGAGTGCATGAATTTTTGTGCACAGAACCTCTAATGTAGTCAATAATCTCTCTGTATAAAACCCTAATATGCAAATAGACCAAACAGTGGAACAACTGAACAACTGGTTTCTATGATGTGCGCTGACCTCCAGGGTGCACATGCAACATGTTGGGTGTCGGCTGCGGTGGGATGATAGAGCAGGTGAGCGGGGACAGCAGAGCAGGGTAGGGTGCCAGTCACTGTCATCAGGGCGAGCCTCTGATGGTTACTGAAAATAGTCTACTCCTGTGCACTGTAGTCCCACCTAGCACTTGCACCCGCTACTGGTGCCAGCCATGCTTGTACCTTGCACTGGCCCCAGTCGCTCTGCATCATTGGCAGATGTGAGCAGGGCCAGCACCATCAGCGCATGAGAGCAGTGGTGGCAGGAACCAGGATGCTGGCAGAGAAGGGACCAGGGGCCGCAGCCGGAGGGGCTAAGCAGGGGCAGGAGGGATGGGCCGAGACCTTCTCCTGTGCCCCCTTACTGCCTCACAACCCACAGTTCCTTTCAAGATGCACAAGTTTGTGCACCAGGCCCCTAATATTGTAATAACTATATATGGCATCAGATGGGTACTAATTTTAATGGAGATTTTTTCTGTTCTGTTATTTAGGACAGGTTTCTTTGTCTCTCCATTTTGGCTGCCTCACTGTGTTTGTTTCTATGTATTTTTTAAAAATATATTTTTATTGATTTCAGAGAAGGAGAGATAGAAACATTAATGAGGAGAGAGAATCATTGATCTGCTGCTTCCTGCATACCCCCCACTGAGGATCGAGGCTACAACCCGGGCATGTGCCCTAACTGGGAATCAAACCATGACCTCCACTTCATAGATTGATGCTCAACCAGTGAGCCACGCTGGCCGGGCTGTTTCTATGAATTAGTTACATTTTCTATATCTCCAAGTATTGATAGGGTGGCCTTATATAAGAGGTGTTCTGTAGGGTCCATTGCCACAGGCTCCTTGGTCATCTGACACTGATACTCTTAGGTATACCCACATGTGGGCTGTCTGCTCTCTCCTGTTGTACTTGAGCTTTGATTGCTCTTGGTGCATCAATAGAGGGATTGACCCTCAGGTTGATCATCTACTAGTACCTACTCAACTACAAAGGAGGAGCTGCTGTGCAGGGGTCAGTCCCATTGAGCAGAGCTTGCTTCAATGGGGCTCTGGTTCCCATGGAGTCCCCCCCTTTAGGGTTGCTTGTGGAGGTAGTTGGGTAGTGGTTGGGTGGTTTGAAGCTGGCCACTGGGTGTGCTCACTCTGGTCCTCCATGGGGTGTGGCATCCAAGTTTGGCTGTTTACACTGCCCTGTCTAACATGAGGTACAAAGCAAGCTGCAGATAGCTGCTACTTGTGCTGGGCTTGAGATATCCAGGAGATGCCAAACCATGAACCAAGGTCATCTGCCACTTGTGCTGGGCATGGGGTCACTTAGCAACAGGTATATGGCATGCCAAGGGAGGGTATTTCAAGCAGAAAATACCTCGAGTGTGAGAGGCTTAGCAAGGAATTCTGAGTTCACCTTTAGGAGTTTGCTATGAAACATGGATTACTAGTCTCATAAGTTAGGATCAAGATGTAGCAAATTATAATCTTTGATGAATTAGTTTTTGTTACTAGCATTTGAAGGAAAGGGTAGGGTTTGTCAGACTATCTTAAAGCAAAGCCTCATTTCTAAACTTTTCTCCAAGTGCTTATTGAGAGCTTACTAGTACTGTGCAGAAAGCCCAGGGGTGACCACTTTAATTTTCTTTCTTGGAGAACATATTTCTTTCTAGGTCTGATTTGATTGTTGTCACTCGAGAACTTCATCCGTTATAAAGAAAAGAAACCTAATAAAAATATAGTATAGTTTTTCACATGTGAAATGGTTACAAAAGAAAAAAAACTACATTAAGCATGGCACTATATATTGGAAAACACCTCAGGTTGGCTGGTGTAAGTGAGTGGTGAAAGGGTTGCAGTTTGTATGTTACTGTGAAGTGGTGGAAGAAGGGTATGTGAAACGGGTGGAAATTTCTAACACCAGGTGTGGACGGGAGTACTCATCTCCATACAGTGAACTGAGGTAGCTGCTAAATGTTTGAAGTATATGTATGTCTATGCTTTGTGTGTGTTTCTACATAGCTTGCTTACTTCACCTGGGTGCAGTGTTTCTGAATTCACCTAGTATTTCTTGCATGTGAAATTTCACACAAGCAAATGCAAAATTCACGTTATGCTCAACTTGTTCCTACTATACAAATTGCATTGGAACAAATTTATTTTTTTAAATAAATTATATAAGAATGATCTACACTAAGAAATATGACTCCTTCTGGTATAACTAGGGAACTACAATCAGAATAGAATGACTGGAGTACAATTTGGAAAGGATGGAATGGCAGGAGTTAGGAAGGGAGACAAAGATGGGATCAAAAGGAGCTTTGTACCCTGTTTCACTAGGCCCTTGGATTTTGCTGTAATCATGTATCTTATACCTGTCTTCTATTAAGGTATTTAAATATTCTTGTAAAGAGCTAAATCAGGTCATTATGGTTAAAATGTCAGTGGTGTACAGTTGTACAAATTAAATTTAGTCACCTAAAATGGAAAGAAGAGCAGTGGGACATCTAATTGTAGTGAACATTACACCATAACTCTGGGGTCTCTCATCGCAGAGTGGAATGTTCGCCTTCTTCAGCTAGAAGGATCATGTGGGCATTGTTTGGAATGAAGTGGCAGGAGGAATAAATAATTTAACTGTGCGTTCTCCTTTCATCTTTTTATTTGAACAGAAAGATTTGTTTTTCTATCATTTTCTCAAATTATTAAACACAAACAGGAGCAAAATAATAAAGCAGATGATTAACGAGAGTCCCATCTGCCCCTTCTCTAACCTTTCTTCAACAGCATTCCTACACATATTGGCAGATGGCACCAGATCTTGGCCAGTGACTCTAGTTTTCTGTTACAAGGGGTTCTTTTGCCTACCTCTTTTAAAGCAATAACAACAACAACAACAAAACTGGTAATGGTGACTGCATGCCCATTGGCCAGAGCACCAAATCATGAGAACTAGACAGAAGCTGGGCATTTAACCCAGTCTTCTGTATTAGGATGGTCTGACTGACAATAGAAAGCTGGGTTGATTTAAGCTTAAGCTTTTAAGTAGATACTGGAAGGCTTGTTCAGCGATACCTGGAAAAAGAGTTAGTAATAACAAATCTCAAAAATCTTGAAAAAAGAAAAACATGGGCTCTTGTAAGTTTTGTTTTGAGAATAGTGATTACTGCCAATGGTGGGTGGTATAGTGCTGGTGACACAGAATGCAGGATTCATTTGTTCCAATTTTGCATTTGACCTCTCTGAAAGCAAAATGGTCTTTTAGTAAATAGGGGAAAATGAGATTTGACCAATGGGATAGAAGTTCAAGGTGAAAGTATAGATTGTAAGGGAACACTTAACTGCCTGCAGAGAATAGACTTTGAAGCAATATGTTTTGGCTTTAATAATAAAAACAATGAAGGTAAATTTTATAACCTTTCACTGGAGGTCCTATACAGTATTTTAGAACAAAAGATATAATAAGCACCGAGAAGAGAGAATAGTACTTAGAGAAAGCCAGCATGAATTTACCCATTTCTTTTTGTTTTGTTTTGTTTTGTTTTTTGTTTTGTTTTAGAAAAACTGCAGGAAGAGAGACATGTTATAGACTCAATTCATTGGACTTCAGGAATTTTGGTTTGGTCTCCCAAAATCTTTTTTTCTGGACAAATAGAAAAACATAGCTGAAGTGGCATTATATTTATTAAGATGTATAAGTAGCTCTAATCGGTTTATCTCAGTGGCTAGAGCATCGGCCTAGGGACTGGGGGGTCCCAGATTCGGTTCTGGTCAAGGGCATGTATCTTGATCGCAGGCACATCCCCAGAAGGAGATGTGCAGGAGGTGCTGATTGATGTCTCTCTCTCATCGATGTTTCTAGCTCTCTGTCCCTCTCCCTTCCTCTCTGTGAAAAATCAATAAAATATATTTAAAAAAAGATTTATAATTAATTTTATAAATATTTCCAAGGTCAAACTGACCAGGATTATTTCATAAATGTATCTTCATTAGTTCTATCTTATTCAAGTTTTGTCCTTGACTGGGATGAAGATATGGTGTCAAATAATGCAGAAATATAAGAAATCATAAATATGAAGGGTGGGAGAAACAGGGCACACTTAGATTTTGACTATCTGGGCAGTGGTGAACTTATGTAAAAAAACCAACTGTGAAAACACAGAATTGAGAGAGATGAGACATGAGTTTTTGTGACATAATCATTGAGTCACCAGTGTATATTTGGCTGCAATAAAACAAATGGTATTTTTCATTCATCAACAGTAGCAAAATTACAGTTATGAAGTAGCAATGAAAATAATTTATGGTTACCCCAACATGATTAGAAAGGTTGAGAACCACTGATCTAGACAATGCATTTAAACAATAGTCTACATTTATCTTGCTTTTTTCTTGTAAACTGTACAGTGAGTATTTTTCATCTGTTTGGTCCACACTTCGTAGAATTTACATACATGCCGATGTCATAATTGATGTACTTTGTTGCCTGCTGTATTTGAAAAAAGTGCTATGAAAAAGCAAAAAGGTGATATAAAGAGTGATAGAGCAACCTTCTTGTTCCCTTGTGTGCATATGTATAATTTTCAGGCTTATCTTCTGTGTTTTAAGTGGGGGGAAATGGACATAACATTCCATTAAGTTAATTATGGTCTTTTCATACCAATTAGATGGCTGGACAGAACAGTGGACCCAGTTCAGTCCCCATTTCATTTGTTTCCTGGTATTTACTGGCTACATTGACCACATAAACCATTTACTTTTCTCACTCTCAGTTTTTTTTTTATTGTGTTACATGTATACATATCTTCCCATTGCCCCCCCCCCCCAGGCATACCCTAACCTCTCAGTGTCTTGTGTTCATTGG
>JAAGEH010002525.1:20587312-20820587 GCA_011751065.1 Lasiurus cinereus | reverse complement strand
GCTTATATGCATGCACACAAGTCCTTTGGTTGATCTCTTATCTACCCCACCTTTCCTTAATCTTCCTGCTGTAATTTGACAGTCTGTCTGATGCTTTACTGCCTCTGTATCTATCCTTTTGTTCATCAGTTTATAATGTTCTTTATTATCCACAAATGTCACTCTCACTTTTATTCATTATGAAATGGTGGTTATTGTCTTCCTGCCCAAGAAACAAAAATTTTATGGGGCTCAAATAAGGGAATGTGTGTGGTAACAATGTGTAAATTGTAAAAGGTAGAAAACATCATTATACATTCAGTCATGTACCACATAACTGGCTATTCCGACAGGTATGATATTGTAGTTCTGCTTTGCATTTCCCTGATGATTAGTGATGTGTCTGGTGGCCATGTATATGTCTTCTATGTCTATTCAGGTGCTCTGCCCATTTTTAATTGTGTTTTTTTTTAATATGAGTTGTATGAGTTCTTTATATAGTCACGGGCCACATAACATTTCAGTCAGCAACAAACCAAATACATGACGGTGGTCCCATAAGATTGTAATGCAGCTGAAAAATCCTATCTCCTTGTGATATTGTAACCATCCTAACATCAAACCACTGCACTGCCAGTCATATAAAAGTGGAGCACATTCTATTATGTGCAGTATAGAATACTTGATAATGATAAAAAAGGTTATGCATTTATTATAGTTTACTTTTATTATTTTAGAGTGTACTATTTATAACTTACGAAAAGTTTGCTGAAAAATAGTATACGGTTTATGTTGCAGCAGCCTCATATCTAGTGTTTACTGTCTCTTGATTGTATCAGTTTTTCCTGTGCTTTATTCTCATGTCTTTTTGTTTATTATGAGCTGTAAGAGTACAAAATCTACTTCTAATATTGCCAGTAAGAAACCATGTTGAGTGACTGACCTGGAAGTGAAATTAAAAGTAATTATGGATTTGAAGGTGTAAAATCAGTGATGATTATTGCTCATCAACCAGGCATGTTCTATTCCACAATAGCTATCATCTTGAAAAAAAAAATAGGAACAATGTGCCAGAAGCTGTTAAATGATTTGTTTCATGGAAGGCAATGAGGCTATCAAAAATATGAGGAAGGCCCATATCAGATACGGTTCTAATGATCTGGAATGAAGACGAGACACAGAAGCCTGTCCCTCCCAGGACCATGATGACCGGGGCCAAAGGAAAAGTTTATTTGTGATGTTGAAACCAGAGGCTTAGCACATACCCCCATCATTAAGTGGCACATGACGGGGTTGTTAAGAAGAAATGTAAACTGCACCTCCATTTTTATTTGTAAAATGATTGCTCTTTATTCATGTGCTCCTTTATTCATTCTTCAAAATTTATTGAGTATCTCTTGTGATGCCAACTCTATTCTAGATGCTATATATATTCATAGTGAATATATCAGTCTAAAATTTATGTCCTGTAGAAGTTAGATTCTTGTGGGGGAAGAAAGACAATACATAACTAAACAAATAAAACCAGGTGCAATTATGAGCAGTGACAAAACATAAAGGGAATACTGATTGCTTGGGATGGTGCTATTTAAAATATGGCATTCAGAAAAGGCTTCACTGATTAGGTAAAATTGAAACATTGAATTAGGCCCCTGAGAATATCAAGTGCAGGACATTGTAGGCAGAGGGAACAGCAAGCACAGGGTCACTGAGACGGAAGCAGGCGTAAAGGGGAGAGGAGCATAGCTCAGTGAGTGAAGGGGTAAGGAGTAGAAGTTGAAAAGAAAGAAAGGGATAGCTACATCACACCATGTAGCATATTGCAGACTGTCATAAAGTCTTTGGATTGGGAAGCCATGGGAAGATTTTGAGTAGAAAAATCATATGCTCTACTTACATTATGGTCACTGGCTACTGTGTTGCAAGTAGGGACCAAAGTAGAGGTCTGGATACTGGTTAGGAGCTAACTAATGCAGTAAACCTCTAGGGGACAAGTGATGGACTTTAGAACAGAGATGGCAGTGGATGGGTGGGGTGAGGAGATTGTGCACTTTGCTGTTACAACTGGCAAGATTTGCCTACAGGTTAGATATGGGATGTCACACAAATAAACTATTAGCCCTATAATGTACTTATCTCTAAATAAATTAATAAAACAATGCCAGGTTTACTCTTTTGTTACAGTAGAAATTGGAAGAAGCATCAGCAAATAATATCTAGCTACTATTGAGTATGTATATTGTTAGATATTGTGCTAAACACTTAAAATATAATTTCACTTAATTCTAATAAACCTTATGATGCTATTATTTTGTTTTATAGATGAAGAAACTGAGGCACCAAAAGATTAAGTAGCTTCCCTAAGCTAAATGGCATTCTGCAATGGGCGCATTCTACTGTTGTGAAGATTTTTTTTTTTAATCTAGTGAACATTTATTTTAAGCATTTTTCAAAGGTGACTTGGTCTGTATTTCCAGAAGTCTTGTTTACTTAATACTGGACACACTGATATAACTATTACCTTTATATTTAGCTTCATATTGTGCTGTGCTCTAGGTTCTAGGGGAATAAGGATTGTGTTCCATAGGAACTTTGAATCTCCGATGTCTGACATAATAGTGATTTTTAATTATTTGTGTTTTAAAAATATGTGTTTGTTTTAATATTTGCCAAGCATTATGCTAGGTAGGACTGGTTTATAAAGATCAATAAGACATGACCTCTTCTTTTGAAGAGTGCACTATGAGTTATGATACACCTGCCTCTCCACAGAGTTTCACCTAGAGCAATGGTCGGCAAATTGCAGCTCGTGAGCCACGTTCTGCCGCTCTGTTGACTAATGAGTTTGCCAACCACTGACCTAGAGGGCTTTTAAAAAACACATAGACTAGTTTGAGTTCAGGGGAAAGAGTCAACCTCTCAAAGAGGGGATTTTGTGGCCTGCACTGCAGATGAAACCTAACCTGGGCCATAAAGACAGAGCTGGCCTGATGATGGACAATAGAGGGGCACTTGATGATGTACTAGTTGTGCCAAATCACGTGGAATAAAAGAGAAGTTGATGGAGTCTGAAACAGTGAGAATCCCAAATGTGATCTGTGGCATCAAATACAATTTTTACTTTTACTCAGTGTAATTTTAGTATATTTTATGTGCATATTCCGTAGTTCTTAGAAAATTGGTTTTAGATGTTTAGCATATGGGACAACTTTAAATCAAAATATTTGATTAACGTGGTATGCCAGTCCTTTGAAATTCTGGCATTGGACTGTGTATGTTTTGTTTATAACGTTACTTCCTTTCTGACTTCCTAAACCCAGTGTTTAAAGTAGAAAGAAATGCATGCATGTGTTAGTGTTTAGTGTAAATGGATAGAGAAGGATAGCCCACTATTTCCAAGTAGTTAGTTTATGAATTGAGTACCCCATCCCTGGAACACTGCTCATGGTAGGTCTTAATCCCTCAGCTCCTTAGAAGTCATACTCCAAATCTAATATTAGTTTAACTACCCAACGACAGAAACCAGAGCACATGGTAAATTTTTCTTGGAAAAGGCAACTGGAAAAAGTTTCACAGAGGCTCATATGATGTTATATGTCCTTTTTTCCCCTTCCATGGTGAGATTTAAAATTCATTCCACATTGCCTATTAAAAAAAGGAGGAGGGGGAGAAGCCTGCATTTGATAGCTCTGTATGTTCCTCCAAAGAAAGAAAGTGCTTGAAAACAGGCAGGCTTTCAGATGTTGTCTGAACAAAGATATGGAAATGTGAAGAGAGCAGCAGCTGGAGGTTTTCAAACACTAGAGCAGAGGCTGCAAGCTTCTTTTGCTGTTGGAAGAGTGAAAAGCTGTTTGCTGTCATTTCCCATCTTGTCACTTCCAGGACCAACATCTTGCTACTTCTTGCACCAGCTGTTGTTTTCTCCCCCTCCACAGACAGATGGTGCAAGAGCTTTGATAATCCCCCTCCCAACCCCCCCCCCGCCCCCCCCGTTCCAAAGAGGTTTGCTTCTGTGGTACCTTTATAAAATGATCATATGCCCCTGTCACTCCCCTTATCCCTTTACCAGAGTTGGGAAGTGAGCAGGGAGGGTCCAATAAGGACTTTTAACAGCATGCTTTATAATGCATTGTGTAAATGCCTTACAGAAATCTCATTTCTGCTGTAGCAGCCATTTTGTTGCTGAGGTTTTACTTCAAAAAAGAAGACATGGGGAGAGTGAATTGTGGTACCTTTGCTTCCATAAGAATCTGGGATTTTTGATATAATTTCACTGTATTCTGAACTAAAGATAGGAGTTCTGATATAGTTGGAGTTCTGATATAGTTGTTTGTCTACTTACATTTTAGCTAGGTAGAATTTGCAACAGGGGATATACCATCTTTACACAAGGCTAGATATTCATCTTTAATTGCTCTCTTATACCTATTGATTTAAATATTTTCTTGGATCCTTAGTGAGAAGATAGGAAGTTACAAATTAATGTAAAAAATGCCTTACACATTGAGAAGATACTTGATGGAAACAACTTTGGTTTTGTTTACATTTTATTATATTAACCTGGTCCGGGTAGCTTACTTGTTTAGAGCATTGTCCTGGTACAGTAAAGTTGTGGGTTTAATCGGTGGTCAGGGTACATACAAGAAGCAACCAATGGATGCATAAATAAGTGGAACACCAGATAAATGTTTCTCTCTCTCTCTCTCTCTCTCTCTCTCTCTCTCTCTCTCTCTCTCTCTTTCTCCTCCCAACTTTACTCTCTTTCTCTGAAAGTAATTTTACAAACAATAGCTAAATTTTATTGTATTTACTATGAAAGAAAAAATAATAACCTTGAGGGAGCTTTTGCTTTTTTCCCCTCAAAGTTATTGTTATTTAGGAACATGTTTTTGTTTTGTAGAAAAGTTATGAAATCTGTTCCAGAAAAAATAAAATTATTCATTATTCTATAATAAAGACTCTTACATTTGGTATATTTCCTTATAGCTTTTTCTTCAGAGTTCTGGGTATATATTATTCTCTCTTATACTTATAAACATACATCAATTCTTGGGTTTTTTTCTAGAATGGATTTGGTGGCAGTGGTAGTGGTAGTGATAATGATAAGAGCTAAGATTTATTGAACACTTATGTGGTAGTCACTCTAATCAGTGATTTACATGTTACACATTTCAGTTTCTGTGTCAGTCTTATGAATATTAGTTTATCTTTATTTAATACACTAGAGGCCCAGTGCACAAAATTCATGCACTCAGGTGGGGCTTTAGCCTGGCCTGTGCCCTCTCGCAGTCCAGGGAGCACTTGTGGGGGTATTTCTGACTACCAGCTCTGGGCCTAAGCCAGCAGTCGGACATATTTAGTGCTTCCAGAGGTGGGAGAGGCTCCCGCCACTACCCCGGCACTCCCCCTATGGGAGCACACTGATCAGCAGGGGGCAGCTCCTGCATTGAACTTCTGCCCCCTGGTGATCTGTGTGCATCATAGCAACCAGTTATTCCACCGTTCAGACAATTTGCATATTAGCCTTTTATTATATAGGATGAGAAAAGTGCGACAGAGAAACATTGTTATTTGTCCAAGTTCACTTAGTGCGTGTGAAGTGAAGGTGGCATTTGAATTTAGTCAGTCTTGAGAGCTCATGCTGTTTACTATTTGCCCATTCTTTAAAACTTCTTAATATTTTCAAGACTCTTGACACATATTGCCTAAGATTATCTATCAGTTTTTACTTTCCATAGTTCATAAGAATACTTGTTGCACCTTGCCATCGCAAATCTACTCACATGTATTTTATTTTTACTGGTTTTTAGAGTGAATGATCGCTCACATTTACCTTAGTCCTTCTATGGTTACTAGAGAGATTGGACATTTTTCATTTGTTATTGGCCATTTGTATTTCATCCGTAAATCGTTCATGTCCTGTGCTACTGCTTTTATTGACCACTTAAATTTTTTGTACTAACTCATCATATGTAAGATGTATTAACCCTTATTATGTTTGTTCAAAACATGTTTCCTTCTGTTGCTTGCTTGCTTTTGAATAAATTATTTATCCTGCAGGTATGTTTTAAGTATATAAATATCCATATATTTTTCTTAATATTCTTTCCCACAAATCAGTGATTTAGCTTGTGCTTTCCTTTACAAACTCTTTAATTCAAATACAGAATTTATTTTAACATATGGCATAAGATGTGAGACCCTGATTTTGTGAATTATTATATTACTAGCTTGTCCATTTTTGTCTTTGGTTTGCTAATTCATTTTTAAAAAATCATCATGTCGTACATATTTTACTTTCTGTCCTTTATTATATATTCTTTTATCCAGTAGCATCTGTCTAAACTATCTTTTTTTCTGTGTCTGCAATCTGTCTGTTTTTGTGCCTACAGTATTTTAACTAGTCTAAATTTATAAAATAGCCAGGCATCTTTTTTTATTGAAAGCATCCAGATCTCTGCATAAGAAGGTCCGTATCTAAAACCTCAATATGGCCTCATTTTTGCTTTGTGACTTGACTGTATTTCTAGTTTGAATCTTATCAGTAAAATAAAAGGAAACTATATGTGGATTCAGAATTTTTAAATGTTGGGAAGTTAGAAATTGATATTTTGTGGTTGATTCTACAACTATCACTAAAATTTCTGCAGTTTTTTGAACTTGTGCAACCTATTAAACATGTGTTATAGTACGTTGGTAATATCAGTGGTTTTGTCTTTCATATTTTAACTGTTTTTAATCACACTTTTAACATCAAGTGTGTGTGTGTGTTTTCTGGACACCAGCCAATTTTCTACCTCTAACTGGATGTTCTATAATTTAAGCCTATTCTGATACTATCTACCTGGAGTTAGCACAGACTCCACAGGTTAAGGGATTAGTCCTATAAAATTGCCCTCCATTTCAGAGGATAGTCACAGATTCTAAATTGCTACTTGCACTTTGTACTGACCAGTTACAAATTCTGGGATTCCCATGACTCCCTTCTCAGATTCAGTAGTTTGTTAGAATGGCTCATAGATCTTAGAAAAGAACTTTAGTTACTACTATTGTTTTATTGTAAAGAACTGGAGACCTTGTGTATGAATCTGTGCACTAGTGGGGTCCCTCTACTTGGCCTGCGGGATTGGGCCTAAACTGGCTCTCTGATATCCTCCTAGGGGTCCCAGATTGTGAGAGGATGCAGGCCAGGCCGAGGGAACCCACTGGTCACAATTGGGGCCAGAGAGGGATACGGGAGGTTGGCTAACTGAGGAGGGACCGTAAGAGGGCTCCAGGGCATGTCTGGCCCATCTCACTCAATCCCGATTGGCCAGAACCCAGCAGCAAGCTATCCTTCCAGTTGGAGCATCTGCCCCCTGGTGATCAATGAATGTCATAGCGAGCAGTTGAGCTGCCTTAGCATATTGTTAGCATATTATGCTTTGATTGATTGACCAGACAACCAGACACTTAGCATATTAGGCTTTTATTATATAGGATACAACTCAAGAACAGCCAAATGAAAAAGATGTGTGGGACAGGTATGGGGAAAGGATGCAGAGTTTCCATACCCTTTCTGGGCACACCACCCTCCCAGCACAACACTGACCATTGGTGATTGAATATCTGTAGTCTGTCTCCCCTCTCCTAAGTTGGAGGTTGAGTTTAGGGCTGAAAGTTCCAACCCTCCAGTCATGTCTTGATCTTTCTGCCAATCAGCTCCCATCCTGAAGTTATCTGGGTGATCAGCAAGACTTCTCTCAGAACAAAAATACTCCTATCACCAGGAAATTCCAAGAGATTTAGGAACTAAGGAGAAATACTTTAAGTAGGTATGTAGGTAGATAGTTAAATAGAATAACTATAACTATAACTATAAAACTATAACTATAGCTATATATGTATGCATCCAGGGAAGGGAGGCCCTGGCCGGCAGCTGGAAGGAAGGCCCCAGGCAGCAGCTGGAAGGCCCTGATTGGTCCTGATCACTGGCCAGGCCTAGGGACCCTGTCCATGCACGAATTTCATGCACCGAACCTCTAGTATTTTATAAAGTACTAAATTTGTGGCAAATAAATAATCATGTATATATGGCCCATAATGATGTAGTTCTTATCCTCTACTTCTTTTGAGATACCTGAAGACTTCATGGAAGAAAAGAAAATGAGATACATTTTATAACTTTAGATGAAGTTTGCAAGTCAAGTATGATATTTGTTTAAAGTTAGCATCAAAAGGGATTTCCCCCCCCCTGGTCAGTGTTGCTCAGTAGTCAGTGTTGACCAGCATTCTATGGGTCATTGGTTCGATTTCTGGTCAAAGGCATGTACCTTGGTTTCAGGTTTGATCTCAAGCTCAAGTCGGGGCACTTGCAGGAGGTTACTAATCCATGTGACTCTCACAAAGATCTTTCTCCCTTCTTCCCTTCTTTCCTTCCCTCCCTCCCTCCCTCTACCCCTCCACCCTCCCACTTTTCCCCTCTCTCCTTCTCTCTCACACTTTTCCCCCTCACTCTTTCCCTTCTATGTTCTCTGAAAATCAACGTAAAAAAGATCCTCAAGTAAAGATTAACAACAAAACAAAATAAGGAATTGTTTAGCTTGCAACATTGTCAAGACTGTTAATGGGCTATGTTCTTCCTTCCCAATTACAGCAAGCCGTAGTAATCCCAAACTGTTACTTTGATTTTGTTTAAGGAAAGAAGTGATTTTATGCACATATTGAATGCAGCTACCAATGACAAAGACCTTCTGAAATAAAAATGATGCCTCTTATTTTTGAGTCCCCTGTTACAATTTGAAAAGTGTTCCAGTGTATTTCCTCATTTGATCCTTATAATAATCTTACCTAGTAGCTTGGCCCAAAATATTATTGTTGCTTTATATATAAGGAAAATAGAACTCATACTACATAAAATTTTGCCCAAGGTCATATGACTTATAAATGGTATGACTGGTTTCTAGTTTTGCTCTTATGAGACCTAAATTAATGTTTTTTTGACTTGGTAAATGTCAAACCCTTCTTATTTTTTTAAAAGAGATATTTGCATATCTACCTGCCCACCTTTAAACTGTTAAAGAATCTATTTTAGGAGCCAAGGGTGATATATGTCAAAATATTTTTTTAACTCTAAAGTAACATTCAAAGGCAAGGCATTTTCTTTGTTACTCTCTGGGGAGACTAACCTGTCTTCCTTGTTCAGTTTTATATGATGGTAATTTACAAAGTTATATTATATGTGAGCCTTCATTTTTTTAAAATGTGCCTCACCAGGACATTTTTAACTAAAAGGAGACACAATCTCCATTTGTCCTAGTGTAGTTGAAAAATTATTCTTTATAGGTTAATTGTTCATGGAATGGTGTTAGAAGATTTTAACTTTGTCTTCCAATTAGGAAGATTGGATTAAGCTAAATATTTGAAAGCATACCATGCTGACACTAAGGAAACATCTTGCCTGTGCACTTCAGTTGAAAGAAAAACTCTGTGATGTGATCTGTATGTGACGATGGCTTTTCAGATCAGACCAGAGGCCCAATGCACAAAGTTTGTGCTCTGTGTGTGGGGTGTCCCTCAGTGTGGCCTACGCCCTCTCGCAGTCCAGGAGCCTTTGGGGGATGTCCGACTGATGGCTTAGGCCCGCTCCTTTGGGGAGCGGGCCTGAGCCATCATTCAGACACCCTTAGCGCTGCCATGGAGGTGGGAGAGGCTCCTGCTACCAACGCTGAACTCACCAGCCATAAGCCTGGTTTCTGGGCTTCTAGCTGAAGCACGTCTGCCTAGTCGTGCTATGAGAATAAAAGATAAACAAATGATATTTTCTAGGGTTTTGGGTTATAGAGAAGTAAGTGCTCATAAATAGGACAGTTGTATGTCTGGTATATTTTGCCAGCATGGAGACAGGAGAAGGAGAAGAAAGAATATCTTATACAGAAAATTTCCACATGGTTACTTTTTATAGTTCAATGGAAGCACATTTTACTGGAAGAATCAGTTCTCTTTAAAGTTTGGTGCAGCAAGGGGTGAAAATGTGGAGATGCAGCTGTAAACTGAAAGATTTTATTATTTTTATTGACTTTATTGGGGTCATTGTTAATAAAATTATATAGGTTTCAGGTGTACAATTCTATAATATGCCATCTGTATGTTGTATTGTGTTCACTACCCCAAGTTAAGTCTTTTCCCATCACCATTTATCCCCCTAATAACCTCTTCCACCCTCCAGCTCTCAACCCCCTTTCCCTCTGGTAATCATTATTCTGTTGTGTATATGAATTTTTTTTTCTTAATCCTTTCACCTTTTTTTACCCAGCTCTATAACTGATAGCTGTCAGTGTGTTCTCTATCTCTGAGCCTGTTTCTATTTTGTTACTTTACTTTGTTCATTAGATTCCACATAATGAGTGAATTCATATGGTACTTGTCTTTTTCTGACTGGCTTATTTCACTTAGTATAATGCTTTCCTGAAAGATTATGCCACAGGCTTGCAGCTGTATCTACCTGTGATACAGTGAATGCAATTTGATTATTAATCCTCTTGTGACTGAAAACTTGCTTCCTTTCCTACAGCTGGTGACAACAATTTTCTGCTTGTCTAAACCTCGAGGACTAACTTGGTTGGAAAAATAAATCCTGTCTCTTGAAATTTACATCTTGTTAAACTCACAGCAGTCAGCAGAGGAAGGATCTAGACTGGATGCTGGGAGATGAAAATTCTGCTTAAGCTACTCACTACCACCTTCACTTCTCCTAAATCCCCTTGATAGAGGAAGACTATTGGGTTGTATGATGGCAGAAAAACTGGCATGAGTTCACTTAATTACTCTCATCCCATATTCCCCCATCCACATTTGATTGTCAGTGAGATCTATTCCTGACCCATGGAAAGTGGAGTGTGAGGTGGCAGGGCTGAGAGGATGCACTGAGAGGAATTTTCAGTTTCTCATCTTGCTTATAACCTAATGATATCTGCAATAGCCAAGGATGACCTACTACCCTTTTCAAATTGCTATTTTGGAGTTTTATCTCATCATAATTTATTCAGTACATTTAAACAAGTTGACTTTTTTTTTTTGTTTTTGTTTATCCTATACACATTTCTTTAAAAGGAAATATGTTGCTGAAGGCAAGTGTCATTAAAAAAATAACTGTAAAAATGTGTGTAAGAATGAAAATGTATTAAATTCTAGTTAGATACTGTTCTGTATGGAAGGCTCTGAACCTGAAGCCTACTTTCCTTTTAGGTTCACAAGTAGGTGAACATTTTAAATACAATCAAGCACGAAATGAGACATTGTACTGCCCTAAGTGGAAAGATTAGAAAGGAAAGGCCTATATCCAACCCAAACCATTTCTTTTAGTTCTTACTTTCCTGGGATGGTTTTGAAGGTGAATAAAGAGATACCATTTAAAAATAAAGCCTATCTACTTAGAGTAATTGCAAACTTTTCACTCATTGTTGTTGCTCCTGGTGCTCATTGCAGTATTTTGTCCAGTGCTCAATAGGTAATTGTTCAGTGAATCAGAACTTGAATATTGATACCCAGTTTCATTTGCCTTTCTCCTAAATACTGTGTTGTTTTTCTTTGTTGTTTTCTGTGATTTTTCAGTAGTTCTCTTTCATGTGCTTGCTTACATGTGAGACTTTGCTGCTTCTTGGTGAATACACACAGACACGCACCCCTGTTCAAATGATGCCTTGCTGTAGGAAGATAACAGGCTGCGTTGTCTGCTTAATTGGGTGGATATTTTTCTTGGTGTTGGCACAGGGTGTTTGAGTACTTTCCCCAGCATACTCTGTCTGGTGCAGTGGAATTGGCTTGGACTAACTTCCCAGGGCTCATATCTGCAAGTGGCTTCAAATAAGCATTTTCAAGCAAGCTGCTTGTTGTTATGTGGTGTCTTTCTCTTTATGAAGCCACAATATATGCTGCACTAAACTGTTGACATTTTCTTGTATCTAGAAAATTATGAACATAATGTCACTTTTACATCTCTGAGAAATCCTAATACCCGGCTGTTGTGTTAGCAGTTGTCAAGTGCTTTATGGCAACCAAAGAACACTATCTCAAGTGTGAAGAGATGAAATTTGGTGACTTCTCTGCCCTGTGCATTCCCCGAGAAAGTCCTCTTACATACTCTTTTTGTTGTTGTTGCTTATCTAGACATCTTAGCCGGAGAAGGCAGATTCTTATTTGTCCTTATGTCCTCTGTGCCTAAGACAGGGCCTAATAAAAGGATAGTATAACAGTAAACATTTTGTTCGGTGCTTACCATGACCGAGACATTATACCTTAACAGCATCGTGTCCCTTAGTTCTCACAAGACCTCAGTGAAGTAGGTACTGTCATTAGCCCCGTTTTTACAGATTCAGGTACAAGAAAGTTGAGGTTAAATAATTGCACAAAATCTCACAGCTGTTACTTGGGGCTGAACTGGACTTAAAGACAGGTACATTTGAATTCTGAACTCATTCACTGCATGTAACATAGTGCAACAACATCCTCAATAATCTGGAGTCCTTTACCCAGAAGCTTTACAAGGACCATAAAAAATAATTAGCTGAGGTGACACAACTCATGTTGTGAGAGAATTGTCTTCTTGATTCACCGTTCATGCAAAGAAACAGTAGGCTGTGAATAATATACCAAACTAAATGAAATTTTATTCTTGAGTGAATTATTTGTAACTCCTTTTAAGAAAAAGAGGCAAAGCATTTAACTGCTCATGGCTCAGGGAATATCTCTTCTGATTCTGTCTGAATTTTATTCTATCAACAGTCATTTTTTCAGTGTCCACTGGTTATCTTTTTTTGCTTTATGCTTGTACATGCAGGGCTGCATTTCTGCTTATAGAGAACTCTCATGCTTCCCATCTGCATTTGATCAAAATTCAAATTTTAAATTCAGACAAATGTCAATATTGCATTTGGGGAACTGAGACAGATTACTTATTTTCAGCATGAAGTTACTGCTTTCTGTGAGATATAGAATTTCAACAGAAGGCATATGTCAATATATTTTTTAAAACTACACAAATATTGTAAATAAAAACAGAACTCACTCTAAAGGAGTTATTAAATTAAAAACAAAAGAAGGGATCAATAGTAAACTCAGCGGTCAAACACATGTTTTCTAGAGAATAGGGGTGACCTGAGGGGCTGAAAGCACAAGGGAAAAAGGTAATTTCAAGAGGATTAGTTTGACAGATCTAAATGTACTATGCTAACTTTATGTCGTGCAGTTGAGATTGTTGTTGACAACTAAGGGATGGACTTTCTATATTTCTCCCCCCTTTAATATTTTTTACTGTTTTATCACTGGGATTGTGTAGTGGTTTAGGATATTTGGGGATGAGAAAATGATTATGGAGATGAACCATCTTGGCTGCTTCAGAGAATTGAAGTTGGTTTGGAGATTGCACCACAGAAACCGGGATTTAGGGAGAACTGGTCAGAGGGGCCATTGATCACATTATCTTATTTCATTTGCTTGTGTCACATAGTTCTTCAACTTTATACATTGTGTAGGTCACCATGGAGAGAAAAAAAAGTTATTGTACATTTCCTTGACAAACTTTTTTGAATTATTGCACAAATAGATATATGCTACACAAGTAAATCTAACATAATTTGATGTATTTTGAACTAGTGTATGTGATAAAGACTGACCAGGCAATGACATGAAACCTCAACTATTATGAGATTTCTAAATCTCTAGCATTAGGCAGCAATATAGATTCAATTTCAATACTTTTCGTCACTTGTAACATGGCTAAGTCAAATAAATGAAACAATATTTAGCCAAATAAAAGATTATATAAATCTTGCCAAAATGAATGTAATTTTTATGTGATTTTCCCATAATATATGGCTTTCTTTTTGAGAAGAGGAAGAGAGTAGGAATAGGAGTGTTGAAGATTATTGTAAATTTCAAGTTATATTGACCAGAACCAAGTTTAGCTTGCTCTGGTATGTAAATTAGAGATTTGTGGTTGAGTGGAATTGATTTTGCTGAGACTAAATTAATCACAGTGCTTAATCACTGTAACCTTTAAACATTATAGTCTTGGCCACAGCTGTAGGGCAGAGTGGTGTTCCTCTGAGCTTTGCTGTCATTTCATGGAAGGTGAATCCCCATGACTTGTGCAAACAAGGATTCCCATGCACAAGCTTCAGAGCTGGTTGCCTACCCTGCTTAGGGTCAGCTGAAGCATCTCTCACGGGGCCAAGAGGCTGCTGTGGCCTCTTCAACCAGAGACGACTTTCTGCTCACTTACCAGCATTTTCAGATTTTTTCTTCTAGATAAAGTCCGACTGGTCATCACTGCCAATATGCCCACAGAAAGGCAGAATTAGAATTGGACACACTCAATTATGTTGTGATAGTTACTTTTTTATACATTTTAGAACAGATTTTGAACTATTTGGAAGGGTACAGTGGGCAATTTTGAAAGAAATGTTGGCTTGGAAAGGTTAATTGACCCTTCAGAACTCATCCTAACAGCGTGTGTCTCCCTCCCTCCCTCCATCCCTTTCTCCTTTCCTCCCTCCTTTCTTTCCTTCCTTTTCTTTCTTTTCCAGTTGCTTGATCTCTGTCTCATGCAGCCCTCTCAAATCAAACCATCATTAAGCCTGCCATAGAAATGCATATTACATTCACTGTTTAGTTGGCATATCTGAAAATTTGTGTTTTTTTTTAACCCTTTTGGGGGCTGTCCATGAGGTTTATCAGTACAGTATTCTTTTTTAAAAAATGCCATAACTACTATATATGTGTGTGTGTATGTATGTGTGTGTGTGTAATTTTTCTTAATATGCTGAGTTCTGATTTCACAATTGAAAGAATTAAAGCATATTCAGTGTAGTAAAGTGCAACTGGACTTTAAAATCAGTGAACTCCCAGATTTCACAAAATTATGCCTTATTAAGATTAAAAAGTATATCAGGGTCCTACTTTAACCCCTTGCAGTTTGTAAATCAGAAAACTGCCAGCTGTAAAAGTGAAATGACTTGTTCCAGATAACTTCTAACAAGCACGCCTATAGTGAAACTTACCTGATTTGATTCCTGTTCAGGATTCTTCTCTATATCATTGACTGCTTTCTCTGTATAAGAGTTCCTGTCCTGGCTTCCCACATTGTTCATAATCATATTCCTATAAACAGCAAGTGGTGCTCTATAAATCTGGTTCACCTTATGGTATTTTCTAATGTAAAATGAGATTTATCTATTATCTGCTTTGATGAGTTGCTTACAGGAGGAGAGAAAAAAAACTTAAAAATTTACTTACAAATTGCTTTTGTGATTATTCTTACCTTTTCTATTATACAATATTTTGCCTAAGTCCATTTATGTTTGTTTTCATTGATAAGTCAATGACATTCATTATAAAAAAATTTTAGTGGAATATATTGGTTTGAACATAGACTCTGAAGATAGACCTTCTTGGTTTGACTTGCCTCTGCCACCATCTCTGTTATGTCGGTGAATTTGCTTAACATAAATTGTTCTACTACATCCTAGAGTTGTGACATAAATTGTTCTACTACATCCTAGAGTTGTGAAGATAATTAAATGGATACATATAATTTAAGTTCTTAGAATTAGTTCTGGAGAAATATGTGTGTTCCTTAGATGTTAGTGAATCTCATTGAGGTTGTAATCATTGATTTATTGATTAAAAAAAATAACCATAGGCGGTTTTATGTGGTTTGTAGGGGGTGCATGATCATAATCAGGATCTCTTAAGCTATTGGTTCCAGTACAGCTACTCTGGTAATGAGTCCGATCTGGTTACTAGAACCATACTTAGTCGAATGCTGGCTTTTCCTCCACTTTGTGTTCACGTTTGGACCAGGGCAGACCAGATCAGGATATGTCCAAGAGAGGAGAGAAAGGTTAGAGAATATTAATTAATATAACCTGATGGTAGAGCCGTGTTTTTGCAAATATTTGTTGACTTTATTATGTGCCAATCACAGAGACTTGTTGATGTACAGGACATGGTGCCTTCTTGAGATTCCAATCCTCTAGAGCAGCGGTTCTCAACCTGTGGGTCACAACCCCTTTGGGGGTCGAACGACCCTTTCACAGGGGTCGTCTAAGAACATCAGAAAATGCAGATATTTACATCACGATGCATAACAGTAGCAAAATTTCATGGTTGGGGGTCACCACCACATGAGGAACTGTATGCAAGGGTCGTGGCCTTAGGAAGGTTGAGAACCACTGCTCTAGAGAACCTTTGCCAGCTTCCTGCTACCCACTTATCCTTTCTTTAAACTGACATCAAACATTGTTTTAAAAAGACATTCAATAGAATGCATTATCAACACATGAGAATTGTGGTGTTGCCTCTTGAAGAAACTTCACCTACAATTTCATCATCACATAGATCAAGAGCATTTTTAAAAATATGCTACTTTGAGTTCTTTCAAAGTTGGCTGTTTAAACAGTTTGCCTTTTTGTCAAACTCCACAAGAGAGATATTTTCAGCTCAGGAGAAAATATCTGTGTTTAGGTCATCATTATGTTATTTTTTGTTGTTAGTGGTGGTGTTACTTCTTACTCAAAGATACCTTTTCCAGTGATTTTTAAAGAGAGTGGAAGGAAAGACAGCCGGAGGGAGGGACAATAGAAAGAGATGAGAGAGACATATTGATTGCTTGCCTCCTGCATGTGCCCTGATGAGCTGACTGGGCAGGGGAATGAACCTACAACCCATTTACCTTTCCTTGACCAGTAATCGAACCCTGGACTCTTCAGTAGGCAGGCCAGCACTATAACCACTGAGCAACACTGGCCACGGCCCTCATTATATTCTTAATATGTAGCACAATGGGATAGATTAAAAAATAAGAATCTTGTGTGCTTCAAGAAGAGTAAAATACAAAGTATCTTCTCTGAGCCATAATTCCTATGGGTGCTTCTCCACTTGCTTTTCTTTTTACTTTCACTCACTGCCTCCCACCCCCTGAGAATTTCTTCTTAGTAGAAGATGCTTTAGGACCTTTCCCTAATTTCTATTGAATTCTTCCACTTGAACTTTCTTCTATCTGGATTTTAGCTTTGTCACAACTATTCTGTTTCTAATATTCTTACGGAGATTGTGTTCTAAGCAGCCGACTGGGAGAGAAGCGGGAAGAGCAAAGGAGAAGAGGTTACTTCTAGCTAGATTGAAGAGGCTCATACCCTATTCTACACTGGTCATCCAAATTCATCACTCACAGTTTTCTTCTATGTATTTTTTTAGGCTGCAGCATCCAGATAAAACAAATGTGTCACACACTGACTATCTATCTATATAAGAGAGGAATGTGTAAATTAGGTGGGGCACTGTAATGTCACTATTGAACAGCAGGGACCTGAGGCTGCATGGCACCTAGCTGGGGTGAGGGATCTCAGGCCACGCCCCCTGCCACTTGGGGCTTGATGGGGGACCTCAGGCCATGCCCTCTACCCCAGTGCTGGGCTGGGGACCTGAGGCTGTGCCCTCCACCTGGTGCTGGGCCAGGGGACCTCAGGCTGCATCTTCCCCAACCCGGAGGGGCTTGATGGGACGGGAGTGGGGCTGGCTGGGTCTGGGTCTCACCCATTGTGGGTGGGCCTGCTAGGTCTGGGTCTCCTGCATTTTCGAAGCACGTGGGTGGGGACTTGACTCTAGGTTCCATGACATGCTCCAGGCTCTGACAGTAGGGAGATTTTCATATACATTTTACAAAATTTCTTCCATTTCTGACACTTCTATTATAGAGAAAGGACAAATAGCAATATTAAAATATCTCCTCTAACTCCTGTTTAATGTGCATGAATTCTATGCACCAGGCCACTAATAGTACAATGATATGAAAAGGGTATAATTATCTGGTAAGTGAGGGTAAAGGGTAGAAAAGTGATTTCAAAAAGTTATGCTGCCCAGAATTTAAGGTCCTAGAGAACCTCCTTCCCACTGCTCCTCAGTGTCACTTTCTTGGGTCACTACCTTCTCCTAGTATTTAATTCTGTTGAATTCTTCCAAATTGGACTGTTTATTTTAAGATTATCAAAATGTGCAGATAGCCTTCAGCCTTGCTTTGAATATACATTTCCTCTCATTTAGGAAAGGAAATGCAGAGGCAAATACACAGGTTTATCTCTCTGCCTTTATTTTAGCTAATTATTAGATTGGGATAAATGTGTGTGGGTGACAGATTGCCTTTCATGACATTTAATCTGCATGATGGCATGAATGTCTGGTTTAGTGTCCCATTTCCATAGAGGCAAAGAGCATGGCCTTTTATCTTAATTTGACCTATTTAAAAAGTGTTTGTGGTGAAAGTCACTTCTGATTAGTTTAATAGTATGTCTTACATGGAAAGCAGTCAAATATGGATGTAGGAAGAGGCTATAGAGGACATATTCCAGATCTGCAATAAGTGACCAGAAAGCGGAGAAAAGCATGAGTGACTGGTAACTAAAACTGAAGGACAGCCTCATCGCTGTGCAGAGCCCAAGACCAAAGAGCAAATTGGTAGTATCTGGGAGAAAGCTGCTGGTATTGTTTATTGGCACAGAGGCTGTTCACTGACCTTTTGTGGGTGTTAGGCTAATGGGTTTTTAACACCTTTTTTGATTTTCTAAATCACATCAATGGCAGTTAAATAAGCCAGCTATTCAGTTACTAGAGTGGAAGCCTGGGAAGTAATATTCATTGTGAACTTGTGTTGGATGCTTTGCTTTTTGTCTTCTCACTTAACTCCACAGTCACCTCTGTTACTGGTGATTTCTTGATGCACTTTTATTTTAATAGTTGTGTGTTTTGTAAGATAATTATCACTAGTAATAAGTGCATCTTAATTCCTACCCAGTTGGAAGGATCAGGGAAATTAGCAATGTTTTTTTAACACTTTAGCAGCCAAGTGATAGCTTTCCCAGTTCTCATCATTACAAACTGCTCTTCCTGATCAGAGCCATTTTTCTTAAATTTCTTTTAGGGATTGGATTGGCCCTATGTCACTTTGTATGTTTCTGTAGGCTGAGTGGGTGATACAATAATGTGAGGCAGCAGGAGGGTCCAGGCTTGGGACCTTGTCAACCATGTGACCATGGCCAACCTTCTCAACTTTCATGTTCCTTGATTACCTCATCTGTAAAGTGGAGATAGTACGTTAGCAAATATGAAGCACCAAAAAGACTTACTGGTCCAAAGTAATGACATAATTATGGTGTTTTACTTATTTTTTTTTCTGGAGTTTGGTTGGAGGATTGGAAGTAGCATTCACTAAACTAAACTAAACTAAACTAAACTAAACTAAATTAAACACACTCTAATTCACTAAAATGGTTTCCAAGTGAAATAATAAGTATAGCAAATGAGATACTTGAGGGAATAACTCTGAATTGAATCTATGTGAATGTCCATTGTATTGCAAAGCCAGGCCAATAAAATGTAATTTCTGTACAATTAAAAGGATGTTGACCCATAAAAGAAAAAAAAAATCAGAGATCCTTAGAACTTCCCTTCCATTCTCTGTAATTTCTGAGACCTTTATGTAATACCTCAAGAGAAACTTCAGTTTCTCTGTTAGTAGAAGGGAAAGTTATAAACTGTATCTAGATAAGAATGTGTGCGCAAATCATTCAAGGACTAATTTATGGGGTAGATAGATAGTACTTTTAGGAAGGAGTACTTTGTACCACTGCCAGGCTTCCCCTCACTTTTTTATAATTCTGGATTTTTAAAAGTTTTATTTTAATGATGAACATTTTTGCTTGACTTTAAGTAAAAGACTAGGGACTGAACTGAAAAGACAGTTCTGGTCTTACTAGAAACGAAGTTACTTAAAATGCAGTCAGTCCTACTAATTGTGTCTTAATATAATTTTGATGTAGCAATATGCCTTTAAACAAGAAGCAGGTGCTGGGTGGCAAAATGAAGCAAGTATGTAGTGAATTGAGATCAACATGTATTCCATAAAATTGCAATCAGACTACAAACAAAGAAATGGAATGTTGCTTTTAAAGTCCTTTAATGCTCCTTGACTTCATAGGCAGTGCTGTGAGCATTTTCATTAATCACAGAGTCATTATAGGGAGAGTCCCAAGCTCTTTAAATAGTTCCACTTAATTTATGTTTCTCTCTCCTCTCTTTTTCTGTCTCTTTATTTATCTTTATATCTGTTAGTCTGTATATCTCTATATCTCTGTTTCTATGTCTGTATCAGTTGGGGTTCTCCAGAGAGGCAGAACCAGTAGGAGGTGTGTGTGTGTGTGTGTGTGTGTGTGTGTGTGTGTGTGTGTGTGAGAGAGAGAGAGAGAGAGAGAGAGAGAGAGAGAGAGAGAGAGAGATATTGAGATTTTAAGGAATTGGGTCACTTGATTGTGGGGATTGCCAAATTTAAAATCTGTAGGGCAGGCTGCAGGCTGAAACTTTGCAGGCATTAATGATATAGTCTTGAGGAAGAATTTTCTTAATTTATGGGAAATCTGGGGTTTTGCTCAACTGAGTGTATGAGCCCCCCTCTCCCATTATTGAGGGTAATCTCCTTTATTTAAAGCCAATTAATTGTAGATGTTAACCACAAAACTGAAGTTTCTCTTGAGATATTACATAAAGGCCTCAGAGATTACAGAGAATGGTTAATGAAAATGCTCACATCTACAGAATACCTTCACAACAATACTAAAAGTCACCCTTAAGCAAATAACTGGCTACAAAATATTAACCATTACAGTTTTTTATTCTCACTGTGTGTTAAGATAGAGTGGGTTGGCCATCACTATGCCAAGTGGACAAGATCACTTCTAAACTAGGCATGAAAAGTTGTAAGGAGAGTCACCTCCCCCATGCCCTTTAGCCTATTTTTCTTGCTGATGGATTGTTTCCTGATCTGCTGCCAAATCCTTAATGTTCTGGCTCAGCCACGTAGCGATCAGTCACAGAGGATGGGCAGTGCAGCTGCAGGTCTGGCACAGGAGGCTTCACGTGGTACCTATTTACTTAATCTGCAGCCAGATTTTCACTAGAAGGAAGGGAGGACAGCTCTCTTTTGGTTTTCCTGGAGAAGCTGGCCTCATCTACAGAAAGTGGCTCTAATAATATACTTTCCTTTCTTGGTGGCTCCCAGGCATTGCCTTCCATTTTCCCTTGCCTAGTTTTAGTCACTGCCAGAAACTTTTGCTGGGCTGCCGGCACTTCATAATGGATTTGGACAAAAAAGGATGAGAGCAGCCTATGAGAGTTCCCTCTGAGGAGATTGGCTCCTTACAGCACACATTGGAGGCACTGCTGACGGATGTAGAAAAATGCCCACAGTGAGTGAGGACTTCCTTGTTGTTCCAAGTCCTAATTGGAGACCTGGATTGGCAATTTCCTACAGCATGGCAAGAAACAGGCTGAATATTTATAGATGGTGCTTGTTGCACACCACGCCAACTTGAATTTTTTGGCACCTTCACTTCAGTGGGTTTTGTCTTGACAAGGTGGAAACGTTGCCTGGCTTTAGGTGGCTGTGTGGACTTGGAAGAGCTTTATAACTAGCATTTAAGGGATTTAAAAGGAAATATACATTAATATTTTATTCTTTAATATACTTGAAAATATACTAATATGCTCATTTTTATTTTGTACATGGGAAGGACAGAGGGAAGGAGGGGGAGACAGAGGTGGACTTGGCTGGGAGATGAATCCCCTGCAGATGCCAAGGTGCTGGCTTGTGGAGGCCATTGAAGGTTTAGTTCTACTGTGGTAGAATGTATTCATCTTCAAGTTTTTAATAATGCCTGTGACTTCTTTCTTGAAACTCCCTGCTATTGGTTGTCATGATTTTTTAGCTTTGACCGTTTCTTACACTACGCACACTACTTAGGGTAGTTTTATTGGCCGCTCCTCCTTGTATATCCCTCAAATGTTTATATATGCCTTAACTTACCTTTATCGTTGAAAGTATTACAGATGTTTCCCTTTTCCCCCCATTGACCCCCACCCACTCTGCTTCTCCCCACCCCAGGCCCTCACAGAACCCCTGTCTGTGTCATGGGCTCTGCATATATGCATTAACTTCCTTGATTAATCTTTTTCTGCCCCTTACCCCCTTTCTTTCTGAGATTCCTCCGTCTGTTCCATGCTTCCCTGTCTCTGGATCTATTTTGTTCATTAGTGTATTTAGATCATTACATTCCACATAGAAAAGAGATCATGTAATACTTTCACTTAACATGATACTCTCCAGTTCCCTCCACACTGTCTCAAAATGTTTGTAATTTTTTATGTTTCTTCCTTGATTTCCTCCCCACTTCTCATGTTTCTTTGGGCTTGCCTCCACTGTTCAGTTTTCATCTAGTGCTTACAAAGTGTATCCCTGGACCAGCAGCATAGCATGACCTGGGAACTTGCCTGAAATGCTCGAACCCAAACTAAGACATTAGGTAGAAAAGAATGTGCATTTTACATTTTGATATACATTGTGAAAGGGATTATACTAATTTCAAGGTATGTAAGAGTGCTATAAGGCATAAAATAGGCCAAACCTCTTTTCCTAAAGAATGCACTTTTATTGCCCTTAGGAAATGGAATCTATACTAATAACAGTGTAATATGCTACTTAGACTAGACATCCTTCTGGATGACTTTACGATGAAGCCGAGGCTCTGAGGGAAGCCTGGGTCTCAGGTGCCTGCTGGTGGCTAGAGGTAAGCCCAAGTCCAGGGTGCCAGAGGGAAGTCAGTGCCAGCAGCCTGGGGAAGGAAGGCCTACTCTTACATGAATTTCATGTATTATTAATCAATTGAATGAGAAAGATTCCAAATGGTGTTCTTTACTTGAGCCTTGTATTATAAACCTAGGTATAACTCAGGGAAATATGGGAAACTGTTCTTTTGCTTCTGGCTTGTTTAGATAGTAGGAACCAAGGCCCATTCTAATCGCCTTAAATTTTTTTTTTTTTTGTCTAATAGTAAGGGTCATATATGAAGTTTAATCAATACAGGCATACTCTCATTCTTTTTGTGGCTTGTTCTTGATCAGTTGTTAGGCTTCATTTTTATTCTCTCTCTCTCTCCCCTCTCTTACACACACACACACACACACACACACACACACACACACACACTACCTATATCCATTCATCTTCATTTCTTTTTCATCCAGCTTCTCCCTCTACTTTGTGTCTTTTTGGCTCCCTGTTAACTTTAGTTCATATAATAACTTTAGTTCTTATACCTACGTATTTTTCCATCCTTTATCCCTTTTGCTAACAGTGTCATCATAGCAGTTTCATAATTCATGATTCCTTAGAGAAAATCCTGGTGGACATCGCCTGGCCACCAGATGGCAGATTTGGTCACTTGGCAGATTTCCTTAGAAAGTGCTGTGCATGGAAAAAGCCATGGTGTCTGTCTCTGAAGCAAAGGTCTTTTGCTTTTTCTTAAATCAGTCCATGTTTTGTAAATGAAACTTCAGCTCCACCACAACAGTTCTGACTCGTTTCACATTAAATTATCATGTCTGATGTCTTATTCATCTTACTCCCTGTAACACAGTTTCTTTTTCTGTCATTTCTGTGAATGCATCTCTATCTTCTATATACCTGGGCTCACCATCTCTATGCTTATTTGTTCTTCTTCCTTTTTAGCCCATCTCTTTAATATTTTCTCCTTTTTTCCATTATTTAATGCTATGCCTCTGCCGCTTTAGTGCTTACCTAGATTTTTAAAATCTTATAATTTAAAACCGTCTCTTCATTTCAGTCAGAACAACCTACTTCTGTTTTCATTCAACATACCTATCAGCCATGAGGAAAATTCCTCAGGGTCCCCATTACCTCTGGGTTGACTATAGCCTTCCTCTGCTCTTCAGTAATATGCCCATGACTCCCTTTTTTAGTTGGTTCTGTTACTCCTCACTCTGTCCTCTTGCTAAATAGGACTAATGAATATTCCCCTCACAGTCTTCTTTTCCCCCTAGCTCTAAGCCTCTGTGGGTTCCTTTAGAATGCCATTCAACTAGAACAGCAGAGGACAGTGTCCTAAAGGCATACCCTGATTGGACTGACTATGTTGGAATCTCAACCCCACCATATGACAAGTGTTCTTTTTGTTTTTCTCTGCCTCATTTTCCACAGCTGCAAAATGGAGATAGCAATACTATCTACATCATGGGTTGTTATATTAAATCTAACAAATATAAAACACTCAAACAGTGCTTGGCAATATAGTAAGTACTCAGTGAAAATTTTTTTGCCCCATTTTCAAATAGATGTGCTTTTCTCTCTCTGCAAAGTGGTAATCTTTTTTTTTTTAAGTGCTTCTGTCATAGCCTTATTCCCTCTTTCAGATCATTTGTGCATTTGAGCTGTCTGCCTATTTTTCTTTGACCTTCTTATGTATGGAGATGGTATTTTATTTGGACTGGTATTGTGGCAAGTGGTAAGAGCCAAATAAACATTTGTTGAATTGGATTGTATTCAAAAGATGCTGCATCTGAAATACTATAATTAAGTTACTTCTTCCTGTTTTATGAATGCCAGTATTCTTAGAAAGTAGTATAACTCTTAAAACTAGGTTTAAAGCCTTAAAAATGAAAATAAATGAATTTTTTGTCAACGTCATATGGACATACTTATACACAAGTGTAATATATTGGTTAACTATTAAGAATAAAAGTAACCAGGTATGAATTTGAAACAGAGATTGGCAAACATTTTCTGTATAGGACCAAATAGTAAATATATTTGACTTTGTTGGTTATAAAGTCTTTATTGAAATGGCTCATCTTAGATCTTAATAGCCATAGATGATATGTAAATGAATGGCTATGGCTGTGTTCCAATAAAACTTAATTAACAAAATCAAATGTTCTATAATTTGCCAATCCCTGGCCTATATACTTACTGTGCAGATCACTCATTGTGTTGAAAAGCTGTTGACTGCCAAAGTTCACATGTGCCATATCCAAAGGAGGGAGAGCCTATCTTCACCTTCTATTTCCTCATTAGGTATCAGGATACCTTTCTGAGGGGCCTCAGCAGATTCCCTACATGTCTTATGGAGCCAAGTTGTATCCCTTTCTTACACCTAAACCGGTCACTGACAATTGAATGGTGTCACAATAACTGGCCCAGACACATCTGGAAGCATGTGATTAGAGATGGGACCTGCCTAACTGCATCATGATAATGAAAGTGATTTCCTTTTCAAGTGAGAATCATTGAATTGCACATTGAATGCTACTTCTTATGTTGTGGCATTAAAGACTCTTAACAGGTATGAGGTTTCTTTGTAAATACTCAGACTTATTTTAAATTATTTTTTGTAGCATGAATAGATCTTTTATATTAATGAATACAGTGACTTTGGATGAGCAAACCTGATTTCTATTATAAAGTTTTAGGTTTTTCCTATGCCTCTTCTGGCTTCTAAACAAAATATGCAAAATAGAGAAAGCAGGTATCGTTCTACTTGAAGGAAATAATCCACTACATACCTTTTTCCTTCTGCTTGAAAAGAGGCTGTTGATCCCTGGGAAATAAACAAGGACTAGCCACCTCTCCTACTTGATCAGGACAAGGCATTGAGCCCCTTAGTATTGTCAAAAACAGTGGATTATAATAGTTTTTATGCCATCTTGTACTTGAAGGCCCTAGTGTATAATGGTGAAATTTTTTTAGTTTCTAAATAGACTTAGAATCCTTTGGTCTTCAGGATATTTGGGCAGCCCTTTGATTCTCAAACTCTCAGAGCAGTCTTAGATGAACTACTTCTCCTAGTTATATCTGGTGGAAGGCGATCCCACTGCTGCTTGTCTGAGCCTGCATTGTCGTCCTGGATTGTGTGGCACCATGGTACAAATGGCCCTACTGTTTTTCTGCCTGGTTTTCCTACAGTGTAAAACTATCCCCCAGCAACTACAAAATGCCTTTCTTTTACTTGTTGAAAGATTTTAAGAAAGAAAGGGAGAGAAAGGGAGAGTTGTGAGGGAAAAGAAACCATTAACATGACATGTGTCCTGTCCTTATCCAGCCAAAGCCTAACCTTTGTGGACTGTATTCCCATTGGTTTATTGAGAGAACATTTGAGAAAGCCTTCCCCTTGTTCATATCTCAGTTTACACTCTATAAAATTGGATTAGACAATGTTAATTCAATTAATGACTACACTGAAAGTTTGTCTTAGTGTGCAGTAAAAACAGGAGCGCAGCCTCTAATAATCTATGGATTTAATGACTGCAACTTTGAAGAGTGTTAAGCTAAAGCGAAGTTCAGAATGGCTTGTTAACCGGGTTTATTAGCTGTTGACCTTCCCTTTCAGCTTAATAGTGGCAGTCTGACTGAAGAGAGCACTAACGTCCTGATTAGCATTTATCTAAAGATAGGCTGCTGCCTGTTCCACAGTAAATTAGTTCAATCAGCCATAAAGAGCTTGAGAAACATTTTCTGCTTTATAAAAAGAATTAGATGTTAGAACAGTTCATCTGGCAGAGCTCAGTGAAGATGGATTGAGCCCCTGAACGTGCTCATTTGAGGAAGGCACTTTGAGGATATTGAGTAATTGAACATATTTTCCCACAAGATTGATCAGGGACCCTGGATTCCCTACAGAAGAGTGATGCCCTAATTTTTGCCTTCTAATAAGAATGCACCACATCTGCTCCTAGTTCTGTGTCTTCCTTCACTGAAACTGAAAACCCATTTGTTCAGCACCTACTAAGCACTTTGTATCACTTAGGGAATAAAAGAAACAGGATCAAAGAGTCTGTGACTTGATGGAGGAGAGGAAAAGGAAAACATGACAAATACCACACCCACTGCCGATAGAGTTAATGGAAGAGAAGAAACTATTTAATGACAGATACCACACTATTTTTGTGGAGCTCATCTTATAAATCAACTGTATTTCCCCAACAAAATAATAGAGTAGTTGGGGAGTAATAATTTTGATAAAAATTTAGCAACAACTCCATTCTCCTCATAGTGGATCATAAAGGAAAAGCAGGAAAAATTATAAACTTTCCAGTCATTTTAAATCTTACATTATAACTCAGGTTCTTAAAAGGGAGGTGGGCATAAATATACTGTACAATTTATTTTTATGAGGTGCCCCAATGTATTATAAAGTATACATAGACTGCATAGACCTCAAATTCTGCTATGTCATAAATTTGACCTCAGTGAAATGAATAGAGTCACTGCATAGCAAACACTAATGAAACATTTAATTAATGGTCCCTCCACTTACCTTTTTAGTATTTAGAAGGGCTTTCTGGGGACTATTTTGGTGGCAGAGATTTTCATAAAACAAAAGAAATCCTTTACATGAAAACTGATACCTTTTTTCTCTCAGTAAATGTTCAGTAGACACATTTAGTTTAATTAAACTGATGAACCTGAATCTCAGTTTTGTACACAAAACTGATTGTCCTTGAAAAAGAAAAGAAGAAAAAAGCTGTTGATACAGTTAAATAAGTGATGACCTTATTAAAGCCTCCTATTGACCTTTTGGCCACTGTGTACACACATAATCACGTATATCCTTGCAATTCCCCCAAACTAAATTCAGGGAGAACATTTAGGGGGCACTATTGTAATGTTGCTTGTGGATGAATTGAAGGACTGTAGGCTTCAAATCCTTTAAGAGAACATGGAAGTCCTTTTATTGTTATGTGAATTTACGGGAACTGAAAAATAAAAAAAGATGAAAAAATTATGCTAAGTGAAAGAAGCCAGTTACAAAAGACCACATACTGTATAATTCCATATATATGAAATGTACAGAATGGGCACATCTAGAGAGATACAAAGTAGATTAGTGGTTGCCTAAGGCTGAGGGGCATGAGTGGGATGAGGAGGGAGTGCTAACAGAGTTTTCTTTTTGGTATGATGAAATAATTTTAAAAATATATTGCAGTGATGGTTGCACAATTATTTGAATATACTAAAATCTATAGAATCATATTCTTTGAAGGGGTGAATTGTATGATTTGAAAAGTATTATTTAAAAAATAGATACTAAATTTCATCAAGTTAAATAGCATGACTAAAAAGGGAAGAGGTTTTTAAACGGTTAGCATTCTTTATAATGTGAATATTTATATACTAGAGGCCCAGTGCATGAAATTCATGCATGGGTGGGCTCCCTAGGCCTTACAGGTGGTCAGGGCTGATCAGATTCCCTGCCTCCCTGCCTCCTCCTTCCCTTGCCACCCATGGACCATCACCATGTGGTTCCCCATCTCCCCCGCCTTTCCTTTGCCGCCCGTATCCACCACCACCCACCCTTAGGTCCCCATCCTGGCTCTGATTGGGTGATTGGTACTGCGGTAGGCAGTGGGCCAACCAGGGCCTGATGGTTGTGGGGAAGGACCTGGGAGGTTGGCTGCTGGTCCCAAGGAGGGAGCCTTCTCTTAGCCACTCTAGGAAAGGGACCGTGATGACTGCCATCCACCCCCAATTCCCTGTCCCAGCCTGAGGGCCTGCCAACTAGGGAGAGGGACCAGGAGGTTGGCTGGGGACAGCTCTTGTGTTAAGCATCTGTCCTTCGATGGTCATTCCAGTCGTTCTGCCACTTAGTGGTCATTCCAGTCATTCTGCCTTAAGGATTACTTAGGCTTATATATATATATTAGAGGCCCAATGCACAAAATTTGTGCAAGGGGCTCAGCCCCTACAGTTTGCAGTGGCAGCTGGGCGCCTCTGCCTCTGCCTCTACCACTGTGGCTTCATCTGGAAGGGTGTCCAGAAGGACATCGGGAAGGACATCTGGTCTAATTAGCATATTATGCGTTTATTAGTATAGACTAAAGGTCCAGTGCATGAAGTTCGTGCACAGGGGGTGGGAAGATTTCCCTCAGCCCAGCCTGCACCCTCTTCAATCTGGGATCCCTCAAGGTATCGGGCCTAAATGGGCAGTTGGACATCTCTCTCATACAGAACTACTGGCTCCCAACTGCTCACCTACCTACCTTCCTGATTGCCCCTAACAACTTTTGCCTGCCAGCCTAATCACCCCTAACCACTCCCCTGTTAGCCTGATTGATGCCTAACAGTTCCCATGTCAGCCTGTTTGACCCTAACTGCCCTCCCCTGTAGGCCTTCATCCCCCACAACTGTCCTTCCCTGCAGGCCCAGTCACCCCCCAACTTCCTTCCTCTGCTGACCTGGTCACCCCTAATTGCCCTTCCCTGCAGGCTTGATCATCCTTAGCTGACCTCCCCTGAAGGCCTGGTCCCTCCCAACTGTCCTCCCCTGCTGGCCTGATCGCCCACAACTGCCCTTCCTTCCAGGCCTGGTCCCTGCCAACTGCCCTCCCCTGCTGGCCATCTTATGTCCACATGGGGGCAGGATCTTTTGACCACATGGGGGCAGCCATCTTGTGTATTGGAGTGATTGTCAATCTGCATATTACTCTTTTATTAGATAGGTTGAGGCCCGGTGCATGGATGGGGGCCAGTTTGCCCTAAAGGGTGTCCTCGATAAGGGTAGGTGTTCTCTTGGGGAATGGGGTGGCCTGGTCAAAGGGCCTGTGGTGGTTTGCAGGCCAGCCATGTGCCCTGGCGACCCAAGTGGAGGCCCTTGTATCTGGAATTTATCTTCTACAATTGAAACTTTGTAGCCTGGAGCGGAGCCAAGCCTTCTGCTGGCACAGCCATTGAAACTTTGTTGCCTTAAGCGGAGGCCTGGGCTGGCCAGGGTGTGTGGAAAGGTTGGCTTCCTCCATCGCCAGGGGCAACCAAAGCTTCTCCCCTGCTCTCTTTGTGGCCGTAGCCAACTTGATTAGGTTAATTTGCATACTCACTCTGATTGGCTGGTAGGCGTGATTCATGGGTGTGGCTTGTGAGTGTAGTGGAGGTACAGTCAATTTGCATATTACTCTTTTATTAGATAGGATATATATATATATATATATATATATATATATATATATTTGTATAACTATAATGTGTGTGAGGCAACTGTGTACAATATTGTGGTAGTTGAGATGTGCACGTAAGTTTAAAAGAAAGAAGGAAGGACCTTTCAAATGAGGAAGTATCATTTACTGGGAAGCAGTGTGTAACATGATCTATGTGGCTCTAGTTTGGAAGGTTTGGTTGAGCCTGTGAGTCCCTGGAAAGATTGGCAAATATCTGGTATTTCATGGCAGAGAAAGAAAAACAGCCCAACGTGAGAGAGTTTAAGGAAGCACAGACTATTATGGAGGGAAAATGAATCCTTTTAACTGTAGTTATCAGTCTAGATATATACAAAGTGGAAAAAAGAAAACAAAAGAAAAAGAATCTTTTAGGTTTTATGTGTAGCGTATTGATTGTTATTGTAGAACTATTATGATGAAAAACAAAGGCAAATTACAAAAGATAAATGTAGATTTTCTTTCAGTTGTTTGGTGCTTGTCTATGCCTTTTTGAAAAATGTGTGCTATGCTAGATATAACATTTCCAGAGAGTATTAGATGAGGCATTAGGAAAGCTGCTTTGTGATTCCAGTTCTGAGCCTTCCTTCCTCTTTTATTTTGTGTTGCTTCCCACTGAGATAATCACACAGGGATGAAGTGAGATACCCTACCTATTGCATTACATTTAATAGTAATAATAATGTAACAAATATTTGGGAAATTGAGAAGAAAGGAAGGAAGGAAGGAAGTGCTTAGTAAACTGTAGAGTTATATATAATGCAAGAGATTGGATTTACTGCCTTCTTCTGGATGAGTTTGTGAACGTTATGAGAAAAATAGCTCTTGCATCAATATTATTGCTGTCCATGGGTATTATTGCTGTATTTGGTAATTCTGTGGTAGATTTGGAATTCCTCCAGTGTTTAACCTTGCACCTAGTGACAGTTTTGGCAGTTACTAACAATTTATAGGATTGCAAATAGAAATCAAGCTTGTAGATGGATACGTTAGTTTCCTTGACATGACGAATCTCTCTCCTGAGATTAAGCCAGAACAAACATTGTTAGTTACTATACTCAGAACAGTTTTATTTTTGATGAAGTTTTTGATACATCGGCATTGAGTTTGAATTATCATTTCAATATAACAAATTGCTAATGTCTGTATCACCCAACAGTCTTCTTCCCAGTGGAAAATATGAAAACAGAGCATTAGCAATTTCTATTTTATGCCACCCACTAAAAAATTTCAAACTCATGTAGAATGCTTTTGATGGTGTGAGTTGGAGGCCGTATGTGTGGAATTCTGTGCATGTTAAGTTCTTATTGTTTGGCTTTTAAATTCCTTGTTATCCAGCTTCATTACATAGTAGTTCTGTCAGATTAGGCAAATGAATTACCCTCTCTTAAGCTTCAATTTTCTCATCTTTACATGGAGAAAGTGATGGTATTGGCCCTATATTGTCCATATGTGACAGGTAAAGCATAATACCTGTCATACATGATATACTCCCACTCGGGATCTTTTTGAGTGTGTAGTTCCTGAAAGGGAGATATGGAGGCTCTGAAGTCCTGATGTCTTTCTTATTTCAGGGTTAGATTCTTATTCTTCCTCATTTTCTCTCATCACTTTTTCTGTCTTAAATCTCTGACCATCTTTCTACCCATCTCCTGCAGTCCTTTTATGACCATCCTTTCACATATCCTAAAATTAGATTAAATAAACCTAATATGAGGCAGGCAGTATATTATGAGCTGGACATACCATGTTGAAAAATATGAACATAGTTCCAGCACTAATGGAATTATCAGTTTATTAGGGGAAGCACAGATAGCAGAAATAAATAATAGTTACAACATATTATAAGTCCTGTTACAGGACAGGAGAGCTCACCTAGTTTAAGTACATTTTCTCAAAGTGAGTTTCTAAGAGTTAGAGGACTTGGTCAGGGGCATTTTGAGAGGTAGAGCAGCATTGCAAACAAAGACCCAAGACAAGAATGAAATGAGCCACTTTCAGGAGCTGGAAGGCCAGTGTGGCTAGGAGTGTGGTGAGCTGGAGAGACCTCAATTAGAGTGAAACTGGAAAAGGCATGCCAGGATTGAGGCCAAGTTCAAGATTTTATGTTTCATTTTCAGTGCAATGGGAAGCCCACGATAAATGATAAGTGATGAGAAGATGTGAATCTTGCTTTAACTTGACGGGAACAATTAAAAGCTGCTTAAAGAAATACTTTTTTAACTTTCCATCAATATTAACACAGAACAGTATAGCATGCCTAAATGGAATACAATTTTAGGCTGAGCAGAATCTATCTTGTGGACAAAGTTTGCACATTGATACCGTGCTTCTAATAGAGAAGAAACCTTGGTTTCCTAGAATTTTCTGACTCATTCTTCTTATCTTTTGTCCTACTCTGATTTCAGCCATCTCTTTTCTCTACATTTGATCACCTCTTACTCTTCTCAGCAATCCTTTGGCCCTTGAAATGCTTTAAGAGCTGGTAATTGCCATTCTTGGACCTCCAAATAGCAGATTTGCCTTTGACCTATGGATCTGTGACTCTAGGATTAGAAATCACAGATGAGTTAGATGAGAGAGCCTGCCACATTTTTCAAAAGGAGTGCCTCTTCCAGCAGAAATTTCAAAGCCAATCAGCAAAACTGATGTCACTGGTACAACAGGTGCAAGCACAGAGAACTTGACTGAGCTGACACAATCAGGAATATTCCTATTAATTCCTATGCAGATCAGTTAAATACACTTACCAAGGGTGTTCATTGTAGATAACACTTATATTGACATTTGTGGGGATGCAGATGGGCAAAAGATGTTAAAGGCAAACAGCCTGCCCCCCCCCCAACACAAACACACACACACACACACACACACACACACACACACACTATAAAACCTTAATCTAACTCAGTAAACAAGCAATGTACCTTTGGATATAGTCCTGGTAAATATGTAATAGATTGTTATTTTTACATATTAGATTTCAACTTATTTTGAAAAGAGGAAAATTGAGATCACACCTAGAATAAATTCCATAGAACATTGTTTTTCAAAGCAAGGTCCATGAACTTTTACTATTGGTCCCTTAATTTACTGCTTATTTGTCTATTTATTTGGCAAGGTTGATTCGGGGGAAGGAAGCACTGTGCTGACTTAGGGTTTTGGGGTCAGGGAAGGGAGGCTGTATCCAGGCTTTAGACTTTGAGCAGAGGTAATTAAAAGAAGGTGAAGAAGAAGCCTAGGTCATCCCTAGTTGCTCTGACAGAATAGCATGCTCATTTAAAATTCAGGAACTAGCATAAACACCCTCCCCACCTTTCCGTCCTAAGTGTGTCTAGATCAAGGGTTATGAAAGAAAGTGCCTATTGGAGAAAAGGCAAGGGCAGCCTGTGGGAAAGTAAGTAGTTTCCTTTGCCCCATTGTCTTGGATGCCCCTGCTGAATGAGTACATCATTGGTTTTCCTCTCAAAGCTGGCAGGTGCACCTGCCAAGCTTGCTACAACCCATACCTTGAGCTACTAGCATATTGCTTTTGGCACCTTCCTTCTTTGGTAACACTTCCTTTATAAATTGTCCACTGGAAACTTGCTATTTTCTTTAGCCCAAAGTAGGAACATAGGGAGACAGAGGAATTTTGGTATAATGGCTAAGAACACTTGTACCGAATTAGACAGTGTTGGTCTGAACCCTGCTCATGGGTTCCTGTCTCGGTTTTCTCATCTGTGAAATGGAGACGATAGTGTTCAGTTCTTGATGATACTATATGATTAAGTAATATATTACCTATAAAGTATAAGTTCAAAGCCTAGAAGATATTAAGCATTCAATAAATGTTAGCTATTAAAGATATATAGAGTAAGACTTTTGGTTTCAAGAACTTAATCTGTGAACATACTTTAATAGTTTTTCTACCCTGGTTTTACTTGAACTAGAACTAAGTTGAAGAGTGATGAGATGAAACTGAGAAAGCAGATTGAGGATAAAGAGGCTTCTTTACAAATAATTTGTCCTGATCAATGTCCTTTATAAGAGTGGTTCTGACAGGTGGGTGTAGAGTGGGCTGGGTGCACAAAGAGCAGAAGTAGTGTTGATAAACCAGGAGACGCTTGCAGTAACCTGGGCATATCCTACCTTCAACCTAGAAACCAAGTGTTGCCAATCATTGGCCGATAGTGTAGTTTATAGTTTACAGATTTGTGCACAGGTGGGTCCGTCAGCCTGGCCTACACCCTCTCACAATCCGGGACCCCTTGGGGGATATCAGATATCAGTTTTGGCCTGATCCCCACATGCCTGATTCAAACAGGAAGGAGCCCGAACCTGTGCATTGAGTGTCTGCCCCCTAGTGGTCAGGGCACACCATAGCAACTAGTCGTTTGGTTGCTTAGGCTTTTATATATAGATGATAACATTTTTTGGTTTATAAAGAGAGAACCATAAATCTTTGAAAAACACACCTACAGATTCCAAAAATGGGTATCTTGAGTCAGGCATAACTGGTCATGTGCAGAGAAAAATGTGACCCCTGTCTTATGTATTATGCCTTAGCAGATACTCTTGCTTAATTGGGCAAGTCAGACTTTTATTTTTAGTTGGTTCTTTTTATTATATTGATTAAATGTTAAAGAACATAATATCTCAGTTTTGTGGTAAAGTTAATTGGATACATGTTTATAATAAAAATTCTGCCACTACTTACTTGTTTGGAAATGGTTTAGGAGTTCAGATGGTATAGAACTAAAACCATAGGCTTTCCTGTCAATTCAGATTCTGTCTCTTAATAGCTGTGTGAATTGGGAAAGCACATCACTTTTCTGAGGCCCAGGTTCCTTATTTCAATGTGGAGTTGAGATAATCATATTCCCTACAACACTATTTGAAAAACTGGTAATGATATATGAAACGTGACCCAGTACAGTGCCTGGCACCTGGTAGACACTCCACCAGTCTTATCTATTGTCATCATTATTTAGAATACCTTTATTTAAATTAGTTGTAGTGGGCATCTATAATAATAAAAGCATAATATGCTAATTAGTCTGGGCAGCCAAATGATGACTTTCTGGATGTCCTTCCACATGAATCCACAGCTGCGAGGGCCCAGGCAAGCCACCATGGCTGTGAGGGCCAAGCCCCTTGCATGAATTCGTGTATCTGGCCTCTAGTTAATTATAAAGGGAATCCATAGTCGAAAAGTAATACTGACATGATTTTTAAAAATTTACTACAGTGAAAATTCTTCAAATTAAGAGCTTCTGATCAGGGCTCAGTTTTAATGATTGACTTTTAATACTAAATTTATTCAAAAGAAGATTTCCCATCCCTACTTATTTCCTACAGTTTCAATATCTTCAAATTAATTTATTGCGGGTTATACATGTGCAGGCTGTGAGGGAGAGTTTATTATTTGAGGTACTGATTTGACTAATTCAACTAAATCTTGTTAAACACCAAGAAACAAACATCCCAGCATCATTCCTTTTCTCAAGGAATTCACAACAGAATTTATTTGAATTTTTTTGAGGGGACGGGGGCACAAAGGATGGGAGTTTGCAGAGGAATAAACATCCAAATAGCATTTCTCCTCTTGAACTTATAATAGAACTTACTTGAAATGTTTTCTGTAGAGGGAAGGTGGTTTGAAGTCTCATGGTTTCTCTTTTATTTCTTCTTCCTTCCTTTATGAAGGCCTTTTAAAATCTAACCTTACCTTTAAAGTTTAAAATAGGGAAAATATATTTAAAGCAAGTGTTGGAGAGGGATTTATTTTTTCATCATTTTTAAAAAAATATATTTTATTGATTTTTCACAGAGAGAAAGGGAGAAGGATAGAAAGTCAGAAACATCAATGAGAGAGACATTGATCAGCCGCCTCCTGCACGCCCCCCACTGGGGATGTGCCCGCAACCAAGGTACATGCCCTTGACCGGAATCAAACCTGGGACCTTTCAGTCTGCAGGCCGACGCTCTATCCACTGAGCCAAACCTGTCTCGGCTTTTTTCATCATTTTTAATTTCATATACATATTAAATATTTGTACTCCCACACATGACCTTTTAACACATTTCTTACTGAAACAGGAGACTTTAGGAGGAAAGAATGTATATTCAAGTCAGCTTCCAGTGTTATACCTTTGGAGCAGCTGGGAAATTTCTCTATAAAAGCTTGTCTTACTTTACATATGTGGTTGAAAACCTATCCATACAGTAATCCTTCACATAGATGTTTATAGCATCTCTTTTTTTTTTTTCTTAATTGCTAAAACTTGGAAGCAACCAACATGTACTTCAGTAGGTGAATGGATAAATAAACTGTGGTGTAGCAGACAATGTAATAGTATCCTGTGCTGAGAAGAAAAAAGCTGCCAAGCTATGAAAAGACATGGAGGAATCTTAGATGACAGAAGCCAATCTGAAAGAAGCCAAATATTCTCTATGATTCCAAGTATGTGGCATTCCAGAAAAGCCTAGCTATGAAGACATTAAAAACATCAGTGGCTACCAAGGGTTGGAGGGAGAGAGGGATGAATAGGCAGAGCACAGAGGATTTTTAGGGCAGTGAAAATACTGGGTACAATACCAAGATGGTGGTCCGTCATTATATGTTTGGCAAAACTCAAAGAGTATCTAGTACCAAGAACAAATTCTAATATGGACTTTGGGTGCTAATGAAGGATTAGTGTAGCTTCATCTATTGTAACAAATATACCTCTGTGGTGCAAGATGTGGATAATGGAAGAGACTGTGTGTGTGTGTATATGTGTAAACGTACTTTCAGCTGAATTCTGCTGGCTCTAAAGAAATAACATTTATTAATAAAAAAAACAAAAACGGTCTTCTTTGTGGCTAAAGTAAACCATGTAAAAAAGGTGGTTGGTTAATGAATATACTTTTGCTATATAAATGTAGTTTGTTTTATTCAAGTATAACATACGATGTTCAAAACATATATATTTAAGTAGCAGCCACATTACAAAGGAAGCGCCTGTTTTACAAGGAGATTTCGCTGGATTTGCAGGATGTCCTAGTTTGAGCTGGGTTCTAATTCCTTCTGCCACCAAGGAGTGAGTTGTATAATCTTGGGTCCATCCTAAAACCTCTGTGACTAAATTCTGTATAGAAAGGCTTAGGACAACAATATTGCATTCTGTTTTTACATAATGTGTCTTGTTGAACTAATTGGGTTGGTGGGTGTTAGGACCTAAAGCAGCTCTTGGTCACACTGGGCACCATTTTTTAATGCTCTGGGCCAGTTGCTTTTACAGCTGTTAATTATGTGTCTGTAACTAGAGATGCAAAAGATAAGATGATCTCCATGGCTTTTTTCACCCCTGCAATTATTTCATTCAGTGGGTACCTATAATAATTTTATTTTAAACATTATTTACTAGTATATAGAATTTTTATTAGCATTTCTGTTTACTAAAGAAAATAATTCATGTTTAAGTATAGAGAGATTGTTGAGAAGATAGGATGATTTCTCAGATTCCTCCCATCAAACTTTATAAGGAAAGAAATATGAATTAGCTTCCTCTAGTGATAAACTGCAACGATTTTCAGGCTAAAGAAAAACAGGTTAGTAGCACCATCTACAGGCTACTAAAGAGGAAAACTTTCTGTGTGGTTCTTGAATGCTCTTAAAAGGATTTGTGGAAAAGGGAATTTTAAAAAGCCTCATACTCTTTTAATTGTATTATCTGTTAAACTTACTGATTTCAGTATTTTTGTTCTTCTCCACCATTGATACATTCATTTCTTAGGATATCCCCGGATATTGTGAGCCTAGAGAATATCGACATGATTCGCTTTGTGAAATATCAGGATCCCTGTTTTATTCCCATGCTTACAAATTTCTCTCTCTAGAGTAATGCTAAGGGTAATGCTCTGTCTATGAATTTCATATGGATTCTGGTAAGTTCATTCATAATAATTCACATTATAAGATCTGAGGCATAACACCTGCCAGCCAGGGACATTTTATTTTTGCTTTTCTGTATACTCAAAGGATTTATTGCATCATTTACTTCCATCCAGAGAAGAAAAATGAATGCAGGCATTTTCAGTTTGTTTCTATGTATGAGAAGATGTCTGTATTTATCTTTTTATTCTCTTTTAAACATGAAGTCAATCTATTATATCTTTGATCTCTGAGTTTTTTTCTGTCCTTAAGAATCTGTGATTCTATAATTAGAAATAGATTGGAACATGAATTATTATTTTATTTTAAGATAATCTGGAACACTCATCTTTCAATGGTAATAGTAGAGATAGTGTTTTCTTTCCCAGACCCCCTAATTTCTTTATCTCAGTTTTATTTGGTTTTCCCATTAGTAAACTGATATCATTTTTAGCAATCTAGGAATGTTATTGGATTCTTTGAATGACTCTGTTATTCAAAGTTTTAGCAGAGTTGCTTTTTTTTTCTGTTAGAAATAGCCTATTAAAATTAACTTGATAATTGGTCTTGTAAATTGTTGGTGAAATTGTTGTTTCATTGTGCTGTGTGTTTTATTGGCAAGTGGTTGAGTTTCTGTAATGTACAGAGAATATTGTTTAATAAATCATTACAACTGCAAGCTATCAGACCCTCAAAAAACATAGAAGGTTGGACATAAGTTATGAGATTAGAAGAATATTACTTGAACACTTATTTCTTGTAGGATAAGTGGAATAGAGGAGATGTATACTGAATAGAGAGCATGATAAACTGAAGAGAAATTCGGAGGATAAACAATTGAAAGTAACCTTCTTACTATTGAAACCGATGAGGCAGATTCTATGAAGATTGTCACCAGGTGTGATAATGGTTTTTAAGTTTATGTTATTCAATTGCTGATAGTTTAGGTTGATGGGAAACTTCATAATGTTTCCATTAAGAAAACATTCTTTTCAATGTGTAAAAAAAATAATTGTGCATGAAACATTAGGGCCCTTCTCTGAAAAAATAAACCACCAATTCTAATATAAATAGAGACTTAAAATGAGATGCTGCCTTGTAATTCCAGCTAATATTTTTCCCTGTTTTTTCTCGCACCAGATGGCACTGTTTAGTTCTATTTCACAGTTTTGTTCTGGAAGTTTCTCTGGGAGAATTTGTTTTAACCCGGGCTCACTAGTGACACCTCTGTATTATGTATGAAGGCTTTATGAATACTTGCAAAAGGCCATTGACTCAAAAATGAAGCTGTTTATTTGAGGTTTTGTGGTTCTTTCTAGGTGCATGTTTGCTGTGAGATGAGCCTAATAAACCAGATGATAGATACCTCGCTGCTTCTCACAGAGGTCAGCTAGTATTTTGCTTGGACATAGATTGCAGCAATGTGATTTTTCACATTCTCACAGGCCAATCCAATTATCTGACACACTTTAGAATTGTTCTATATGTAAAAGAGGAGCTACAATCATATGGACACACTTGTTTTTAAGAAATCTTGTAGAGTGCCCAGCTGATGTTGCTCAGTGATTGAATGTCAATCCATGATCCCAAAGTTCACCTGATTGATTCTAGTTAGGGCACATGTCCTCAGTAGGGGGCGTGCAGGAGGCAGCTGATTGATGTTTCTCTCATTGATGTTTCTGTCCTTTTCCCTTCCTCTTTCTTTAAAATCAATTAAACATATTTAAAAGATCTTTCAAGTGTAAAATGCTTCATTAAATTAATTTTTTAAAATTAATTTAAGAAAATAAAATATAACAGCTTTTATGGACTTGTCTTTTTATTCTCAAGGCTGATTTAGAAGGAAATTATCAAAGACTTTTGATGACATTATGTATGAGTGAGGTAGGCTCACAGCCAGGCCCTCTTCTTTGCTGCTGATAAAAATAAAACATCTTTTTTAAAGGGTGGAATTAGCTTTATCATACATTCTAAGGCTTATCTCTCTCTGAAGCTTGCTTTCTTCCTTTCCTTCCTCCTTCCTCTTTATTCAAAAACATCCAGCATAATTAAGGTACACATTTCATCATACTGCTTTTCCATTTACCATTGCCTTGTATGAAAAACAATGTGTAGGAAAGTGATAATAAATGAATGTGTTGATAAGATACTTCATTGAAGCAACTATCAGAAAAAGTTAAGGAACTCTAGCTTTAAGAAGGCAATGTAGTTCCCTAGGCATAATCAAGAGCTGAAATGAGCTCTTTTGTGGGGGTAGAGATGGGGGAGTTAAGATAGGATTTGGAAAAATAATCACCTATTTTTTCATTAATTCTATGAATTAACCTATTTAAGCCAGCTTACCAAACTGAGCCTTCCCTGATTATCATTGGGGCCTGTATACACTTCAGTCTTTTTTGATCAAGCTGATTTTATTTAATAGTTCTTTCCCTGTGTCTGAAGATGATGTGTGGGGCATAATCATTTTATTCTCAACCAGCATGTTGTTCTGGAATGCAGGTAAATTCTTTCTTTGCTATACTTGGAAATTTCGAAGCTCCTTCAAACCCTGCCATTTTCTAAACACTTGTGCTTTGGTATTAACTTCTCTCAACTGGACTTTTTGGTGATGTGGAATGGAGCTTGGGGATGGAGATGGAGAGTCCTCTGTAGACTAGGGCCGTTGAATGCACAAATGAAATATCATTACTTCCTGTCTTTAAAAGGAAAGCTCTCTCTCTCTCTCTCTCTCTCTCTCTCTCTCTCTATCTCTCTCTCTCTCTCTCTCTCTCTCTCTCTCTGATACAGCAGCTCCCATCAAATCTCTTCTGCTGCTGAAGGTAACGGGTGGCTTGCCATTTTCCAAGCTTAGGTCTTCTGTGGAAGCAAGCACAAAACCAGCCACTTATATAAATCAAACCCTGGATTTTATTAGAGTGTTTATGTAACCTCAATTTATGTGCTATAATTCTTTGCTGTGTAGCCTAGAGAAATTCCCAAAGAGGATGTTTGTTCTTCTTCCTTGTAAATTTTCTAGCATAAGCTTTTGTTTTGACATTCTCCTTCCCTCCCTCTACCCTCTGCCTTTTTGGGAGAATAGGTTGGAGGTGTCATGAACAATTTACTTTTTCCTGAGTAAATTAAGGAACACAACAAAGGTTAGACTCTGTTTTAATTAGATGTTATTCTCTTAAGTGGGGGAAAAACACCTTTTGTTCAAATTAATTTTTCACATTTTCAAGGTTATAGGGTAGTAGGGTTAACATGTACTTAATTATTGAGTAAATGAAACATAAATGGTAAAAAAACAGCCTTTGCTATCTATGGGAGCCCCCACTCCTCCCACACTTCCAACTGATCTAATGTTGATAGAGTCAAAATGACTGCCGAGAGAAAATCCAGACTGGGAATTTAGGGTGAAATTGACTTTTAACTGAAGAAAATGTCACTGTAAGATGGCCAGACTCAATGTATTACACATAGGTAAGTACATAGAAAAGGAAATATTATACTTTGGAAATAAAGATAATGTGGTTTACCCAAAACATTTTTTTTAAAGAAGTAGTTACATATTTTTACTTCTCAGTTATATTAAAACCTCCTGTTTGGCCCCATAGAACAACAAGTGATGAATCTGGAGATAAGGGAAGTGTTATTGAACCCACTCTATTGGACACATTAGAAATACATACTGTGCACACATTTCAATTAGTGATTACTGTTAGAGCATCCCCACAGCTTGACAGCATTAGACAGGTACACTCTTTTTCTTTCTAGTTTAAAAAAGATAGTCAGACATGGGGGAAAGTTTATGAAAATTTCCTTTTCAGTACTTTTTCTAAAATATCAAACAAAGGCATCTATATATATAAAAAGGCTGATATGCTAAGTGTCTGAACTGGGTAATGACATCAGCTTCCCTCTCCCCTAGTTATGAGCCTCCTTGCAGTTTCTTCAGCCCAGGATCATGATTTGCTTTATAGCCAGGTGGAAACATTTCACACTTTAACCAAATGTCTGTGAAGCATTTTCCCATGCCTCATCTCATTTGATCCTCACAGAAGTCCTGGAGTAAGTAGATAGGAGACTCGGTGGAATCCTATTTTCTTTTCATTATTTGGAAAATGGAGATTTAGAAAGCTTAGAAACTTGACCTGACTCAAAAGAAGTAAAACATGATGGACCTTGAAAATGACTTCAGGTTTTCTCACTGCATAGAATATAGTCAAACATTGCTGCAGTTAAAACATTACTTCGTTCTTCCTGCATGATCTACAATAGTAATCTGCTTCGTGTTGATATTTACTGCTGTGTTGCTGACAATTATCTGAAAGAGAAGTTGGGGTGCTTCACTGGCTGGAAAAAGTTTAGCTAAATCAGAAAGCAGGTCTAATTAAGCAAGTTTATTCTACATCTATAAAAGTCTAAGTTGACTTGCGCATGTGCAATACATATGAAGCTCTTGCTGGTGCCAATCATATGCATGTATTTCAATCTGTCATTATTGAGTTTGGTTGACACTTCTATTATAGAGAAAGGGGAAATAGCAATATTAAAATATTTCTTCTAATTGATTTCCTTTCAATATGCCTGAATTTGTGCACTATGCCATTAGTCTTTTTATATTTATTTTAACTACTCAATAGTGAATTGTGCTGTTCACTCCTGCAGCCACTAGCTATCTGTGGCTATCAAGCATATGAACAATGATTAGTCTTAATTGAGATGTGTTGCAGGTATAAAGTTCACACTGAATTTTGGAGTGTTAGAATGAAAACAAGGATGTAAAGTATCTCTAATAATTTATATAGATTACATATTAAAATATCTTTGATGCATTGGGTTAAAGAAAAGATATCATTAACATTAATTTTACCTTTTTTACATTTTTAAATGTGGCCACTAAAAATGTTAAATTGCAAATATGACTTGCATTTGTGGCTCCTATTATTGATTGGTGATTTTTTTAAAGTCGTTGTTTTCAATGGAGAGAATAACAGACCAGCATATTCTTTTGAAATAATATTCTATGCTTTCTGATGTCATGCTAATACTCAGAATTGGTGACAAAATATGGATGGAATTGGACTTAGGAAATAGGCTAAATCATTCCTCTTTCCTTTTCAGTATTTTTTTAAGATCAAGGAGATAAGAGTTTATTGAAAATTGCTTGCACACAAGGGTATTTTTTTTTTATTTTTCTTTTCAGTATCTGAATGGAGAGATCTCATCAAAATAGGGTATAGAGGTTAAGGGAACAGATTGTAGGTTGAATCCCCAGCTCAGCCACTTATACTCTGCATTATCCAAAGCAGGTTATTTAGCCTTCCTCTGCCTCAGTGTCCTCATCAGTAAAATAGAAATAAAATAGGACTTACCATAAGCAGTTCTTTTGTATGTTAAATAAAACAAAATATTAAGCCTACACTGGAACTTGCACATATTATATAAATAGTATATATTTTAGCATATGGTGATGCATATTACCATTTTGTTAAAGAATATATAACTTCTATAGATTGTTCCACTTAAACTCTGTTCTCAAGCAAATGGAAGCTGTTGACTTTCAGCAATCAGTCTGACATATTTTTTGAAACCTAGAGGCAGCAAGAATTAAAAAATGGGAAAACAAAGGAACAGAATGGGGAGGTCATCTATTGGGACATATAATTGGAACACTCTATAAAATGGAAATTGTGATAATTGTACATTAAACCAATTTTTCATTCTTGACATAAATTCTGTAGTACTTTATCTTTTATCATGTTTCCCTGCCACAAAGTGTTTGGTCAACAATTTTAAAGATTTGAAAGTTATCTTTATTTATTTTGATAAAGAGAATGATAGCCTCATAAGCCTGTATTATCTTGGAACTGTTTGAATTTTAGAGCAATGTATATACAGTGATACCTCGAGATACGAGTGCCCTAACATATGAAATTTTTGAGATACGAGCCGCCGAGCAAGCGATTTTTGCTTTGAAATACGAGCAACATTTCAGATAGGAGTAATCACGTAGATCGGCCAGCTGCACATGACCCACCAGTTTACCGCGACTCGAGCATCTCATAGTTTCCCACGCCTCAAGGTTACGGAACGAATTAAACTCGTATCTCGAGGTACCACTGTACATGTATATAAAGCTAAGCTTAATACGTCATTATTGGGTATTCTCTAATAAGATGATGCAACCTGAGAGTCATTTGGTTTTAATTTTGCTGATTAAAACTTGTGGTCTGGTTAAGACTCTAGACAGCCTCTAGAATAAGTCTCTTATGCTAATGAGCAGTTTATGGGTGATCTGTAATACTGATAAATTTATCATAGTGAAATTGTTGTTTGTGATAGATCATATAATGAGAATCACCCATGGAAGGACCTTTTTAGGGTAGACAATGGTCCTTAAAAAAATTATCATAAAAAATCTTACACAGGTTTGTACTGCCACTGTATCATATATAAAAGTTATATCTCTAATTGTGCATGTCATATGAATTGATCAGGAGCTGCTATTAATTGGCAAAAAGTCATCCATTTTGTCAAACAGTTTTATTAAAGATCTACAGTATTCCAAGTAGAATGCTAACCATTAAAGAGCTCTCAGGGGATTCACTCTATGGGATACATATTTTAATATTGCATGGTGCTCCTGCAGACACTCATTTCCTAGTGTATTTTTCTTATTTGTATCCTACCACTTGGCCTTATGAGGTAGTCTTAACATAGGTCTGAGCCAAGTGCTAATGTATTAAGAAACTCTGTTTTACATACTGTTTGTACATTAAAAAGCTGAACGAAACCTCATCAGCAGGCAGAATTTGAGTCCATTTTATGTGGTAGGCAATAGGGAGTCCTCAGAGACTTTGGAACCAGGAAGTGGAGTGTTGCTTATTGTTATTTGCAGAGATCACTCTCAGTAATAGTAAAGTGGTATGGATGATAAATTGGTGGAGAGATCATTTATGAGACCTAAGTGTCTAACCAAGATATGGTCAGATTCTTGAACTAAAGAATAGGTGCTCAATAAAGGGTGAGAGGCTTGAAAGCCATTTAAAGCAAGTTCTCCAGCTTTTCTAATGTGGACTTCTGAGAGGAAGGAAGGGAGGATGCTGATTTGGCTTGATTTTCTAGAGTAGAGTAGTTTAAATATTTGATGGAAAGATTGTTGTGGACATCTTAAATTTGAGGGAGGTGTTAGGCTTCATAGAACATATGGTAAATAAACTATTAACCATTCAGGAGGGACTATGAGTGTGGTGTACAAGAGAGAGTGTCTGGGCTAGAGGCATGTAGTAGGAAGTCATGGTCTACAGGTGATAACTGAAGGCGTGAGAGGGAGAGAAAATTATTTTTACCTTCCTGGTGATATGAAATCAAATGCTTTTCCACTCTGTTTCCAGAAGGTTTCCAAATACTTACATATGCCTGCCAAGGCCTTTCAAGGTTTCTCTCTACTTTTTTATTCTATTTTATAAGAAATCCTGGTGTTCTCTCCATGCAACATATATTCTCCTACACCCAAGCAGTTTATTGGCCCCCTTACTTCCCATGTTCTGTATCTTCATTATATCACACATAGTGTTTCCTATGTCAAGGCTTTGCCTCTCTCTGTCCTCATAACAGTCTTTATATTTTTCATTAATACCCAGTCCTTGAACCCCAAAGCCCAACTAAGAGCTCCATTCTTGAGCCCATAAGATTGTGTACATATTTCTTTTCATTCTATTTTTCTTTTACTGTATAATAATTATTGCTTGCATTTATCTCATTCTCGGTAGAATTGTGAACTCCTAAAAACCAGAGAAGTACCTTCACTTATCTCTATATCCCTAGCCATAGAAGAGCACTTAGCAAATAGGTGCTCAGTAATTATTTATTAATCCATTTGTGTGTGAGCCACAAGTGTCACATTAGTGATGTTGGATGTGTTTAGAAGTGATTTTACACATTAAAATGTAATGATCTGCAGACTTTCAATCTGTTAAACGTAAGAAGGAATAAGATAAAACATAAGGTCATTATCAAAACCAGTTTTTCTTATTGTAGAACCAATATATATTCCTTATAGAAAAGTTGGCTAATACAAACTAAAGAAGAAAACTTAAAATATCTGTATTTCGCCATCAGTGATATCTTGATTTAGTTTTTTAGGTCGTTTTAAGAATGTACTAGTATACATAGAATAACAAAAATAGTACTAATCAGTGTATATTGTTCTTGATAGTTTTTATAACTTACCATCTTGCATATCTCATTAGTCATTTGTTTAATGGGAGATAATAAACATATTAACATTTTGTAACATTTAACCAGTTCCATGCAGTTGTACTTTTATGTTGCTCCATATATTTCACTTAAATAATTATACTTTGATGAAAAATTAGTAATCTTGCCATTTTCATCTTGTCTTTTTTAGGACATTTTTGGTGAAAAGAGAATATAAAACTTAAAAGTATATGTAGATAATTCAGCTCACTAATAAACTTAGAGCCAAGGAACTATTAAACTGAAGATTTTTTTATAAATAAGTATTCTTATGAATTAATTTTATGAATAATTTTCAAGGTTTTTAAATAAGAGAAATGTGTTTCATAGTCTGAGCTGGAGGTTTTAGATTGTAGTGTTGGGGTTTAGGAACCTCTTGGGCATGTAGTGTGGGTAGTGATGTAAGCCCTCTTGTTCCAGCTTCCTTAGCTGTCCTTCTTGGGCCTCTTGTGTGGCTGCCTCCCAGCTCTAATCCTGAGTTTTGTTAGGATGAAATCTTGGATCTAGGCCCTTGGATATTAAAAGTCAGTGGCTGATGAATTTGAGGTTTGGAATAACTTCTACATCCTTCTAACTTCTCTTTACTCCATATCCTTTTTATCTGTACTGTCTACAGCAAATAACAACTTTAAGTGATTATTCATATGATAAGCACCTCTCCCAAGCTGCTTTTGTTGAGCAAATGTATGTCAGTTCATTTTGAAGAGCTGGCCAGGTCTTTGAGTGAAATACCTGCCCAGAATCTTCAACTCTTTCTAGGTAATTTGCTTGTGTTTCAAACTAATTTTCACAGTATTAATCAATCACTAAGGTAATGGGGTAGGCAAGATGACCACTGTTGATATTAGTGCCTAGAGCCTAAACTGAACTTTCAGTGAGGAAATGGGGAATCTCTTGTAGTAGTAGTACTGTTGTTTCCTGAATAAATCTATTACAGGTTTCTGGACAGCCTAAAGCCCTTACCACCCCACCCCCAAACATCAGAAGGATGCACAAGAGAACATCAAGCCACAAAAAGCAAATCATGGTCAGAATAAATATACTATTTTGCTGGCAAACTTAAAAATTCACTTGTGGAATCTAATAGCTGTAGGCAAGAGATATTTACGGCAACCAAGATTTAAGTGTGGTTTATTATGTTTATGGTGTAGTTTACAACTACTTCTTTCAAATGAGTTTTTAATTTAGGAAAAAAGAATTCAGATTTGTTCCCAGAGTAGAAATGACTGAACATCATGGGAGTGGTTAGGGCTTGGGGTTTATGTGGGTAAGATTTCTGTTTACCCATTATAGTCATTTGGTGGATTTAAAAGCTTTTCCAGATGGAATTTATGGAGTGAAATTTAAAACTAGTGTCCTGTGTACTACAATGCATGGTTACAACAGGCAATCAATTTGAAAAGAAATGGATTGGAGAAAATGCAGGTTAAATGATTAGTATTGTGCAATGCATTGGGACATACAGAGAGCAAGCTTTTGTACTCAAGTGCCAGGTCAGCATCCACCTTTGTTACAGATAACAAAACTCAGGGGCAATGGTTAAATCCTGGAACACATTAACTACTTTCAATGGCAGAGTATTACCCATTCATAATAGGACTTTCCAGGGCTATTGACCATATAGGTGACTGGCCAAGGGGAAGCAGAGAGATGAGAATGAATACTTCCTAGGTTATTAGCTATAATCCTTAGAATCCATGCTGGGTGTGCTATCTCTCTACCCTGTTTAATTCTTTCTTCAACCTAATGAGGTGTAAATGCTATTATAGTCACTAAAGCTTAGAGAGATATTTCCAAAGTCATATGCATACTTATATACAGGTTACAAGTTGTTCATTGCATGAAAGTAGTCGGCCGAGATAGCGGGTAAGGACTATGTTTTTTCTAATTTATACTAAGGCCTGTATAGGCCAGCTGTGGCCCTTACTCATAAGATTGGTTCATGGCTGAGGTGGGATTTGAACTGAATCCTGTGTAGATCCAGAGGTCATGCCATTTATATTAACTAGAGGCCCAGTGCATAAATTTGTGCACCAGTGGGGTCCCTCGGCCTAGCCTGTGGGGATCGGCCCAAAACCAGCTCTCCATCATCCCTGAGGGGTCCCGCATTGCAGGAGGGCACAGGCCAGGCTGAGGGACCTCACTGGTGCATGATCAGGGCCAGGGAGAAACATAGGAGTTTGGCCAGCTGGGAAGGGACTATGGGAGGGCTCCAGGGCATGTTTGGCCCGTCTTGCTCAGTCCTGATCAGCCAGACCCCAGCAGCAAGCTAACCTACTGGTCAGAGTGTCTTTCCCTTGGTGGTCAGTGCATGTCATAGCGAGCAGTTGAGTAGCTTTAGCATATCATTAGCATATTACACTTTGATTGGTTGAATGGCCGACCAGTCGACTGGACACTTAGCATATTAGGTTTTTATTATAAGAGATATAGAATGACACATTATTTCTCTTTCACTCACTTATTATTCCCTTTATAAGAACTGAATTTGTTCCATAAAATACATAAATGACATGGATCTAAAATTGTTTGAAAATAAATGTTGAGGTCTTACTTCCTTGGAAAAAGACAAATCTGTTAACTTGGGAGAGAGGAGTAGAGGGCATACTAAGTACAAAATTTCTGATTTTTCTTGTTTCCTATATATATATGAATAAATATGGATATTATGTTCACTGTAGAGGACCTATAGATATTAATTCTGATGTAGAAATAAAATGAAGAATTGCATCTACCATAAGGACTTGAAATACCTGCAGGGTAAGTAGGAAACTTTAAAATTGAGACAGAATTTGTAATGGCATTGGGTTATTAAAAAACATACATTTAGGACTTCAAATTTTGGCCTGATCATATGGTCATTACGTTACCAAATATATGAGTTAACTTATTGACTGTCACTCAGAATTACCTATCCATAAATCAAAATACATTTTTTAAAGGGTGCCTGGTTTCACTATTTTCAGTGATGCCTTGAGACATCTGGATTACCTGGTTCTAATGCTTATCGTGTGGACACAAAACTTCTCCTTTCCCCTTTTCTCCCCAGGTCAGTGGTCAACAAACCTGCGGCTTGCAAGCCACATGCAGCTCGCGAGCCAAGGTTTGCCACTCTGTTGATGAAGGACTTTGCCGACCACTGCCTCAGGTCTTTTCTCCTCTTTCTGTGTTGTGTTAGGTTGACAACAACATTGTTAATTTGAATAATTTATTATGGTTGTTTCCCTGGTTATACTTGCCTACTTGTGTTCTCATTGCCTTCACAAAATGTGATCCAAGATGTGCATTTCCCAGACATGTAGTGTTTACCACAAGCTCCTGATATACTAGTTACTTTTTTTTAAAGTAACTAGAATGAATGACTGAATGAATAAGTCAATCAATCAATCAATCAATCAATCAATAGGCCTAGGCTCTATAGTTCTAGTTTATAGAACTGATGACCAGTTGTACTCAAATTACTAGAAGACCAGGTTTCTGTGGCCTTACCTTTTAAGTAGGAGGAATTAAATAAGCCTCTGAAAGTTTTCTTCTACTTTGAACATTTCAGTTCTTATCTCACTAGTTTGGTCCTCCTCCTCTTCCTCTTCCTTCTCCTGATGTAACATTTCCTTTCTGTTTAAATGGAAGTGCCACTTGTCTCTAGCTTTACGTACTTTTCTTTGCCCCATATTTTCCACTTTATTCACATAAAAGTACTAGAGTTTATGTAAACACCAGTTTAACATTTTCCATTTTCAGTTAAGTGTTTCTCTATTTAGAATCATCATTTTTATAATTTTTACATTATAGAATCAATTTAAACCCCAAATAACTTAAGTGATAATGATAGACATTTTAAAGAGCCCCTGCTGTGCTAAACTGTTACACTGAGAATGCCCTAAGTGGTAGGTTACCATGTGCTGCAGACCTTTAGCTTTTTCCAATTCCCAGACAGAAGCTGTGGTCGCTCACCTACCTGCACTAGACATAAAAGCAATGTTTTACCTCCAAAGGTTATGTGGGTTTTCTCAACCACTGGTCACAGAGGTTTTTAAGATCTGTTGACAGGATCTGTTACTCAGATATGCCAAGACCTTTCCTATCTTAGTTGTTATTTCCCATCAGTTGTTATTATGATGACCTGAGATGGTTCTTTGCATGCCTCAGTACAATCCAACCTTTCCACTTCAGTTTAAAACTGAGGTGTTTTCCATGTACTTCCTTCGTATTACTGCCCCTCAAAATTTGTTTCTGCCTTTCTCAAACTCTCCCCCACTGGAATATAAGGCTTTTCTCTCATCTGTGTCCTCAGTGCCCAGAGCATAGGTTGGAGGTAGTAGGTGCTCAATGAATGATAGATGAGTGTATGTGTTTAGGAAAATATCGATGTGGATATGGATTTATCAGGCAGGGTCTAGGTAAGTTAATTATTACTAGAGCTAGGCACAGGATTCCTACTCTACATTAAAACCCGAAGCATGAGGAATAGAATGTAAAAGAAAGTATTTTAAAGATATATTGGTGACTCTGTGAGGTATCTAAAAATTTTAGAAACGGTTCTTAAAAAGTGTCTTTAAAATACCAGAGGAAGGGTCCACAGTGGGATAGTCACTATTTCAGGTACTTTATTTACATTCTTTCAAAACTATTCCTTAAAAAATGTTTCCTGTGGGATAAGTATGTTCATTCTTACTCTAAAGAGAGAAAGTTGAAACACAAAATCCACTCTTTTTTTAAAATGTGTATTTTGATTTTTAGAGAGAGTGGAATGGAGAGAGGAGAGAGAAACATTGCTCAGCTGCCTCCTGCACACACCCCACTGGGGATCAAGGCTGCGAACCCAGCATTTGCCCTGACCTGGAATTTAACAAGTAACCTTTGGGTGAACAGGACAACACCCAGCCAACTGAGCCACACCAGCCAGAGCCAAAATCCACTCTTTAACTGGCAAGCTCCATTTTCGTTTTGCCTTTAAAAGTTCTCCGGGGTCTCTAAAACCATGTTTCCTTGTGCCATGCTATGAAATGCATGTACCAGCATAAGAGGGAAAGTGTCCTTAGGAGGCCGTGCATGGAAAGAGCTCACACAGTTCTTGGTGCATGCTAAGTGCTTAGAATATTACCACTGTATTATTGTCATTGTTAGCTTTTCCTCTCCAAGTTTTTCCACCATCCACAGAGTTAACAAAACTCTAAGGGTTCTGATATTAAGGGAGTGATTTGACTGTAGCTACCATAATAAATAAGAGATCATTGAAAAGACATTTAGTCCTGGGAATAAAATGAAGGAAACACACATTCCATTGGAATGGCTTCTATTAGTGACAGAACCTCCTGTATCTTTGAATAATTCCCAAATGTAAGGTTTTGCTGAAATTTAGGCACTAATGAAACTAATGTAAGGCATTCAGTACATGGTGTTTTCTTTTGTTTTTAACTTTATGATTTGAGAGGCATATTCTAAAATCCAAGCAATGCAGCCAAGTAGGACATTTACTTAAGTGTCTGATGAAACCAGCTGTATGTGTGTGTGTGGGCGGGGAGGGGGAGGGGGGCGGGAGGGCAGGGGGTGATCAGCCTAACTTTCTCCTATAAACTGCCATGTCTGGAATTTTATAAAACCATCTAGGATCTTCTTCTGTCCTGCAGAATAGCACTGAAGTCTCATTAAAAAAAATAGTAACTTGGTTCTGAAGTAAATTTCCCTGGAAAGCATTAAAAGAAAAGTAGTTTCCATGCGTGTCCCTTCCCACCCACTCAACTCCCATCCCTGTCTCCGCAAATAGCATTATTTGAATTGCAGGAGGCATTTGCAGTTAATTTCTATGTTGATTGGAAAGAAGCTTTTAAAATCTTAAAGACTTTTGAAACAGAAGAGAAAGAAATATTTTTAATTTTTCCTTTGGGAACAAAGATGCTGCATGCTGGTTTTCTCTTTTTAACTAGAATACAGCATCTTACTTCTTATCTTCATGTCTTTCCTTGGTAAGAGTAACTGGTTTATGGAGGATTCTGTTACAATGGTGATAGTGTTAATCACTGGTCTGGATGAAGTCAGAAAAATGACCCAGCTAGCTAGCTAGCCAGCTATCTAGATAACTATATATATGTATCCATACTTCATTTCTTAGAGCAGCTTTAGGTTCACAGCAAAATTGAACTAAAAGTACAAAGAGTTCCCATATGCTCCTTGTCCCCACATATGTATAGCTTCCAGGACTATCAATGTCCCTGCCAGATTGGTAATTTGTTACACTCATTGAATGTACTTTATGAATACCCAAAGTTCATAGCTTGCATTAGTTTTCATTCTTCATATTATGTATTTGTGGGTTTCAAAAACAGTTTTATGACCTGTATTTATCATTATGCGGTAGTGTCACATAGAATAGCTCCATTTCCATAAAAGTCCTCTGTGCTCTGCCTATTCATGCCCCCACCCCAATCCCTGGCAATTCCTTTTTACTGTCTACATTTCCAGAATGTCATATAGTTAGCATTATACAGTATGTAACCTTTTCAGATTGGCTTCTTTCACTTATTAATAAGAATTTAAGTTCGCACATGTCTTTTCATAGCCTGGCAGCTCATTTCTTTTGAGCACTGAATAATATTCCATTGTCTGGATATGCACAGTTTTATTTATTCACCTACTGAGGTACATATTGGCAGTTTTCATGTTTTGGCGGTTATGAATAAGCTGCTATAAACATCATTATATAGGTTTCTGTTTAGATATCTTAATATTTACATGTATTTTTAAATTGCATATATCTCAATGTAATCAAGTTATTGCAAGAGCAATATGGGAATCAGTAGTCTGGAAATGCTGTTTGAAAGAAGTAGTATCTGAGTAGGACCTTAAAGGAGGGTGTGATTTGGACACACAGATTGGCACAGGTGCATTCTGTTATGATGTAAGCAGTCTGTGATTCCCTGTTTGCCTGGAATGCATGGTAAATGTGGGGAAATTGTGGATGAGACACTTTTAATGCATTTAAAATTGAGCTAAAGTAGATGGACTTCCTTGGTGAGAACATGAGGGCCATGGGGGAGCTCTGAAATAGGCAGTAGAGAGCACGGTCAACCCATTTAAGCAGCAAGTTAAGCTTCACTTGACCTTGCTTAGGTCAAATTAATTGACTTAAAAGTGATACAATGACATTTATTAAGCACCACTTTATTGTATCATATTGCTTAAAGTGTAATTGTTCACCAGTTTAGATTAACTCCCTCAGGATGGCCTGAGGGTCCAAGTGAATGAAATTTTGTAAAAATGGGAAAGAGAAGCATTTCAGTACATATCTTCTGTCTGATATTCAAGATCATTTCCCTCATATAAGTAGAGTTCCACATAACATTATATCACACTTTTTGACATTTTGGTCCACAGATTGTAATCACATTGAATTAGGGATTAAGTAAATAAAAAAACACTAAACAATTTTTAAGTCTCTCTTTGATGTGCTTCATCTCTTTCATTTGAGCAACAGCCTTAAAATTTAACTTAGGCAAAAAAAAAAAATGCTAGCTAGAAAGGTCAATTAAAGGGACTGCAAGCTGTGCTTCTCAAAGTGAAGAAAATTTTAAAATCGAGGAGAAAACGATCAAAGAAAAAGTATGGCAGCATCAGGTTTACTTGGGAAGTTGTTAGAAGTGCAAATTCTCAGACTTCACTCCAGAAGCTCTGTGAGTACAGCCTGTTTATATAGTGAAAAATGCTTTTACTTGTCATTTGAAATATCCCTGGTTTTCTTTTTTCTGAAACTTTTATGTAAAATTCAGTTATTTTATGTATTTTCTTAAAAATATATTTTATTGATTTTTTTACAGAGAGGAAGGGAGAGGGATAGATAGAAACATCCATGAGAGAGAGACATCGATCAGCTGCCTCCTGCACGCCCCCTACTGGGGATGTGCCTGCAACCAAGGTACATGCCCTTGACCAGAATTGAACCTGGGACCTTTCCGTCCGCAAGCTGACGCTCTATCCACTGAGCCAAACCGGTTTTGGCTATTTTATGTATTTTCTATAGAAAGGGATATATTTATACCAATACACATTGTTGTTTTATAATTTCCAATTTTATTTCCTGAACTGATTTGATCATCCCACATTGACATTTATCCCCATTATGTCCTTTTGAAATTATAGCTCCTCTCTTTTATATTCAACATGTACCTACATTCTTGGTATTTATAAAATAGCTGGCTGTTGTAATATTTAAGAAAGTTTAGACTCATCCCCCCAGTACTGTGTAAGTGATAAGGTCTCTGTTGTTTTGGGATGAGAGGTCAGTTGAAGCACATCTGGGTAGAATTTGAAAGAATGAATTGTGGGCTATCATAAAACCCAACCTGTACCCACTACCCTTTTCAGTCTTTCTTATAGGTCACTTATCAAGTGGGTATAACACCTTCTTTTTCTGAGGGTAAGAGATTACCTTAATTTCCTTCTGATAAGGGGATCTGTGATTCATTGCTTCTACTGTGAAAGCGAGTTATGGTTGCATGAGTTGTGAACTGCTAAGGGAGTACTTTAGACTTGTGTGTATGAGAGTCCACACAGTTAAAGGCATCTCTTCAGAGTTTCAGGCAGCCTGCCCACCACCCTCTTTCCCACCATCACCACTGGCAGCTTGATGGCTGCTTGTAGTCCAGCCATGTTTGGCATTTTCAGATTGGTTTTATTTTTCTCAGGTATGGTCACCAAAAATTTTAATTTACAGGATAAATCAAAGGGTGGTTATTCTCATTGATGGTGATTTATTTTTTCTTTATAATGGTTTACCCTAGTGGGTTCTTTATTTGTGTTTATTATTTTTTTCCCTAGAGGTACTTTATTATTTTATTTATTTATTTTTAAATTAATAAATCTTTATTGTTAAGATTATTACAATTGTTCCTCTTTTTCTTCCTGTAGCTCCCCTCCACCCGGTTCCTACCCTACTCTCTTCTCTTACCTCCTCCCCATTGTCCTCATCCATAGGTGTATGCTTTTTGTCCAGTCTCTTCCCACACCCCTCACATCCCCCCCCCCCCGCCAAGAATTATCAGTCCACTTCCTTTCTATGCTCCTGATTCTATTATATTCACCAATTTATTCTGTTCATCAGATAATTTATTCACTTGATTTTTAGATTCAGTTGTTGATACACATGTATTTGTTGTTCATAATTTTTATCTTTACCTTTTTCTTCTTCCTCTTAAAGGGTACCTTTCAGCATTTCATATAATACTGGTTTGGTGGTGATGAATTCCTTTAGCTTTTACTTATCTGTGAAGCTCTTTATCTGCCCTTCAATTCTCAATGACAGCTTTGCTGGATAGAGTAATCTTGGTTGTAGGTTCTTGCTATTCATCACTTTGAATATTTCTTGCCACTTCCATCTAGCCTGCATAGTTTCTATTGAGAAATTGGCTGACAGTCCTATGGGTACTCCTTTGTAGGTAATTAACTTTTTTTCTTGCTGCTTTTGATATTCTCTCTTCATCTTTTACTCTTGGAATTTTAATTATGATGTATCTTGGTGTGGTCCTCTTTGGATTCCTTTTCTTTGGGGTTCTGTGCGCTTCCTGGACTTTAAGTCTATTTCTTTCACCAGGTGGGGAAAGTTTTCTGTCATTCTTTCTTCAAATAGGTTTTCAGTATCTTTCTCTCTCTCTTCTTCTGCACCCCCATAATTCGGATGTTGTTACACTTGAGGCTCTTTACACTATCTTCAAATTTTTGGATTCTTTTTTCTTTTTGCTTTTCCAGCTCAATGTTTTTTGTTTCTTTGTATTTCAAATCTTTGACTTGATTCTTGCAGTCCTCTAGTATGCTATTATGTCTCTGTATAATATTTTTTATTTCAGTAAGTGTATGTTTAATTCTAGTTGGTCCTTTTTCATATCCTCGAGGGTCTCCCTAAGTTTATTGATATTTTCTATGAAATTCTTGAAAAACCTTATAACCGTGGTTTTGAAGTCTATATCCAGTCCTTTGCTTTCCCCCATTTCTTTCATTTGTGACCTGTTTCTTTGTCTCTGCATTTTTGCTACTTCCCTGAGTTAGTAGAGTAGCTTTGTGCTAGGTATCCTATAGGGCTCAGTGGCTCAGCCTCCCCAGTTACCTGAGGTGGACACTCTTGATGCACCCCTTTGTGGACTGTGTGCTCAGTGTTGTTGTAGTTAAGTTTTGATTGTTGGTATCACCGGGAGGAATTGACCTCCAGGCCAAGTGGCTATGAGGATCAGCTGTGTCTACACTGGGAGAACTTTTGTGCTGGAGACAGTCTTATGAGAGAAGACTTGCAAAATTGCAAAAGCCTCTGTGCTCAGCTTGGATGGGATGGAGTTTCAGGGTGGGGCAGACAGCCTTGGTGTCCTGTCAGCCCAGGTCTATGAAGCCCCTAGTTCTCATTGTCCTCAGTAATTGCTGCAAGCACCTCTGAGAGAAAGTTGCCCTCAAGTTTCACCCACTTCCAGACAGTCCAGTTTCTCCCTGAATGAGTCTGCATTCCCAGAAACTCACCCAGGACTCGAGTTCAGTGCAGTTGGAAGCTTCTGTTTCCCCCCAGCTTTAGAAAGCCAGCCGTGCATTCAGCCACCCATGCACACAGCCGTCTGTCCCCATACCTCAGCCTTTTGCAGCTCCTCTGAGTCTCAGTGTGCTTTCCTCTTTTCTTCTACTTGTAGAATTTCCACTCAGCCAGCTTTCCTGTGGTTCTGGATGGTGTCTGTTTTGTCTTTTAATTGTAGTTTTGATATTGTTGTATTAGGCTACAATTTAGGTATTTACCTATGTCGCCATCTTGGTTTCCTTCCATAGAGGTACTTTAAGTAGCAAATTACTCTGCTGGATTTAAATGTGATTGATATATAAAAATTTTACCCTCACACTTAACAGGATGTTATATTTGTGTTGCAGAGTGATTAAGAGTAAGTTTCTGGCGTCTTAACCTGGAGTTGGGTTAGGATCCCAGTTTTGTAACTTACTGGCAGTGTGATCATCTCTCAGCCTTCGTTTCCATATTGGTAAGCTAGAGATCATAGTGTCTCTTAGATAACAATGTGTAGGTGGTTTAAGATGACACAAAAAGTGCACTGTGCAGACAGAGCAGCACACCATTTGCAGTGCATTTGAGGGGCATTATGTCTGAGTTTTTGTTTGTCATTCTTCTCTTCCCTTCCTGGGATGTATTTGTAAACTTGAAGAGTCCACCACAGAAAAGAGTTCATATTCCTGCGTGGTCACATTTCTTTTGCTCTGTCTTGGAATGATTGATTGTCAGGAGGGCCTGAGCAAAAGCAAACCATGAATTACCCTGCAATGGTTCAGATGGCATCTCCCTAATTTTTGCTTTGACTTTTTTGCAGGTAACAGAAAATAGAAGGGGAGGTAAGCGTATGTCTTTTAATGACTGAGTTCTAAATTCCTGGAATGGGCATCATCGGTTTTTTAGCATCAGACTAGATGTCATTTAACTAGACAAGAACTGAGATTTGTCCAAAATGGATGTTGGTTCAGCAAAGCATTTTTAGCTTAAAGAATGAAGGCTTTGGATTGTATTCAGTGCCTGTGCTTCATCAGGCCACTCTTTATCCTTTTAGTGGGTCCCATTTGTCTGTCTTCTGTCAAGGCTTGTATACACCATGCTGATTTAGTGCTAACTGGGGAGATTAGAAATGCCTTGCCTGGCACTGTCAGCTAAACCTGAATCAGTGTCTGTGTACTCTGACCTATCTCCTCCAAGAAGTTCACCCTCTGCTCTGCTGTTCACTCTTAATAGGCAGAAAAGCTCAGCTCACCCCAGCTTTTATACAGGGGTCAGCTCCAGAAATGCCTCCTTTAACACAGCAATAGAAGCAACACAAATTCACGAAGCAGATAGTATACAGTGGCTGTGTTTAGACCTTGGAACAAAAGAAAGTGGTTTTTCTTTTCTATACACCACTGCTAATATTGTTCCCTGCCATGTACACAAGAGTTTATTATTCCTGGAGGCCAAGGCCCAGGTTTTCTTTACTCAAATACCTTCCAAATGGGGACTGCATGGTGCACTGGTAATTATTTTCACCCATAATTGTAATTTGGGATAAATTGCTCATAAAGACCCAAAGGTAAATATGGTAATTGATGGACTCTGAATTGAAGAGACACCTTACAAAATGAATAATAAAACTCTTTTGAAGGTTCATAATGTTGGGGGAGGATGTCCCCGTGTGAAATATGTCTTGGAGCTTAGCTCTGATGTAAAATACTCTTAGACCTCTAAAACTGTGAATTTAGTTGGGGGTCTAGTGAGTTGCTTCATCCTCTGTTCCTATTTCTCCAGGTAGCAGTGTCTTTCTCCCCTAAGATTTAACCTGCTGATTATTCTATTCATATTTTTTAACCCTAGTGCTGATAGTAAATACTATCAATTAAAAAAATAAGTGAACAAACAAATTATTGAGTAAATGAACAAGTGGCTGAGTGAACACAGATGTGAGGGGACATTCTTTGTGTTTGTGTCTTTGTAAAGAGCACCCTAATGTAGCATCATAACAAATCAGTTTTGAAAATATTTTTATTTCATTTATAGAGAGGGAGAGGGAGAGAGAGAGATAGAAACATAGATGAGAAAGAAGCATCAGTTGGCTGCCTTCTGCACGCCCCCTACTGGGAATTGAGCCCACAACCTGGGCATATGCCCTGACCTGGGAATTGAACCTGCAGCCTCTTGATGCATAGATTGATGCTCAAGCACTGAACCATGCAGTTCCAGCTGACCAAATCAGTTTTGGAAACTTATTCTGTTCATCACCTTCATCAGCCATTTATATCCATCCCAGTCCTCCCCAAGACACATTTTGGTGAAGTACTATATTTCATTTTATATTTCTCTGACCTTATCCCTAAGTTAAAAAGGTAATTATATGGACAAACTAGTACATTAATTTAACATGAAAGGAGGGCTTAATTTACATTTTGTCTACCAATACCCAAAGAAAAAAAAATTAGGGCTGAAAACTGTCATTTTGAGTAGGAAGGAATTAAATTTTATAAGCTCAAATCTATATAGCAGTAATGTTGCTTATAGATCTTTGCATTCTACAGGAATAGTTGGTGCTATAATAAGCATAAATGATTCAGCTTAGATAATTTTGCCATAATTTAAAAGCATTTTTTTTTGTAAAACCATGGTTCAAAAATCACATGTGCGATTATCTTGCCAATTTTTACTTCAAAAGCATATATCTTTAAGGCAGTTGAAGTTATTTTTGTCTAGTTTCTCAGTAATGATTGACCACAAATGATAATTTTTTCACTAAGATATGTTTAAGAAGAGATCATTTGAAGATCATTCTTCCTACTTAGCAAAAAGGGGGTCTTGATTTTTATTTTTCTCAAGGGAAGACAAATATTTGAGGTTATCTTTGGTGAGGTTATCTTTTATCTGTGTAACAGTCACTTTTACAATCCATCTGAAGTTTTAGTGAATAATCTTCCCTTAAAGATGTTAGCTCAGGAATAATTTTTAGAATCTTTAATTCTCTCATTCTTCCTTAAGTTTTTGGAACTTAACTTTCTGAAACCCACTAGTTATTCCTTCTATGTACTATGTACAAATATGCATAGCACTCCAGAATATGGCAGTATCCAAGTCAATGCAAAGGCAGGCAGGAGGGGTGTTAGTTTATGTGATGATGTCAGGTTTAATGCACATATTTCCGATTTAGACAGTGATAAATATTTCTCACTTCTTCAAGAAAAACTACTAATTGGGGGGAAAGAGATGAGAAGTACAGTTCAATTAACTTATGATGCATTTTCACTTGTTTCTTTTTAACTAAGAGAATTACCATCAAACACTAAGTCTTTAGAAGGCTTATGGCATTTACCTTCCCTCAATCAAATTAGCTCAGTTTAATACCAATCAATAAAGTCTGATTTGGAATGAGAATGTGAATTAAATATATAAGAATGCAGTATACAAAATTGTGAAAAATACAATTAAAAGTAACAAGGAGGCCTTATTCCCACTTATGAAATTAATAAAATTTTCAGAAATGAGACTTGTCACTTCAGGGAAAATAAACTGAATTGGTTATTTTATATAAGCCTTTTTATACTGTTTCATAATTCTTTAAAATGTTAATACTTTTTGACCCATTAATTCTTTATTTAGGACATATTATATTGAGATATAATCAGATGTGAAGAAAAACTTCTTATAGTCTTCTCTCTATGATGCCGATGCATCAAATTAAGTGGTATTTTCAAAGAATATTTACTTCAATGGAAAATATTTACAAATAGAGGCTTGGTTCATGAAATTCATGCATGGGGGGGGTAATCCCTCAGCCCAGCCTCCACCCTCTCCAATCTGGGACCCCTCGAGGGATGTCTGACTACAGGTTTAGGCCCAGTCCCACCTAAACAGGCAGTTGAACATCCCTCTCACAATCCAGGACTGCTGGCTCCCAACTCCTCACCTGCCTGCCTTCCTGGTTGCCCTTGACTGCTTCTGCCTACTAGTCTGTTCACCCCCTCACCACTTCCTGCCAGCCTGATTTATGCCTAATTGCTCCCCTGCAAGCCTAGTCACCACTAACTGCCCTCCCCTGCAGGCCTGGTAACCCTTACTGCCCTCCCCTGCAGGCCTGATTGCCCACAACTGCCCTCCCTTGCAGACCTGGTCCCACCCCTGCTGACCATCTTGTGGTGCCATCTTGTATGTTGGAGTGACGGTCAGTTTGCATATTGCTCTTTTATTAGATAGGATAGAAGTCTGGTGCACGGGTGTGGGCCAGCTGGTTTTCCCTGAAGGGTGTCCCAGATCAGGGTAGGGGTTCCCTTGGGGCGTGGTATTGCCTGGGCGAGTGGTCTGTGGTGTTTGCAGGCTGGCCATGCCCCCAGTGACCCAAGCAGAGACCCTGGTATCTGGGATCTATTTATCTTTTATTATTGAAACTTTGTAGCCTTGAACAGAGGCTAAGGCAGACCAGCACAGGCTGAAAACTTGGCTCCTCTATTGCCAGGGAAATCCAAGCCTCCTGCTTGCTCCAGAGCCACAGCCATCTTGGTTGAGTTAATTTGCATATTCACTCCTGATTGGCTGGTGGGTGTGGCTGGTGGCTATAGCGGAGGAATGGTCAATTTGCTTATTACTCTTTTATTAGGTTGAAAATGTTAAATTTATTCAAATATGTGTGTGTGTGTGTGTGTGTGTGTGTGTGTGTGTATATATATATATACACACACACACACACACACACACACACACAGAAACAATAGTTTATTTGAATTATGTATAGAGAGAGTAAAACAAGAATTAATATAAAACTAGAAGAAAATGCACCCAGATGTGTACAGTGATTATCTTTAGATTGACAAAATATGGGTACATTTATTTTGTACAAAAAGTATGTATTGCCGTTATTGGTTTGGTTCAATGGATAGAGTGTTGGGCTGTGGACTGAAAGGTCCTGGGTTGGATTTCAGTTGAGGGCATGTACCTTGGTTGCAGGCTTGATCCCCAGTAGGGGGCGTGCATGAGATGGTTGATCAATATTTCTCATAGATGTTTCTAACTCTGTTCCTCTCCCTTCCTCTCTGTAAAAAATCAGTAAAAAAATTTTTTTAAAAGGTATGTATTTTTATAATAATGAATGATTTTTTTTCTAATGATGGTTCACAGCTACTTTCCATTCCTTCTGACATTACAGCCATAGGGGTCACAACTTGTCAGGACACCATTCTGTAGCATCAGAGTGAGTGAATTGACAGTATTTAATAATGAATGTAGCTTAACAAAAGAAAGGCAATCATATCAAGGTGATTTTCTTTCAGTTCTTTGGTTGACATGCTCTCTTACCAAAGCAGAAGTTCTTAACTCACCACAGAGAAATGTCAAATGAAATCCAAGTGATCTCTTGTTTTGCCTTGGGCATTGGCGCTTTTTGTAGAAGTGCGCTTTTTTAGTATGAGACCTTTGGATAAGTAATGGTAATCCAGAAAGGTTGATATATATTCATCCTGGACTACAGTTTTCTTTTTACCACTAAAACCTTTTACAGCACTTTCTCTTAATGCTTTCTTGTATTTTTCTGATGCATTGGGGAACCAAGTAAAGTCACTTTGCCCTTTTTAATATGTGGCCAACTGATCCCAAGGCTTACAAGTGATTAGGGAGGGCTTGGCAAGAATCCTGACCTCTATGGAGGTCAAAGAGGCAGAAGTTAGCCTCAATTAAAGGTTCAGAGAGTCTATACAGAATAAAATTCTTACTGGGGCATAGGTAGGCTAGCAAGGCCTCTATCCTTTGTGGTGTGTGTTAGCCAGAGAACCCTTACTTTGGAATCACTGTTTTATGAAGTTTACTGAGTCCCACAAGGTTCTACATACTCTCACAGATGCATTCACACATTCATTTACTGATCACTTTATCTTTTATTACCATGACTTCACCATAAATTTCTGGTGTAATGAAGGATCTATTAGGTGATATCCTTCCTTTGTAATTAATCCTAATTGGAAAGGCTTAATGTTACCAATAAGTGTCTATCTCAGTAATTCTGCTCTCTATTAGGCTTCATTATTCCAGGTTATTTTGTAATATGTATCCTGTGATATTGCTTATTATAGATTAGCTTCTTTCTTGTAATAAATTCATTATTCCTATCAGTAGGTAACAATAATCTTGAGTCAAAATAACTTTTTTATTCTTCCTGAGACAGTCCTCTGTCAAGTTCTATCAGAGTACTTTTGGTTTTAGCTGAGATTCCTTAGTAGTGTCAATTATTTTACAATTTTTAAAAATTATAATGTGTGAATATCAGGATATAAATATTAAATATGCTGGCTCAGTACCAGCTTTTTTAGTATCATTCGGGACCATTTTTTTTGTAATCGAAAAACATGTATTTGGTATGTCTTCTGGAATGTAGATAATTTTTATAATTATTATATGGAGTAAAAAAAACCACAAAGAATAAAGAATAATTTAAAAACACTTAGAAAATAAGTGAGAGCAGCCTATTCTCACCAAGAATATAAATCATAAACATCTCCATTTTCTGTTTCCTTCATTCTTGGCAGGAGTAAATAACCAAACTCTATGTTTAAAGGGATAATTGATCCTCCAGGCTTTGGTTTTCAGCAGCAACTTTAGTATGCTTTTGTTTCCTCTGATGTTCTGTGCCTTCCGTAGTCATGTGTGCATTAAAGGGAAAGGATGAACATGAGGACTTGTGGGATACCTATATTGTCAGCCTGGTGGCACTGCTAGGATATTGCACAAGTGCCAAGAATATATTTATTTAAATTTGAACAGAGTATTAAATGGCACAGGAATCCACTGGGTATAATAAAATACCTTAACACTTGAGAATGTGAAGTTCAGAAATATTTTTAAAAATAGCATGGATTGCTTAAAATACAATACTTCTCTGAGGCAGTTAGGTCTCTTATGACCTTTCTTGGTCTCTTCTGAATGTAATACTCCATGATAAATTCACTGTTTTGGTTAAATGGTCAGTCATGTGTTCACAAAATACTGCCTGAGGAATCTATTGCCATCTGGGAATCCTGATCAGCTCTAGTACAGTCTTCATACAAAGGGATGCATCACTTCATGACTCTCCTGTTTGTCTATGGCTGCTTCTCTGTAGGGTTGCAGGGCAGCAGGAAGCCTTCTGTGCAGTCTTGCCAATGGGTGGAAAGAGATGTTGGTACCTGGTCTGTGGTTCCAGAAGACAGCGCACCTTCATCTCCTCTGAAATGCACCTTTGAGGGCTCTTCCTTCCTTGTTTCTGGGAGAACAACAGTAGTTATTGATGGCAAACAACACTGAATGCTCCTTGTAATATGAGGAACTCCCACCACTTCCCCCTCCTTTCCTGCCACCAGAGATATCACAGAGAAAGTGCCTATCATCAGCCCAGTAGTGGGCAGAAAATGGGCTCTCATTTCAGCAGGTGACTTGGTGGTGATTGGCTGTCAGCATGCTTTTTTTCATATTGGCTTGTTGCTACAGGGTCTGATGCTGGCAGATTACAACTCTGTAGCTAGTCATTTTCGATTTATTTGAACCTATTTCTCCAGTCTACTGAGCTTTCACTGGCTAACATCAATCCAGACACATTGCAATTCCTCAGAATCTCTATCCTCATCAGATAGTTCGATCTATGAGAAATTTAGCTAGAGGCGTTTTGACAAAAAAGAAATATTGTGGCTAGGGAAGCATTTAAGTTAGAGGAGGCAGCCAGGGCTGTTTTATTACTTAGGCCGGTGTCACCTGTGATGACCCATGAGAGTGGAGAATATTGATCGCTTGTCACTCAAGGCATTCAGCAGATTGCATTGACAAAGCTTGGCAGGCCTCTAATAGCAGGGTTACTGGCCTTGGCTGAGACCCAAGGGAAAACTCTGAAGGCCCTATTACTTGGCGGCCTTTAACGCTTATAGAATTGGGAGAGAACACTGACAAAAGTGAGGATGTGATGTTACCATTACAAATGGGTTTTCTTGCTTGTTTCTCCCTCTCTCCCTCCCCCCCCTTTAATTTCAGTTTTATTTTATTCCTTTCTATCTGCCTTTTCTCCCTGATCCCTATTTGTCCCTCCTTTCTTATTATAGATCATGACAGTGTTGTTTTGTTTTTGCAATAAAAGTGAGAGTGTGAACTAGAGAAAGCTTAGCATTCCTAGTATGAGGCCTGAGTTGTTCCTTCTTTTAGGACAGCTGTTTCTCACCACATTGTTTCAGGTGGTAGGATGTGCCTGGGTAGCTGTACATGAGTTTGATATTTAGGCCATTCATACAACTGCTGCCTGAAGAACTGCCATTTCATGACAAAGCTCATTTGCCCCTTTCTCCATTCTCTGGTAGCCAGGCTTGGCCCAAGCCTTCAACATTACATAGTCCAGAGGTCCAGCTGAAAGTAATGTTCTGACATTAGAGAGAGAGTGGCAATAATTACTACAAACGATTTTAAAGAGCAGCAGAGTGAATTCTGTCTTTCATGGACACTGATTTATCCAAGGATTCAAATAATAACCTCAGTGACATTTTCATCCTTATCATCTGTTGACCTCCAGTGAGACACTACTCTGTAATATGTCTTTCTGTATTGCTGCCATTTACTTTATTATAAAGCAAATCATGGCTTTTTTTTCTTTTCTTCTTTTGGCCTACCTTTTTCCAAAAGATCTTTTTCCCCCTCAGTTGGTCACAAAGACCTTTGTATTTAAAAAAAAGGAAAAAAATTATCTTTATTGTTGAAAGTACTACACATGTCCCCCTTTTTCCCCCCATTGACCTTCTCCCTCAATTTGTTCCACTCCCCCTCCCCCCATCCCCGTCCCCAGGCCATTACCACATAATAATCTGTGCCCATGGGTAATGCATATATGCATATGCATTCTTTGGTTATTCTCTCCCCATCACCCATACCCAAAAGATTTTGTTTATTATATTCTTTATTTTTCAGGATAACATCATTACCCCCATTGGAAGAAGAGTACATTGATATATAACAGTTGCCCTGATCACAAATGATTTCCGTGTTAATCCAAAATTCTCATTCAAATATCCAGTTCTCTAGTAAATCAGATATAAGCAAAGGTTATGTATCTACTCTATATGAACCTCTGGTATTTTCTTCATTCTTTCCTTCTACCCACTGTTACATAATTTCTTCCAGGTAATTACTTTCTCTTCCTTTGCAATGCTTTGGACTGCTCAGTATCCTTTTTGTCAGGAAATAATCTTTGGTAGCAAAGATGTTTATGCTCTTTGCTTAGGTTCTTCTCTAAATACCTGCCTTTGATGTGTAGAATTGACCAGGGCTCTGTTTTCTAGGTTCTCAAGAGCAGGCAAGCCTTGAATTTTGGAGATTTTCATTGGCTTTGCATTTATACTCCAGCATTTTGCCACAAGGAAGTAATACTAGGTGTACCAGTTACTAATGGCAGATTTTATAATCAAAGAAAACATGATAATTTCAAGAGAAACATCAAAGTGCTTTATTCAAAGTAATGTCCATCACTAGCTACACATTTCCAGCATCTTTCAGCTAATTTGTGGAAACCATCCCAGTAGAACTTTTCTTGTTTTGAGGCAAACCATTCAGAGACCCAATTGTCCACTTCTTTGTACGTTTTGAAGTGTTGCTCAGAAAGTGTGTGTGCCATCGATAAGAACAAGTGGTATTCTGAAGGAGCAAGGTCTGGAGGAATACAGCGGGTAGATTAATACTTCCCAGGTAAGATCTTTTAATGTGTCTTTAACTGGTTTTGAAGTGTGTGATGGTGTATTATCATGAACCAAATTACGTTGCTGTGTCTTCTGGAACATTCTGGTCATTTCACGATCAAAGCGTGGTTCAAATTCATTATTTGTTGTTAGTAGCGATCAGTATTAACAGTTTCACTTGATTTTAGAATCTGGTAATACACCACACCTTCCTGATCCTACAAAACTCAAAGCATTGTCTTCTTTCCAAAGCAGTTTGGCCTTGCAGTCGATGTTGATGGTTGACCTGGATTAACCCATGATTTTGTGCATTTGGGGTTCTCAAAATAAATTCACTTTTCATCACCAGTCACAACTTGAGGCAAAAAAAGACTTTATTTCCTGCCATTGAAACAACATTTTACTGAAGTCTTTTTGTTTTCCATTTGTTTTTCATTCAGTTGATTTGCACCCATTTTCCTTCCTTTAAAAATCTTTCCCATTGCATCTAAATGATCGGAAATGGTTTGCTGAGCAACATTTAATCGTTCTGCAAGTTGTTTTTGAGTTTGACACGCATCTTCATCCAATAATGTTTGTAATTGTTGGTCTTCAACCTTTTTCAGTTGACTTGGACATACTTTGTCTTTCACATTGAAATCATCACTTTTAAAGCATTTAAATCAGCGTTCTCAAGTATCTTGAGAGCATGGTCACCAGAAGCTTCCCAAAGTATTCAGCAGCACTTTTCTTCAAAATAATGAATTAAAACTTCCCTAAAATGCTTTTTTTTTGGCACAAAATTCAACATTTTTAAGTGTAAAAATATCTATGATATTAACACCTTCAGTAAAATTGACATATGAAGTTTTGAAGCATGCTGTCAATACACCAAATAGCATACATATCAAATTGTATAAATATTAATATATGTGTAACTCTATGTATTAAAAAAAATCTGCAGTAACTGGTACACGTATACAAGGTGGAACAAAATAGGTTATTGTTGTGAGTACATGAAACACAGAGTTTATTTTATTATTATTATTATTATTTTTAACTAGTGGCATTCCTCTGCCTGGCCAATGATCAGGGCTGATCAGGGCCAGTGGCTTACAGCCTGGGGGAGGGACCACAGGAAATTGGCCTACAAGGGGAGGTTGGCTGTGGGATTACACTGACCACCATGGGGCAGCTCCTGCCTTGAGCATCTGACCCCTGGTGGTCAGTGCATGTCATAGCAACCAGTTTTTCCTCCATTCAGTCAATTTGCATATACGTTTAAAAATATATTTTATTGATTTTTACAGAGAGGAAGGGAGAAGGATATAGAATCAGAAACATTGATGAGAGAGAAACATCGATCAGCTGCCTCCTGCACCCCCTAAACTGGGGATGTACCCTCAAACAAGGTACATGCCCTTGACCGGAATCAAACCTGGGACCTTTCAGTCTGCAGGCTGACACTCTATCCACTGAGCCAAATTGGTTAGGGCAATTGATTTGCATATTAGCCTTTTATTGTATAGGATTATTGTATTACTTTCCACCTGAACAACTGTAAATCTACTTTTGCTCCACCATGCATTATTGGAAGGCTTACTTCTTCCTTCTGAGTCTCAGTTTCTTCATCTGTAAACTGAAGAATAATACTATTTGTCAAAAGTAAATGAATAGATAGTATGTAAATTATATTTCAATTTTTTATAAATTAATTAACTTGTGTAACGTTTCTGGCATAGAAACTTACCTTTTCCCTTCCTCTTATACAACTGCAGGTTCAAGAAAGCAGAATGAGAAGTAACATTTAGGTCAGTATTTGCAAAATAGGCTGCATTACTAGAGACAGAAATGTGAAAGTATTGTAAGAGGCTGTACACCTATTAAAATTCTATAGCACTTTGAGCCACTTTCAATTAAAATCCTTATCTCTGAAAGGCATTATAATTCATATGACCTGAAATAATTTACACCTAATTAGATTTTGTGAACTAAATAATTCTGTCTCATGTTGCTTCCACAGAATAATTTAAGCAATTGCATTTTATTCTCAAAATAGCTGTAAATGTCAAATTAATTTTGTTGACATGATCAACATGTAGAAGAGCTACTTGGCAGAATTGTTTGTCAACTGAATATAGATGCATCCTTACAAAATATGTGGAATGATTATGAGTTAACTGACTTTTGCAATTTTTTGCTTCCCTGGAAAGAAGTCATTGACAGTGGTTTCAAATCTCGTGATGGCACTTCTGCCCACCTGTTCAGAAACTCTTTAATATCTGGAGGTTTTCCCTTCTCCTTTCTTTATACATGCAGTATCTTTCTCTTTGGGAGTTACAGTTTTCTCTGGGTAAGATCCCATCTAATTGTTTTGGTGTTTGTTATATTTGTCATTAATGCCATGGTGTTCTTAGCTGATACTGGCTATAATAAATCAAATTCATCCTACCTCTTTATTTTGTACCATACTTTTCATTTGGAGAGCCTCTGTGTTCTCCTCTTTGAAAAGGCTAAGATTAGTGTCCTTGCAGTTTATTTCTAGCTTGCTTTACTTATCCCATTTATGCCAAAATCCTTTTTCCACTGGGTCATCCCCCATCTGGTCAGCCTTCTAGCTGCTAATGCTGAAGTCCTGTCATCTGGAGGCTTAGCTTAATCCAGTGCTCCTCAACTCTTGTCTCATTGTGCACAAGTATAAAATGATACCCTTTGTTCAGCACATTGAGGTCAATAGACAATACTTATTAGTGCTGGGGCAGCTGGCCCTAAATTGGAGTGGATAATTATCTTGGCATGTGCCTGTTCTGGAATTTCTGGCTTTACCAATTCCCAAATTATACCTAACATGGGAAGATGTTAGAAATTCACTCATTTGATGGTGGAGGAGGTTATAGGGGGATAAATGATGATGGAAAGAGACTTGACTTGAGGTAGTGAACATACAATACAGTGTATGGATGATGTATTGTGGAATTATGGACCTGACACATATATAGTTTTGCCAATCACTATCACACCAATAAATTAAAAGCATAAATACAGATTGTGAAAACATTGTTTAACTAGAAGCCCAGTGCATGAAATTCCTGCACTTGGGGTTCCTCAATCTGGCTTGCACCCTCTTGCAGTCCAGGAGCCCTCGGGGGATGTCCAACTGACGGTGGAGCGGGCCTAAGCTGTCAGTAGTACATCCTTAACACTGCCGCTGACCTGTGGAACAGGCCTGGAGAGAGGCCCGGGGAGAGAGGCAGGGCCTGATCTGCACCTGCCACGGAGGCTGCAGATCAGGCTGGAAGAGGAGCCCAGAAAGAGTCCCAGAAATGCTGACTAGCATAGAATCTGACCAATCAGAACCTAATCTGGGTGAACTGCAAAGGTAGAACCTCAGGTGGGGGCTAAGGAGGGGTTTTAAGGCCAACAGCTATTGGTGTAAAGTATAAGAAAGCGGTTCAATTTTTTTAATGACAGGTTTGGCAGTATAGTGCCTATGGCTGGCTATCAGTCCAGATATAGGGATTAAGCATTTTTGTTTTCTAAGAGCATCTCTTGCTAAAAAAGTTCCCCCTCCCCTATTTAAGCAATCATATCCTATATAATCTATACTAATAAAAGGGTAATAGGCCATGATGGTGGGGGCTGAGACAGAGGAAATTAAGGGCGACCAGACCAGTAGGGGAGGGCAGTTGGAGACAACCAGGCCGGCAGGGAGGGTCGTTGAGGGTGACCAGGACAGTAGAGGAGAGCAGTTGGGGGTGACCAAGCCAGCAGGGGAAGGCAGTTGGGGGCAATCATGCCAGCAGGGGAGCAATTAGAGGTGATCAGGGAGGCAGGTAGAGGTGATTAGGGGCAATCAGGCAGGCAGGCAGAGGCAGTTAGAGGAGCTAGGCAGATAGGCAGAGAGACCATCAGATAGAGGGGTCAGGGGTGATTAGGCAGACAGGCAGAGGGGTTAGGGGTAACCAGGCTGGCAGGCAGGTCGAGCAATTAGGAGCCAGTAGTTCCAGATTGTGAGAGGAATGTCCTCCAAAGGGTCCCTGATTGGAGAGGGTGCAGTCTGAACTGAGGGAATCCCCTTGTGCAGGAATTTCATGCACCGGGCTCTAGTCTGTTATAACTGTCTGTTTGAACAAAGCTAGGAGAGTATTGAAATTAGAGTGCATGAAGAAAAGGGGTTATAAAGGTGGTTTGAAGAGATTCTAAATCATGTCCTATTAGAAATGGGTGAAAGAACTGGAGATATTTAACGTGGAGGGGATATAAAATAATGGTCTTAATTATTTAAAGGGCTATCTTGTGGAAGAGGGATTGGACTTCCCCTAGGGAGTCCCAGTGGACACAAATAAGAGCAGTGGGTAGAAGATACAGGTAAATCTAATATATAAGGTAGTACTTGGTAAGAATTTGAGCTGTCCAAAAGAGGGATGGGCTTTATTTGGAGGGCTTAGATACCTGTTGCTGATCTTGTAATGATATTGTGAGGAAATAGGAACTTTGATTTATGATATGATGAGATGGTTTTTATGGGCTCTTCCAATTCTGAGAGTGCATAAAATGTCCCAGTATTTGGCAGAGCCCACATGCAGGTGTTTTGAGTCCTCTGCCTTGTTTATATGTTTAAATGCTGAATGTATTTATTCCATATGTGTATCTGTATCTTCATGTGATTTTTCAGAGGCCCTGATACATTTACCTTTGTCATCTCAAAAAGCCTATCACATTCTCTATACCTGGTAGGATCAAAATAGGTGCTTGTTGAGCTAAAGTGAATAACACTGAGACATATCCCCATGTCTTTCTCTTATTGATCCTGGATTCATAATAAAAGCCCCTGGGTGATTGTCAGAAATCATACATGTAGATTGTTAATAGGTTGGCATTTAGACACTATGCCTTTGTTTCTCTCTGTGATACACATATTCAAATGCCAATACTTTATCAGGAATGGAGGTGATCAGATTGAATTATTTCACCAGGATTGATCTACCTCCTGTGGATGGGTAACTTCTGTCTCCTTTCTATATTACTACTTCCTGGGCAGGCCTCCCTGCTAAATTATACTCCAAACCTTGGATGTCTGGAATATATTTTTCAGTCTTTGGAATACTATATTCCTAAAGTAGTCATCTGATGTCATTATAAGTCTGGAAGATTTAATGCCAAGATTGACAGTGGATTTTCCAAGGTCTCATTCTTTGATGTTTTATATTTGGGCAAGTGGTCAGGGATCATAGTCCATTTATCATTGCATTCTCTATGGCCCTCACTCAGGGTTAGACATATGCTAAGCCATCAGTGAATGTTCACTTATTTGCTTCAATAGAACTCTGGTTAGTCTTTACTCCTGTTTCAGCCTAATTAAGTCGTTTCTTTGTTACACGAGATAGTGTTCTCTTCTTTTGCGCCTACCATTCTCTGCCTACCACATCTCTTCATTTTCAGTACCTTTTAATAGGGTAGAAAAGGTGCAATGATAACTGGTTGAATTTTTCCCACTATCCAGAAGAAAAGGAGGGAGGAAGGGAGGGAAGATGAACCTGGAAGGAAGAAAGGGAGTAAGGGAAGGGAAAGAAGAAAGGAAGTGAGAGAGGGATAAAGAGAAGCATCCTATTTTAGATTGAGAAGACTTTGGTATTGAAAGATTTTGATTTTATTAAAAGGAGGGAGGGAGGGAGGGAGAAATTTTGAGTTTGTTAAAAGGAGGGCTTTATTTGGAGGGCTTAGGTATCTGTTGCTGATCTTGTAATGATATTGTGAGGAAATAGGAACTTTGATTTATGATTTGATGAGATGGTTTTTATGCCCCTTAGCGTAAAGGCTGATCTGTTCCCATGTTTTCATTGTATTTTGTAGGTAGGAATTAAGATATATCTGTATTAGAAAATACAACAAATCATAACATCAGGACCACTTCTTTGCTCTTTTTTCCCCCTCAACTGGTTGATTCAGTTTGTAGAAAATGTGGTTCCAGGGTTAGCTAGAAAACCTGGTTTCAGAGTTAGGTTTTCCTAAAGAAATGTTCTGTTTGCTATTGCTTCTACTGGTTCATTACCATTATCAGGTTGTGAATGAACTTGTGAAGTTTGTAACCTTATGCACCCCTTACACACCAATAGAAAGAACCCAAATACCGTTTGCTCAATGAAAGAAAGGCAAAAGGCTCACTTTTGTAACAAAAGGATCATACTTTTGTTTGTTGGAAATGGCTTGTTAGCAACTCACAGAACCAATTGTTAAACTTTCAGTAATTTTATAATCCAGTTAGCTTTTTAAAGAACCTTTAAAAAAATTAAGTTGTATAGACTTATTTTTTGCTTTTATCATATTATACTGAATTATAATAAATATAAGAACTCATAATTTTCTAATAATTTTGTTACATTTTATTATAATCTATGACCTATAGGTTACTGTGTGGTAGAAATACTACATAATGATGTGCTATTGAGCATCTCTCTGTATTTAGTGACATCATTTCCAGAGCTTGCAATTAACCATGATTAGAGTATTTACAACACAGAAGTTCATAAACAGTATAGATCTTATCTCTTGTTATGTTGATGGTTAAGAATTTTTAAAAAGTGGAGGAAATGTTATTAATACATATTAAATTTAACAATGTGTTATATCTGCATCCATTACATTGTGGATAGTACCAAAGAATAAGGAAATATTCTTCTCATATTAAAACTATAACCCATTTCAATAAAGTAGTTATTCATGTCATTGACAAGTGAAATTCTGACATATGTCTTAGTTGTTCTACTTTCATTTTACTGAGTTGAAAATATCAATCAAGTTTCATATCAGAATAATATTCAGCTTCAAATGAAGCCATAGGTTGGCTATAGATATCAGAGTTCCTCCTATTTCAGTAAAAGCATTCTATGAAAATCAATTGGCTATTTGGTTGAAATTTGCATTAAAGAATTTTATATAATTTTATACTATTTACTACATATTCTTATCTCAGTAAAATTTGTAATAAATGCTTATATATAAATATGTACTATTACATATATATGTATATATATTCATGCATTAAGCTTTTCCTCTGGAACTGGTGGTTAAACATTGCCATTTAAAATCCAACTGAGGAGTACCTGACTAGCTCAGTTGATAGACTATCAGACTCTTAAAATTCAAATAGGAATCAAGATCATTAATGACCTTGTTTAAATGGTGAGATTTTGCTTTCAAAATAGCAAAAAGGTCAAGTGCACAATAAGAAAAGCTTCCTGATTATAAGATATGAAGTTGGGATTTTGAATATCTGCTACTCTAGAACACTTGAAGGACAAAGTGTTTATTGGGTCTTTAAGTATGTCTACCATATTCAAAATTACAGAGGGTGATACAGGAAGTGTTAAATATCATTAGAATATAAACAAGGTTTTGGATTCCAATGGATTGAAAAATAATTGAGTGAGAAGAAGCTTTGGACACAAAGCAAGCATTTTAGTTATCCAAAGCATTTATGTCAAGTAGCAAATGCCAGTGGATATATCTGTTGGTGGTTTTCTCTTGGACCCTAATCCATGAGGAATAGGGAGTGAATGTAGGATGGAGGCTAATCTTTATTTTGCCTTGCCCTGATACCTAATGCAATAATAAAATAAATTTAGTGTTCTGGATATGGTATTATAAATGAAAACTCTTAAAATATGAAGACAGTTATTTAAAAAATATAGGATTAGAAATTCAAGCAAAATGGTCTATTTCTTTCTATTTAATAAGCTAGGACAGTAGTCAGCAAACTGTGGCTTGCGAGCCACATATGGCTCTTTGGACCCTTGAGTGTGACTCTTCCACAAAATACCACAGCCTGGGTGAGTCTATTTTGAAGAAGTGGTGTTAAAAAAGTTTAAGTTTAAAAAATGTGGTTCTCAAAAGAAATTTTAATCATTCTACTGTTGATATTTGGCTCTGTTGATTAGTTTGCCAACCACTGAGCTAGGACAACTCAAGTAAAAATATGTCTTTGTGAAAGAATTTTGGTTATAAATAAGTTATTTTCATTCATCTGTTTGACTCATTGTTGAGGAATGTTTTGTTTAATCCACTTGAGCAACAAAATGTGCTTGAAGTTTATAGGTGGAAGTCCTTTTAGTAAATGGAAATCAGAATCTTGTTAATAGTATGGTAAATATGAATAAATGAAAATCAAGTTAATGCTAGTCAATATTAACTTTGGGGAAAGAAAAAAGCTTAATGGATTTTCCTTTGAAGTGTGTGTGTGTGTGTGTGTGTGTGTGTGTGTGTGTGTGTTTGGATTTATCTGGTGTGGTGTTCATTTTCTTTGTATATGTGTGTGAAAGATGGAGGTATTATTAACATTATAATTCCCTACATCCACATCTATTCCAAAAATAATTTTATTAATCCTAAGAATGTAACTGAGAAAGTAAAATGGCTTTTCAATCTTGTGTTGACTACGTGCCTATAATGTTGACTTGCTAATACCTGGAACTTCCAAATTAAATTTTATGGTATATGGATGATTTATTGTAATTTCTCCCATAAGGAAATTCCTCTTTAAAACATTCTATGTCAGGAAAAGAGAGCATTTCTAATTCAAAGCAGGAGTGAGGCTAAGATCAGATGTCTCAGTAGAAGAGAGAGGAGGTTTTACTTGTTGCATATGTTTTAAAAATATTTATAGATACAGCTGGATTTTTAGTACTTCTGGTTTTAATGATGGAATTCTCAAGGGACTAAAATTGTTCCAAACAGTCTGAACTGTGTATGAAGTTCAAGAACCATATATAGTGGGTCTGAGAATTTTAATTCTCCTTGGAAACTTTGTATGGGAAAGCTGGCCTTTAGTCCTGTGTTTCTTCAACTTCCTGTTAACAAAACACCTCCTTGCCTCCGATTCAGTCCTTAACCAATACAATATGACTTTGATTTTCCATTAAAACATTTTCTATATAAGGTTATGGTAAACCATTGCCCAGGGGGGAGTGTCCCTCAGTGCGCCCACACCCTCTCCAATCCAGGACCCCTCGGGGGATGTTTAATTGATGGTTTAGGCCCGATTCTTGTGATTCCTGTGGGATTGGGCTTAAACTGGCAGTTGGACATCCCTCTTGCAATCCAGGACCACTGGCTCCTAACCACTCACCTGCCTGCCTGCTTAATGCCCCCAACTGCCCTCCCCTGCTGGCCTGGTCATCCCAATGGCCCTCCCATGCCAGCCTGGTTGCCCCCAATGGCCTGCCCTGCCAGCCTGGTTGCCCCTAACCCCCTGCCAACCTGATCACCCCTAACTGCCTCTGCCTCAGCCTCCACCTCTACGGCTTTGTATGGAAGGAAGTTGAACGTCTGGAAGATGGCTGATTGACCCAATCTAATTAACATATTACCTTTTTATTTGTATAGATTACTAAGTATAAAATCTAATGATTTAGTTTATTTCTCATTGTATTCAGTCACAGTTACTGTATTCAGTGCCTAGTATGTAACTTGATTCTAGGGATGTATTAGTAAACAAGGTAGGCCTATTCCTTACATTGTGGAGCTTTCAATTTTCTAATACTGTTAACCTTCCTCCCTCAAACTTCATGAAATCACTAACTTTTGGTTTGTGAAATCACTTGTTATTGATTCTTATTTTAATGCTGATTCCTGCCTCTACTTCTACCCTCATTATTCTACTCATAGCCCTCTCTTTCCTTGATAATTTATGTTTTTGAGACTTTCTGGGTGATTTCATAAAGCCTTGGCTTTTAGGTTTTCACTGCCCATTACTATATATATATATTTTCAAATTAACTTATTTATATACAGTGTTTCAGTGTAATTGTAGACTTTTGTATTTTGATATAGTTATCTTTAACAACTTCATTGAGATATAATTGACATATAATGAACTGCTCATAGTTGAACTATAGAATTTGATAAGTTTTGACATAGACATACACACATGAGACTATTACCAGTATCAAGGTAATGAACATATATACCCCACTCCCCAAAGTTTCTTCTAATCGTCTTTTAACTCCTCTTTTTTGGGGAATGTGGGGTCTTGCATTTTTTACTCAGCATAATTATCTTAAGATTTATCCATATCCTAATATACATTAATAATTTACTTTTTGTTATTGCTCATATTATTCTATTTTATGGCTGTAGCACAGTTTTTTCATACATTCACTGGCTGGTGCCCACTTGGAATGCTTTAAGTCTTTTATTATTATGAACATTTGTGCACTAGTACAATATGGAATCTCTTCTCTTGGGTAAATATTTATGAATAGAATGACTGGATAATGTGGTAAATATACACTGAGTGGCCAGATTATTATGACCACCTGACATTTGTAGCAAATTAGCTATAATTTCACGCTGAAGTTGCTAGAGGGCCAGACCATTATAAATATGGAAGCAGGTTGTTTATCAGGACAGTAGAAGTGATTTTTTTTCTGAAGACATGGGTAAACAATGTGATTTAACAGCCTTTGAACTAGGATGATTATTGGTGCTCAAAGCCATGGAGCAAATATCAGCAAAACAGCTGAATTTGTTAAATGTTCAAGAGCAGCTGTTGTTAAAGTGTTTAAAGACTGGATTGTCAAAATCTGGGTGTGGCCAAAACCGGTTTGGCTTGGTGGATAGAGCGTCGGCATGTGGACTGAAAGATCCCAGGTTCGATTCCGGTCTAGGGCATGTATCTTGGTTGTGGGCATATCCCCAGTGGCGGGGGCAGAGGGGGGAGCGTGAAGGAGGCTGCTGATAGATGTCTCTCTCTCATCTATGTTTCTAACTCTCTATTCCTATCCCTTTCTTTCTGTAAAAAATCATAAAAATATATTTAAAAAAAAATCTGGGTGTGAACATGCGATTTGTGGCCATCAGCTACTAGTCAATGTTAGGGCAGAACAGAGAGTGGCAAGACTGGTACAAGACAATAGAAGGACAACAGTGCATCAAATTACTGCAGATCTTAATCAAGGATCCTGTCAAATGATCTCTGAATGCACAATGATAATCTGGCCAGTCAATGTATGTTAAACATTTTAAGAAAATGCTAAAGTGGTTATACGATTATACATGCTCACCAGCATTCTGTGAAAATTGCATTGCTTCTATATCTCCCTGTGTAGTCACTCTCATAATTGTTTAGTGGTATCTAATTGTGGTTTTGAATTGTATTTCCCCAATAACTAATAATGTTAAGCATCTTTTTATGTATTTATTTTTCATCAGTCTATCATCTTTTATGAACTATCTGTTCAAATTTTGCTCACTTAAAAAATTTGGGTTGTTTGTTTTATGACTTGTTGAGTATTGAGAGTTCTTTATTCTGAATGTAAGACCTTTATTATGTATATGATTACCAAATTTGTTTCTTTTAATCCTCACTTGAAAATATTTTTCCATTGGTTTTTAGAGAGAGTAGAAGAAAGAAGGAAAGAGAGAGAGAAACATTGATGTGAGAGAAACACATCAGTTGGTTGCCTCCTGCAGGCATCCTGACAAGGTCCCCGGGTGGGGAGGAGCCTGTAACTGAGATACTTACTGCCCTTGACTGGAATCAAACCCTGGAACCTTTGGTTCACATGCCAACACTCTTATCTACTGAGCCAAACTGGCTAGGGCATGATTACTAAATATTTTCTCCCAGTTTGTGACTTGTCTTTTTTTTTTTTCTTAACAATGTTGTATAAGAGCACAGTTTTACATTTTGATGAATTCTAATTTATTATTTTTTAATGGATCATATTTAAGATATCATATTTGTAATCCAAGCCTGCAAGGTTATTTCTATGTTTTCTTCAAGAAGAATTATGGTTTTAGGTTTTACATTAAGGTCTCTCATTCATTTTGAATTAATTATTGAATTCATTTTCTTTTTTGACACACATATATATTAAATTGTCTAGTATCTTTTGTCAGAAAGACTATCCTTTCTATACTGAATTACATTTGCATCACTGCAAAAAATTAGTTGTCCAGCCCAGGCTTGTTCAGCTAAGTGGTTAGAGCATCAGCCCATGGGCCAAGGGGTCAAGGGTTTGCTTCTTGGTCATGGGTTTGTACTTGGTTGTGGCTTTGATCCCAGGCTCTTGTAAGGGCATGTGCAGGAGGCAATCAGCCAATGTGTGTCTCTTGAATTCGTGTTTCTCCGTTCCTCTTCTCCCTCCCTTTCACTCTGTCTAAAAATTAGTAGAAATGCTCAGGCAATAATTAAAAAATAACTAGTTGTCCATAAATGTATGGCTGTAATATTGCAATCTCAGTGGTGTTCCAGTCATCAATTTGTCTATCTTAGAGTAAACTCAGATCTATGGACCAAATACAGTTCACAGCCTGTTGTTGTATTACCTGTGAGTTAAGCATGGTTTTACGTTTCTTAAAGTTTGGGGGGAAATTAAAAAAAAAAAAGGAGGAAAAAATGTGACAAAGATCATATAAGGCCTCCAAAACCTAAAATATTTATTATCTGGCCATTGTCTGAAAAAAGTTTCCTAAACCTGGTCTATCTTAATGCCATACCACATGCCTTGATTACAATAGTTTTATAACATTTTGAAATTGGACAACCTTACAACTTTTTTCCTTCGCAAAATTCTTTGGTTATTCTTGGTTTGTTAATTTTCATGTGAATTTTAGAATTACTTTGGCAAATCCTTCAAAAAAGGCAACTGGGATTTTGACTTAGATTGTATTGAACATATAGTTCAACTTGGGAAAAATTGACATCTAAGGAAAACTGAGTCTTTTGACTCATGTATTTCTTTAGATTTTTTAAAATTTCTCTCAGAAATATTTCGTGGTTTTCATTGTACAGATCTTTTATATCTTTTGTAAGATTTATCCCTATGTATTTTAATGGTATTTTACTGTTTAATTAATTTCAATTTTTAGGGTTCATTGCTAGTATATACACATACAATTGGCTTTTATATATTTATTATGTATCCTGTAACCCTGATAAACTCACTTGTAGGTGCCAATGACTGTTTTGTGGATTATTTGTATTTATAAAATCAACAGTGTCATCTGTAAATAGAGATAGTTTTACCTCTTCCTAATTAACTGAATGCCTATAATTTCTTCTTGCTTATTGCATTGTCCAAAATCTCTAGTACAGTGTTGAATAGAAGAGGTGAGAGTGGATATCTTTATTATTTTACTGATAATAGGTGAAATAGGTGATAATAGTTTTTTTCTATTATTTAGGAAGTTAGCCATAAGTTTTCCATTCATGTTCTTATCAAGAAAGTTCCTTTTTATTTCTTATTGCTGAGGGATTTTTTTCAGCAATGGATACTAGATTTTTGTCAAATGCTATGTATGAATCTATTAAATAGTCATATAATATTTTTTTCACTTGTAGTTTGTTAATATGGTAAATTTTACTAATTGATTTTCAAATTTCAAACCAACCTTTTATCCTGGGATAAGCACCACTCTTATCTTCAGTGGCTTTTTTTTTATATTGTTGAATATGATTATTATGTAGTTTTATTTCTTCTACTTACTTTTGTTTTGCTATCAGGGTAAATCTGGCATTTTAGAAAGCCAGTTTTCTAAAAGAGTTTGTGTAGTACTGTTGTTTCATCCCTATATGTTTAGTAGAATCTATCAGTGAAGCTGTCTGGGCCTATAATTTTCTTTGTGGAAAGGTTTTTTACTACAAGTTCATTTTTATAACAAATAAAGGACTATTCAGGTTTTCTCTTTCTATTGTGTGATCATTAGTAGTTTGTATCTTTCAGTGGATTTGTCCATTTCACATTTATTGGCGTAAAATTGTTTATAATATTTTCTTTATATATTTTTTACACATTTGTTTACTATTTCTTGAATCTGCCCTGATGTGATCTTTTCAATATTTGGTATTAGAAATTCATGTTTTCCCCTGATTAGTCTGGCTAGAATTTATCAATTTTATTGATTTTTTTTCTCAATGAACCTTATTGGTTTTACTGCTATTCTTTATTGTCATTATTTTCTCTTTCATTGATTTCTGATCTTATTTATTTTTATTATACTTTAATTTTATTTGTTCTTCTTTTATAATTTCTTATAGTGGAACCTGAGAGCATTCATCTGCATCCCTTCTTCTCTTCAGAGAACAATGGTTCTATAAATCCCCCCTTAAGTACTATCGTAGTTTTATACCCCAAATTTTGATATGCTGTATTTTAATATATATTTAACTCAAAATGTTTTAATTTTTTCTATAATACAATTGTCATAGAATATACATTGCATGACTTGAATACTTTCACATTGATCAAGACTTGTTTTATGATCTTAGTAAATACTCTTTGTGTGTTAGGATAAAATATGTATTCTGCTGTTGGAGTGTTCTATAAATGTCAATAATTGTTTATTGTGTTCCTCAACTCTTCTGTAGGCTTCCTGATTATCTGTTTATTTGTTTTATCAATCATTAAGAAAGGGATATTTATCTATTTCTCCTATCAGTTCCATCAGTGTTTGCTCCATTTACTTGGAAGCTTTGTTATTAGATGCATAAACATTTAAGATTATTATGTCCTCTTAATGAATTGACTATTATTATAAAATATTATTTTCTCTGAATGTACTTTTTCTTATTAATATAGCTACTCTTATTGTTTTTCTGTTTGTATTAGAATGGGATGTCTTTTATATCCTTTTGCTTTTAACCTATTTTTTTGTCTTTTGTATAGAGTATGTTTCTCTTTGAGAGCATATAGTTAAATCCTTTTTATATTATTAAATCTGACAATCTTTACCTTTTTATTGTGGATATTTAGACCATCTACAGTCTGTATGATTGTTTATATGGTTAGTTGTAAATATTGCATCCTATATATTTTTCTGTGTTCCTCACATAATTTTCTCCAATTTTTTCTGCTTTTTGAAAATTGGTTTAATAGTTTTTATGATTCCACTAGAGGCCCAGTGTATGAAATTCATGCATGGGGTGGTGGTGGGGTGTCTCTCAGCACAGCCTGCACCCTCTCCAATCTGAGATCCCTTGAGGGATGTCCGAGTACCCATTTAATTCCTCCCAGTATGATCAGGCCTAAACGGGCAGTCGAACATCCCTCTCATAATCCAGGACTGCTGCCTCCCAACTGCTTGCCTGCCTGTCTTCCTCATTGCCCCTAACCGCTTCTGCCTGCTAGCCTGATCACACCTTAACTGCTCCCCTGCCAGCCTGTTTTCCCCTAACTGCTCTCCCCTGCAGGTCTGGTCACCCCTCACTGCCCTCCCCTACTGGCCTGGTCCCCTCCAACTGTTCTCACCTGAAGGCCTGGGTCTCTCCCAATTGTTCTCACCCTGCAGACCTGGTCGCTCCCAACTTCCCTCCTCTGCCAACCTGGTCACCCTAACTGTCCTCCCCTGCAGGCTTGATCACCCCCTACTACCCTCCCTTGCAGGCCTGGTCTCTCCCAACTGCCCTCCCTTGCTGGTCTTCTTGTGGTGGCCATCTTATATCTAAATGGGGGCAGCCATCTTTGACCACCTGGGGACAGCCATCTTGTGTGTTGGAGTGATGGTCAATTTGCATATTACTCTTTTATTAGATAGGATAGAGGCCTGGTGCACGAGTGGCAGCCAGCTGGTGTCCTGAAGGGTGTCCCAGATCAGGAAGGGGGTTCCCTTGAGGTATGGGATGGGCCTGGATGAGGGGCCTGTGATGGTTTGCAGGCCAACCATGCCCCCGGTGACCCAAGCAGAGGCTCTGGTATCTGGGATTTATTTATCTTCTATAACTGAAACTTTGTAGCCTTGAGCGGAGCCAAGCCTCCTGCTTGCTCCATAGTCACAGCCATTTTTATTGGGATATATTTATCTTCTGTAATTGAAACTTTGTAGTCTTGAGTGGAGGCCTTAACTGGCCAGGATGTGCGGAAAGCTTGGCTTCCTCCATTGCCTGGGAAACCCACGTCTCCTGCCACAGCCATCTTGGTTGGATTAATTTGCATACTCTCTCCTGAATCGCTGGTGGGCGTGGCTTGTGGGTATAGTAGAGCAAACATTTGGTTAAACTGTGAAATATTTGCACCTGGCTATAAAGCAAGTCAGGTTCCTGGGCTGTAGAAATTCCAAGGAGGCTAATCACTAGGGAAAGGAAGCTGGGCTCTGCCATGTGATGTCATTACCCAGGGCAACAGTGACTGATTCCTAGACTTGGCTGGGCTGTGTGATGCATATCTTACCTAATAATAGACAAACATGTAAATTGACGATACCTCTGCTATGCCCACAGCCAATATTAGTGAGTATGCAAATTAACACAGATGGCAGCTTAATTTGCATATGCAGGCATGGAGTGGCTGGGTGGGGTGGGATTCCTGCTATGAGGGATACAGGGGGGTGGAGGGAGCTACAGGAGCAGTGTTCTGGCTAGGAGCAAGGACTTGCTGGCTCCTAGGCAGCCAGGGAGCAGGGACTTAGTGGCTCCCGGTGGCCCGGGAGCGGGGACTTGGTGGGTCCCGGGCAGCCCGGGAGTGAAGCTAGGGGAAGGAAGGCCTATTTATGCATGAATATCATGCAACGGACCTCTAGTTCTATATAATAAAAGGCTAATATGCAAATAGACCAAACTGTGGAACAACTGGTCGCTATGATGTGTGTTGATCACTAGGGGGCATGTGCAGAATATGGTGGGCATTGGCCACGGCAGGATGGTGGATTGGGGGTGCCAGACAAAGGTGGAGTGCTGGTCGCTATCATTGGGATGAGCCTCTGGTCGTTACTGAAAATTCTTTGCTCCCGCCACCATGGTCCTACCTGGTGCTCGCACCTGCTGCCGTGCTGGCCCTGCTCACACTGCTGCCAGTGCCCAGCATTGTTCCTGATCACTTGGCACCATCAGCAGGTGTGAGCAGTGGCTGCTAGCCCTGATCACCCCTGAGGGTTTCTCTACCTCCCCATGCTCCTTAGGGGCAATTTGGGCAGCAGCCACTGCTCGCAACCACTGTGTTTGCTTGTCCCAATTGCTTTGTGCCCTTAGGGGTCCGAGTGGGCTGGCACCATCAGTGTGTGGAAGCGGCACTGGCAGGAGTGGGCCTGCAGGCAAATGGGACCAGGGAATGCAGCAGGAGGGGCCAGGTGGGAGCACAAAGGATCAGCTGAGACCCTCCCCAGTGCTTGTTGCAGCCTTGTGGCCCAGGGTTCCTTTCAAGGTGTACAAATTCATGCACCAGGCATAAAAACTTTACAACATATACTTCCATGTCTATCTTCTCTTTGTATTTTTGTTGTCATACATTTTTTACTTCAATGTATGATATAAATTCCATGCTACAATATTATTGATTTTTAATTAGTAAATTTTCTTTTAAATAATAAAACATGTTTTCTACTCTAATTGTGTCACTGTTTGTGGTGCTCTCCATTCATTGTACAGATCTGTCTTTCTATTATCTCTTGCCTTCTGCCTATGTGACCTCCTTTAATATTTCTTGCAGTGCAAGTCTGTTGGTGATTTGTTCTTTCAGATGTTGTAGTTCTGAAATGTCTTCATTTTACTTTTGCTTTTGAAAGATATTTAAATTGTGGATTTGTGGACTGATAGTTTTATTCTCTCTGTAATTTAAAATGTTCCAGTCTTTTAAATTACACTGGTTTTTTTCTACATGGAAATCATCTACTGTGCTTATTTTTTTCCTCTGTACGTAAAATGTCTATTTTTTTAATGATCTGCATTGATATAGTTTTCTTTGTTTCTTATGTTTAGCTTTCTTTGCATCACTTAGATTTGGGGAGTTATCGTTTTCCCAAATTTAGAAAAAAAATGCCTCTTTTGATTATTCTTACCTTATCATTTTATAATCTAATGATTCAATTTAAACGTGCACTCTAGATATTAATAAAGAAGTAATTTTTGAATAGTTCATAAAGAAGTTACTACTGAGCATCTGATGTTTAAAATGACAGAATCCATTCTCCACACTTGGAGAATGGATTTTGTCCACCAAAATATTACCTATTTTCAGTTTTAACCTCTGGGATTGATCATATTTTTAAGGAAGCTCGGGTACTGGAACCTCTGCGCGTATTGTCCTTTTGGCTTTTTTACCTCTTGGGATTCTTGGAAGTTAGGTGAGGAAATAATAAATGGCCTTTAAGCCTGACATGGTGGCCCCACTGGGTCCTGTAGTGGTCATCTGAGCACTTATCACTTTGGAGTCAGCATCAGGATTAAATTTCTGGGAGTGCCGTCAACTTCTTTACAATGTTGAATTTATGTGAAGGCTGCTATTTTTTAGAATACATTTAGTGTAGAGATCTATAGGTGTGTACTTTGTCCTAGTCCTTTAATTTGCTATGATGATGCACAAAGGAAAGGGAATAGTTTAAATATTCACCTGCTGGTTATCAACTAGAGAGGATTATTTGCTTAATCTTATTTACATTTTTCTGTACTTTAGCAAAGAAAAGTTCTACAGGCAACAGTTAAATCCCCTAAGTCCATGGTCAGCAAACTGCGGCTCTCAAGCCACAGATCTTTGGCCCCTTGAGTGTGGCTCTTCCACAAAATACTACTGCCTAGGCAAGTCTATTTCAAAGAAGTGGCGTTAGAAGAAGTTTAATTTTAAAAAATTTGGCTCTCAAAAGAAATTCCAATCACTGTATTGTTGATATTTGGCTCTGTTGACTAATGAGTTTGCCGACCACTGCCCTAAATCATGTGTGTGTTTCCCTTACAGGTCTGTGACTAAGGAGATGGTGGTATAAAAACCACAATTTCAGCAGTACATTTTTATTCTGTTTCTTTTTAATAAACTAGCTCTGACAGATGAAAACAAATCTTGTACTACGGCTCAGATTTCCTATATTAGCCATATTTGAGCCATAAACTTAATTATCACAAGAATTTTCAAATGACTCCAACTTTTTCTGCACTTGGTACCAGAAGATACCACATTCTATTTTTGAGCTGATAAAATCCTCCTTTTGAAAGCATTTGTTTATTATATTACAGCTTCACATGAGCTGAGCTCTATCCTGACCCCGTGTTAAGTGTCTGTGGTAGATTTCATTACATCCATATACTGGAAGTCCTGCCAATATACTGGCAGCAAAATCCTAGTGGAAAATAAATGGCAATAAAAAAGAGAAATGATAGCCTGTGTGAGTGGTGAGGAGCACAGCTTTATTGAGACTGGACAACCCCAGAGTAGTGACTTGGCATGCAGACACGAGCTTAAGAGTGTGTGAGTGAAAGCTGATATTGGAATAACGACTCTGTGGCACAGACATGGGAATAATTTAATTAATTGCACTGAAATTTCTTTGATGAATAGTTATGTGGTGATAAGCATGAGGTCGAACAGCAGAATGAGTTTCAGCTTTTTAATGGGCCAGCACAGCTGCAGTTTTGGATGCCTTCCCATTTTATTTTTCCCTGAAAACTCTCCACTGCTTTACTCATCTACTTCTTTCCACTAGCTGGGCTTCCTCTTCGTGTCTCCTGAGCTGAGGGGCAAGTACATTTGGCCATGGAAAGCAGCTGGCTGGTGACTGCTTTGAAATCAAAACAAAATCAAAAGAAAATTGTGTGATGGTTTCCTTATGATGGCTGCACCTCACCTCCTTCCCAAGTCTCTAGGATGCTTTTGTAGAGACTTAGCTGCTAAGTTGTATAAAGATTTTAATAAAAAAAAATTTTTGTCCCTGGAGAAAGAGGCATGTCTTTGTTGTCAGAGAGCTAGAGGGAAATGAGCAATGCAGCCCAGCTGGAGCACTAGCATTAATCCCATGATTCCTAGCCCATATTTTCAGACAGATCAATTACTTATGGCTGTAACCAACCTCTTACCATTTTCTTGCTGTGCAGGGCTTCATTTCCAGGCTTGGCAGCTGACATAACCTTCCAACTTGATAGAACTTCAGCTGCATCTTTTCAGGTCTGCTTCCTCCATTCAACAGAAGTTATACAAATGAGTTGTTAAATAAAAAATCAGAAGTCAAAAATTGGTGGTGGTAATCTCTGCTTGGCTCAGTGGCACCCGTGTATCTAGACACATTTTCCATTGGATTTTTTTTTTTTAAACAAGATGAATGATTCAGTTGTCTTACTTTCTTTACTTTCATGGACAGGCTTTGCATGAGAGAAGAGCCTGCTCTAGAGAGAAGAACTTATCCACCATGAATGCATTTCTTATCAGTTTTTAAGTTGAAAGATTAACTCAGAATAGAGAGAAAGGAGATTATGAGGAGACAAAGAGCATGTACAGGTGAGCTGTATGCAATGTATTTCACAGTGTGAGTCATCTCTTTTCTGCTATGAGGCTGATTCAGCTGAAGGCCAGGAGATTCTGTATATAAAAAAAGTGACCCTGGCTAGCACACAGGTCAGGTGGCAGAGAACATGTAAGCTGTTTACAGAGTATGTCAGTGTGTAAATACAGAACTATCGGCTCTCTAAACTCAATAGCCTTCAAGGACTTTACACAGGATCGATTTAGTGTCTGTAAGACATTACTACTATTGTGTGTTGAAGCCTTCACAGCTATGTCAAGACAGGTCAGCCTCTCTGGAAAAGGTGATTTGGGGCCAGATGAAGGAAATCACAGAATTTTGTTGTTTGACTTGCTTTGGGCATGCAGATGTGCAACACAATTCTGTGATGTATTGCCTCTTCTCGGTGGTCTCCCTTTTATTGCCCCCCCTCCCATCCTTTCATTTCTCCCACATGCAGCCCTTTGAGGACATTTCCATTTTCCCCACAGTAACCAATTGTGAACAATTTACAAGGAGGAAAAAGGAACACATGTACATGTTGAGTAGATAAATGGTTTAATGTTCTACCTAAGGAGATTTATGCACATATTTGTGTGTGCTTTAAGTGCTTGTTTTGTATATTCCTGAATACTTTGCAAGCCCTGTCCTACTTGGGACCTATTGGTGGTGGTCTTTTGTAATATATTTTCATGAACTCTATTAATACTTGAGGTGAATCCCTGCTGGTACAGGCTGGCAGTTGCACATTCCCCCTGGGCTTGTATTCCTTTGGATAGATTCTAAAGAAGCAAAGGAAACATGCAGAACATGCTTGTTTGATTTGAAAGTTAAAAACTTGTCTGTGCCTGTTTTCCTCCTCCTTTTTACTCTAGCCTTTCCTAGGTATCCCAACGTGAATAGTAAAACATAAGTCATGCGTGTACTGTAAGGCACTGCCCCAACTTTCGCCCTGTTCTGGACTTGGTCTTGTGTGGATATGTATTTTATTATGATTCATTAAGTAGTATGGTAAAGACTCATTGGTAGCCATGCATGACAGTCCCCCATCCTCAAAGTTTGCCAACAATTGAAAGTTTGAGGGAGTAAGAAATAAAAGGAGGTTTGAGATTTATAGTTAGTGAGTTCAAGTTGCTTTTTTCTCCTTGGAATGTTGCCCATCTTATTAGGAGTTCTTTAGTGAAACAAAATGCAGTGGTAGCTTGGAGAAATTATGGATAATTTCCAGCAGCTGGGGCAGGGGGAAGGGGAGCTTAAGCCTTCTCCCTTGGTTGCAGTTAGGAAGCCAGTTGACAGTATAATAGGCTTTTGGAAGTGGGTGCAATGGTCTGTGTGTTCTGTTTGATGTTGCAAATACCAGGCCCTCTGGGAGATCTGCAAAGAGGATGTTCTGTTCTTAAAGAAAGGAAAAGATTAACCTGAAATGTGAACTGAGAAACTCCTGAATTCTAAAGGACTTAGGTGCAACCAAGGAATGATCTCATTTACTTCTGTGGAAATAACATTTGGCAAGCTGCCGGCTATAGACAAGCGGAGGGCTGGGCAAATATTTTTAAATGATTTTGATTAATGAAAGGCAGTCCACCAGTAAATCTGAGAGGATTAGATCACAGATTAAGAGTGAGTGAGTGAGTGAGTGTGTGTGTGTGTGTGTGTGTGTGTGTTTTTATGGTTTATGTGATTAAGGCTTTCTTGGTAGACATGCATACTCATATGCACATGGAAGTCTTATAAATTACATGTACTTCTTGGAGCCTACCTAATAATGCTTTTCTTCACATTCAGAGATAATGTTCTATAATGCTCATTAAGAGAAGACAGGATACTTCTTATTTGGAGATATCTTTAGGAGTGGTAATGAATGTGCACTGAGCTAGTTTTGGCATTCACAAATATACAGGGGCAGCAAAAGTAGGTTTATAGTTGTGAGTACACAAATCACAAAGTTTATTTTTGTATTATTATTAATTATTGTATTATTTTCCATACAAACAACTGTAAACCTACTTTTGCCTCACCCTGTTTGCAGTTCATTTATTGAATACCTACTATATGTCAGATACTGTGCTATGTACTGGTAAAAAAAAAAATATGGTCTTGGCTGTGCTATAGTTTATAAGTTGCTATAGAGGCTAATATAATCATACAGCTATATACCCAGTTTTTATGTTGGCTTTTTATTCAATAAAAATTTATTAAGCTCTTCCATATGCTCTAAACTCTGTGATAGGCTCTTAAAAGTAAAAGCACCTTGCCCAATTGTACTTGAAGTTAATGGTTTGCAGTTTCCAGGGAATAAAGGGACTATGTTGGTTCTCAAATTGAGCAAAGCCACCTGATACACATAACTCTAGATATTAATTTAGCACACAGTTCTAAGGGCAGCAAGTTACCATGCTATCAAAACATTTTGTTATACACATGTATACTCTGATGCATTTACTGAAGATCTTGTTGTATCATTCCATTCACTGATATCTCCTCACCTCTGGGCTCAAAACTTTCCTGCTTCTCCCTAGCTGTATGAACTGGGATGACTAGTCAACCTCTTTGAACAAAGTTTTTCATCTGCAAAATGGAAATGATTGTACTGGTTCTTGGGATTGTGAAGATTGAGTGAAATCATATACTGTACATGAAAATTCTTTGTAAAGAATTATACTCACATGAGATTGCTTTATTTTCACTAAATTTATTTCAGAATTTTAGAGGGAATTGTCTGTTGGTGCAACCAAAGAAAATCAGAAGGAAGATAATTTTGAAGTTCTTGTACAAACTTGAAATTATATATTCTCTTCTAAGAATGTTCCAGAAGAATTAGAATATAACATTGAGTAGAAATGAAGTTGTTTTTTTAAAAGGCAGAATAACTGGTGCCAACATGTCCACATAATTCTTGGAATGTGATCTGCGGCAGCATTGACACTAAGCTTTGCTCTCATGAATCCTCTTTTTTATGTCTCTGTCTTGTATTATTTGTTTCCCCTGAGAGGGATGCAATTGAAAAGAATCATTATGAATGCATTCTCAGTGACTAGGCTCTGACACCTTGGCCAGGAGATTCATACTCTGCATCATTGAACAAAGTACTATAATTAAAATAAGAATCAGAAATATGAAGCTGCACAGGAGCAGCCGTTATTTAAACGATAAACCTTCACGCGAGATTACACTGGGTGATACTAATCTTTGAAGTAATATTTTCTGGGGGGGTGGGGAGGGGGAATCAATATGAAGAAAATGAGAACTCAGTGTGCATCCTGCAGTGCATGTTGTAGCTGCATGAACTGTTGGGATCTCCTGGCCTTTTTAAAAATATATTTTTATTGATTTCAGAGAGAGGAAGGGAGAGGGACAGAAAGATAGAAGCATCAGTGATGGGAGAGAATCGTAGATCAGCTGCTTCCTGTACACCTCCCACTAGGGATTGAGCCCACAACCCCGGCAGGTACCCTGACCAGGAATTGAACTATGACCTCCTGGTTCACAGATTGAAGCTCAACCACTGAGCTATGCTGGTCGAGCTCTCCTGGCCTTTTGAATCATTTTGTGTAAATGCCTTATATAGATCTTTCTGTCTTGGATGGTGGGTGACTTATTCCTAGGATTCTGTCCCTAGGTAGAATAAATGGAGAAAGCACACACATGCTTTTTTATCTTTACTTTGCATTTTTATATGTGAATGCACACATGTGTGAAAATAGAAAGGTCATCACAAAGCAGACTGTGTTACTTAGCACTTTCACTAACTCCACATTGTTAGAGATTGAATTTGAGAGCATTTTCTTTCTTGCTTTATCATTGATTTCTAATAATGAGTATATCTGTACAATTAGTAAAAGTGTTGTAGTTTAGAATCCATTTAAATATTGACTCCTCTCTCTGTTCTACACATTGCCAGCCCCATTCTATTGATCATAGGTACTGGATAGTGAGAGGAAAATTTGAATGAGATGTGCCTTTGCCCTTAATTCTTCTTATTGCCCTATCTTCTAGGTTTAAATGGCTTGCTGGTAACCAGGAGCTAAAATTTAATGTTAATCCAGGGTCAAGCTCTGGGCCACACATTTGCGGCTTCTCTCACCATGCATGCTGTATATAGTCATTAGGCTGCTCCCTTCTAGGATAAAGTACAACTGTCTAGAAAGCACCACACTCGAGTGGGCAAAAATATTAGTGAGCCTGTACAGAATAGATCAGGTTGCAGCTACCTTAATGTACTTACTAATGGAAACTCTGGCTGAGGCAGCATCTTAATAGTAGAATCAGCATGCTGTCTCCAAAACATGTTGCAGCATTTATTAGCAGGGCGTGAGCTAAGGTAAGCTTCCATTAAAACACACACACACACACAAAATCTTTGTAATGACTAGCAAGGGCCCTGTATAATTTAAGGTATTCTTTGGAGTTTATAAATACGGCCTCATAAAAAGTCTGAATATAAGGGAACTGTGACTTTAAGTCATTAGAAGCCCAGTGGTTTGATAAAATAACAGGAAACAGACAATTTATTATGAGCAGTCTCAGTAGCTCTGGATTATCTATAAAACTTTTACAGCCTTTCCCAAGTGGCAAGAAGCCATAAAACTTGCCTGAATGAGGGACTTGTTAATTTACTTGTTAAAGCAAATTAAAAATTTATAAGTGCTTTTAGGTAAATGAGATCTTCTCTCATTGCTGCCCTTGCAGGGCCCTGGAGTCCTAGGAGAGGAGAGTGGCTATGTTCAGACACCACTGCAGAACAATAAAAAGCTATTAAATTGTTCCAGTTTATTACAACAGAACTGAGCAGCTGTTGCCATGGCTAGCTGTGGGGTACCAGTGGTTGACAGGCGGGCGTTTTACTAGGTTTTCTGTCTCACTCAAAGAAAAAATAAAACAAAAACAAGGAAAGGGATACTTTTTTTTTTTTACCTTTACAATTCTCCAGTAGTTAACATTATCAATCATGCCTTTTATTTGTCCTTGACTTCATGAACACAGAGGTTTTAAACTATTTTTTTCTATTCTCAGATATACTTTTATCTAATTCCATAGGTTGTTGGTATTTGTAAATTCCTACCTATTATTGTGTATTTTAGCCATTTAGTCCATGGACAAAGGTCCAGGCCTTAGAGTGTTTCTGTAACCTCATGAACATTTTTTTTTCTTTCCCTTATCTAGCCTAGAAGTTAGGAGAAGGAAGGAAGAAAGGGCATCTGATACATGTTCTCATATATTCAACTCCAAATATTGTATATAATCAATATTTTTGGTGGAATCCAAAGTTTAAAGATAAAGGTAAATTTTTGTGTACTCTCCTTTGGATAAAAAAAATCAACTTAGGTTAAAATTCTTGGACTTAAATATTTTTCTTCACTTCTTTTCCTGTTTCCACCTGATGAATTTCTTCCAGATGTAACTCTGAAGTAACAGATTTCTGAGTAGTGGCATTGGCTGTTGGGTCCTCTTGTCTTTGCCTATGTTGGACCTGCTTCACAATGTACAATTTTCTCCCTGCCCTAGTGATAGCCAGGATTCTGAGAAATAGGAAATAGCTAATTCTTTGACATGGATCAGAAATTTTGATTTAGCATGACCTTTTGCATTTGTATGGCAGAAAAAATAGGTTTTATCTCAATTACAGACCCTATTTTATACTGAATAAGAAGGATGGACATTTTACAATTATATTTAAATTTCAAAGATCTCTTTAGAAAAGTCCGGTTCTATAAAAACTTTCTTCTGGCAATATTTCCAGTCACTGCAATGGAAAGATACATTTCATTAGTTGTAAGAACAGATACAATAAAATAGCGTAATTGGTACAAGTGTTTGTTCTCTTGCAGTATTCACCCTCTACTTACTTACTTATTTATCCATATCTCTGATGTGGATTTCATATGGAACTCTGTTTGAAGAGCTTATTCTTTGCAAATAAAGTGTGACAGAAAATGGAGGAGGACAGAGGAAAAGAAATAAAAATTTGCCAATATAAATAGTATTCCAGGGTTTTAGAAAGGATCAGCTTTCTAACAAGGGGATTCCTGGAGGTTAAAAAATGCTTCAGTAGTGATTCTGCTCCTGGTCAATGTCTTGATTATTTTATAAATGCACTATTAAATCATGTGGTTCCCTAGGCCTAGCTCCACTCAGGGCCATGTCTGCTGGTCCGCATCACTCTTCCACCTCAGAGGCCTCTGTCCCATGAACCCCCATGCTAACAGCCCCTGCCCCGCAAAAGCTCCATGCTCGCCGACCCACCTTGCGACACTCCTCTGCTTCAGCAGCCCCTCAAAGCTCCACGCTAACAGCCCCCACCTCACTCCTCTGCCTTGCCTCCACCATCCCCTACCCACCCTATTCCTCTGCCTCTGCTGCCCAGAGACTCTCCTCTGCCTCACCAGAGGATTCTCAGCCTCCAAAGCCTCACCTCACCACACTGTGAGAGCAGAACTGGTCCTTTGGTCCTTTGGGCCCACAGCTCTCTCCTCTTAGCCGCTGCCCTGAGCGGCCAGGGGCCCACAGCTCCAGCTCCCTCAGCTCCCTATCCTGACATCCGGTGGAGCCTCTGGTCGTTACTGGTCATTACGGACCTAGGAGTTTCATATATTAGGATATCGCTGTACAGTACCACTCTGTGCTTATTTTACCTCTCACTGAACTTTATGAGCCTCTTATTATTTGAATCTTAATGTCTTTTGGAGTTTCTCGTCTTTCATTTAGAGCCTCAGCAAAAATCCTTGGTTATATCCATCTTGGCACAAATGATCTCTGTGCTCTAGAGTATTCTCTGGGTTTGATCTTACATCCTTATGGATAGAACTTTGAGTAGAGCTTAAATAGATCTCTTCTTTCTGTGTTACCCCATAAACCTGACTACAAAGTCTGTGGAAGTAGAGAGCTATAAGGACTGAACAAATATTCTTTTGTTCAAGAGGATCAAACTGAATCACATATGCAGAAACAGTTGATAAATTTTAAATATTTTGAGTAGAAAAAGCAATGACATTGGGCCACAGGTCAGTTACTAAAGAACTACTATAGTTTATGAGGAAATGTGGAAGACTTTGTTACAGTAGGGCAGTGAAATGGTGTAGTACCCAAGGACAGTGGTATGAAGTACTGATAAACCTTTCACAAGAAAATAGCAGCGCTTCAATAATATTTGTGTCTAACAGAGTTCATGTTAGAAATTTTGTGTATATGTTCACTCTTTAGTAATATTGATATATGTTGTATAATGATTGCTTAATTGCTAATTTTCCTATGCTAATTGATGTGTCTCTATAAAACTAAATTCTTTAGCTCTTTACATTTATTGAATGCCATCTGGTTTATGAATTTTCATAAGAACTGCCAAAAAAGGTACAGACCCCTGTGTTTCTTCTAAATAGGTAGTGAATATGTAACCATAATAACTTTTCGATGTGTACTTAGAGATTTTTTTTTCTGTAGGGATAAAATACCATTCCACTAAAAATATTTCCTTTGTATCCCAACTTGAATTTTCTTCCCACGTCATCACTAGTTATTGCTGTGACACTATAAATATGACAACTTATTCCTTTAAAAAGTATTCTCCATATTATGGCTCTGGGTAAGTATTGGGGAAATTAAGTATGCCATTTTTTATGATTGCTAGGAAAATATCTACTTGTTTTGTATTTTTAAAAATAGATTTGTGTATTTACTCCTAACATTTTGGTTTAAAGACATCATTAAACTTTTGTTGTATAACAACAAAGAGATATGAAGTAGGTACTCCATATATCTTATTTATATATTTACTTATTAAGTTGATTGGGGTAACACTGGTCAACATGAACATACAGGTTTCACGTATGAAGTTCTATGTTACAAAATCTGTATATTGCACCGTGTGCCCACCACCTAAAATTAGATCTTCTTTGACACTTCTTCCCTCTGGCAGCCAGTGCTCTGCTGTTTGTGGTTCATACATTTCCATTTTATAACCCCCATAACAGTGGTTGGCAAACTTTGGCTCGTGAGCCACATGTGTCTCTTGAGCCTTGGTTTGCTGCTCTGTTGACTAATGAGCTAATGAGTTTGCCGACCACTGCCCCATAAGAATGAAATCATATGGTTCTTGGCTTTTCTGTTTGACTTATTTCACTTATAATCTTTTTACTTTGCAATGTTTAATATTTTTGATAGTTTTCCTTTTACAACTAGCTACCATTTCTATGGCATATCTATATAGATAGTTTGGGCATTATAGTTTCTTTGTTTGCTTAGATAACATGTATGTACATGTAAATGAACATTGTCCTCATCCATTCAAGTTGCTATAGCAAAATACCATAGATTTGGGTGGCTAATAAACAACATAAATGTATTTCTCACAGTCCCCGAGGCTGGGAAGTTTATGTTCAAGAATCAGGCAGATTATGTGTTTGCTCAGAGCCTGCTTCCTGGTTCATTGAAAATGGCCTTCTCTTCCCTTTTCCTCACTTTGGTGGAAGGCTTGAGAGAGATCTCTGGGGTTTCTTTTATAAGGGCACAATCCCACTCTGGAAAGCTCTCTCCTCATGCATGACCTGATTACCTCCCGGAGACACCACTTCCTAATGCTGCATTTAGGTTTAGGTTTCAATATATGAATTTGACAGGGATGCAAACATTCAGTGTAGCATACATAAAAGTGAATGTATATATTATACATATAAGCATTAGGACTTTGTAGAGCTTTTCTAGGCTACATGTTTTCCTATTCTTTTCCCCCTCCAATAATCTTATATTAAATACCCTGTGCTAAGAGTAATATTTAAGTTATAAACTGGACAAGAATTGTTTGGCACATCCAGATTTTGAGTAAGTAGTAAAAATAACTTCAGTTGACTAGAGTCTTTTTTAACTTTTTCAAAGCTAATCTAAATTTCTTCAGATGGCTAAAATACATGAAATGGTATTTTCAATTACTTGTCTGGGTCTAATGTGACCCCCCAAAAAATCCCTTTATTAAATAGCATTTCAGTTATTAGTCATTCTGTGAAGAAATTTGAGATAATTCTATAGAATTAAGTTCCTAAATTAATACACTTAATGTATTAAGATTAAGCCACATTGGATTATGTATTAATTATTTAGAGACCTGTTTGGAAAAATAACCAAGGTATTTGATGGTATTTACTTATTACTTTCTATTACAGAGATAATTATTTATCTCTAATTTGCTAATTGCTTACACAAAATGTATTTTGTCACCAAATCACAAAATGTTAGAATTGCTATTTGCCTAGAACAATGGTTGGCAAACAGGCTCGCAAGCTGCTGCAGTTTGCAGCTCTGTTGACTAATAAGTGTGCTGACCACTGTCCTACAATAACAAGGACTCTGGGACTAAATGCCTTGCTGTGAATTCTAGGTTCATATCTTTCTATCTGTGTAACCTTTGGTTAACATGGGCCTCCATTTACTTAGCCTGAAATTGGGAATAATTATGTGCACCTCAGAGGTTTTGATAGGAACTTGTAGCGTAGCACAGCAAAGTGCAGTCACTGCCTCAAGGGTGGTGAAGAGAGCATTCAGCAGGGGACCAGGGATCATGTTCTAGCTCATCTCACCACCCCCTTCTGGGTGTCTTGGGTGGCATCATTTATCTCTGAATTTTAGTTTCTGTAAAGGGAACACATTACAGTTTATTTTACTTACCTCAGAAGATTTATGTGGAGATTAAATTAGATGAATTATATACAATTATCCTATATAATAAAGACGTAATATGCAAATGGTTGTTACTCCGTGAAGAGTAACAACCAAACACGTAACAACTGGATCACAGATCAGCAGGAGGGTGGGGCAGAGAGCTACAGGAGGGATTAGGGCAGCAAGCTATGAGGCAGGGAGTAGAGCAGGAGGAGTTATAGGAGCGGGGGTGGCAGCGGGCAGCGAGCTGCTGGTGAGCAACTGGCACACAGATTTGTGTGCAGGCCTACTAGTTAGAAAATAATAGAACAGCAAAGACTTGTGTACAGCATTGTTATCATTATAAAAATGAAAGTTTCCTGGTAACTGTTGGTCATCCTTCCTTAACCTGCCAGATGTGAGAATGTGATATAACTACTTGTCCCTCACAGTTCTTGTGATTGTTGCCTTTGCATGTTGCTACAGTGGTAGAAACTACAGTCTAGGGTATTTTTGCCAATATGAATCAAGTTAGCTGCCTTATTAAACAGTAACACCTTTTTAACTAACAGCTAAATGAGAGTTTCTGTTGTACACCAAAGGGCTAATGTGGCATGGGTTTTAGGGGGTAAACACCTAAGTAGAAAATTGGATCTGTTCTTAAATTGTAAATGTGTGTACATCAAAGCCATCATAAGAATAAATTTAAGTCTGATAGTGAAAATGGTTTCAGTATACATTGGCAAAATATCCTGCTGATTGCTGATTGAAAACAGTTGTTAATTCTCTACTTCACTAAATTCAGAGTGGAAAAACTTTCCTTAATAAAGAACAGATTGAGGAGATCCAAGACCTTACTGTGTGGGAATTAATGGCAGATGCATATACTGGTAGTTAAAATGTTTCATTAGATGTTAATGTCTTGCTGTGTTTTTAATTGTTCAGAAATTAGCCTCCAGAATATTAAAACCATCTGTTTGTTATCATGATGAAACAGAATGCTTAAATAGTTATTAATTTGTGATTCTTGTCTTTTTTTTTTTGAGGGGTAATCTGTAAAACTTTGATCTGTTCAGAGTTTAGGGAATTTGGAATGTGAAAGTGAAAAATAACTTAAAAACACACCAATGTCTCCAATAACTGAAGCTTTTTCCCTGACTTGCTATGCATATTTTCTGTGTATTGTTCTTCACATTTTTTAAAAGTAGGATTAGTTGATTCTTCTGTTTAAGATATGATGAGAACGATCATAAAGTTGGTTTCATAGTTGGTTTAAACTGCGAGTCCACCCTTATAACCTACTGATTATTTTACATTCAATATCAAAAGAGAGTTTAGACATTTGGAGTGATGAAGGAAAAGTCTAATTTTAAATTCTAAGGAAACGTTCTTTTTACTGTACTTACTAGCTCTGTATAAATGACCGAGGGCTACATCCTGTCCTCCTTGTGACTTCTCTCAGATTAGTCTTTTTCAGCACTGGTTTCTCCATTCAAATATTGGGAAATGCAATTTAATTTGCCAAGTTTTTGCAATTCTTAGGTATAATATAAATATTGCTTATTTGTTTTGTATAGTAGGCTTACTCATTGCTTGCTTTCTTGGTTACATGAAGTCAGTGAGATATTTTGGGTGCCACGGTATTTTGGGTGCCACTGAGAATATATGTTATCTCTGGAGCAAGGCACAAACCCTTCACTTACTAGCCTTTGCCTTTGTGATGACCGCCAGAGATCAGTGTGTTTAAATTCTTACCTTCTAAGTGAAAATCTCAGCTGTCATTTTACCTCTAGTTAATTGCCAGATGCATAAATCTACAGTGGAGGGACCTAGTCTACCTTTACATGGGATCCCAATTTATGTTTCCAACAGGCCTTCACATCTCTGAGTTTAGTTAGGAAATATTGTCAAGTTCTGTTGTTGTTGTTATTATTATTATTAATTATTAATTTATGAAAATCAGCAAAATCATGCCAAGAAATGGAAACTCTGTATTTGAATCTTTCTGCATCTTGGAGTAATGCCATGTGTTTAGACTAAGAATTTTTGATAATTTGGGAAATTTATGGTTTTCTGTGCAAGCTGTCTTTCTTTACCTGCCCTTCTTTCAAAGGTGGATTATCCCACTACCTAAGTCTATTTTGCCCAGGTTAAAATGGGAGAGGCTTCATAGCTAAATATTCTGGAGCTGAGTGAAAATCACCTTCTCTAACAAACTAAGTTTATTGTAAGGCCTGAGTTTCTGACTCAGGCTCCTCAAAGGCCAGGAAGATAATGCAAATAATCAATGCAGGACAGTGTAGGATGTGGTAATTGTGCTGGAATGATACTAAAACCACTCAGTGTAACTATGGAATTAATTCAGGTAGTGCTCCTCTTCAGTCGAGTGCACACATACTGGAGGTCATACAAACCACCGTTTGCTGTTTGACAAAACAAACTTATACCACCCATCTCCCAGAAAGTTCCTTCTCATTTAAAAATGTACTTGGGAGGATATATTTATTTCTATTGATTTCTTTTTTAAAAATATATTTTTATTGATTTCACAGAGGAAAAGTGAGAGAGAGAGAGAGAGAGAGAGAGAGAGAGAAAGATACATTAATGATGAGAGAGAATTGTTGATTGGTTGCCTCCCACATGGTCCACACTGGGGATCAAGCCCGCAACCTGGGCATTTGCCCTTGACTAGAATCGAACTCAAGACCTTTCAGTCCTTAGACAACGCTCTGAGCCTAACCATTGAGTGCCAATTTGATTTCTTTTATAAATGTTGTTAATAATTAATCAGTGATAGGTAGTACATGTGTTTAAATGTCTGCTTTTGTGTGCAATGTGTAAGAAGGTTTTTGCTAGATTAATTTTTTTAAATAAGGAAATACTTTTAAAAGGCAAAATACATAGATTTTTAAATGTTTCATATTATCCAAATTATTTAGAAATGGCAGTCTCATCAGTAAGCATGTATAATACGAAGAGAGCTATTAACGTCTCTTGCTAGTGGTTTTTGACCTTTTGCAGAACAAGTACTTTTAATATTTGCAAATGCCAGAAGGAAGATTTATTAAACTAATTATATGCCACTTTTCATTTTATATTCCTATACCTATCCAAAACATATTAAATTACATATGATCACTGTTTCAAGAAGAAAATTAGCAAAAGTACTTTTTTTAAGAATAAGTAATCTAATGGACCACAGGTTCACTAGTGTACATGTCATTCTTCATATTACCACTTAGCTTTTGAGCTCTTCCATTGGCCAATTTTAGAAGACTAGGTTTTTATGATCTAGTAGCCGCATTCTGTGGGACATTTTAAAGACTGACTTACATGTTGTAGACCCCAAAAGTTAATGCATGCTGATTAATTTAAAATACTTACTGAGCATCTAATAAATTCTAGGCACTGTTTTAGATTCTTCGGATATCACAGTGAGTAAAACTGATAAAAGAAAAACAAACCCAGGTTCTCATGTACGTTATCTAGTTCTGATGTCATTGAGGAGCAGGAGTTTGGAGGAGACAGGGAACAATTAAAAGAAGTAAAATATACATTACTTAGAAGGTGGTAAGTAGAGGTAGGGTTACAGAATGATCAAGGAAGTCCTCACTGAGAAAGTGACATTTAAATAAAGATATAAAGAAGGGAGATAGTGAGCCTGTGCCTTCTGGGGGCTGAACATTTCAGACAGAGAATTAAGCAGAGGCTCTAAGGTGAGAGCATATCTGCCTTATTTGAGAAACATTGATGAGGTCAATAAAATTGTTATGGAGTAAACAGGGCAGAGAGGAGTAGAAAATGAGGCCAGAGAAAAAACGGGGAAACCAGATAGAGTGGGAGGCTTCATTTGCTAGACCATTCTGAAGACTTTGGTCTTTGCTCTGATGGTGATAGAAGTCTCTGGAAGATATGAGAAGAATAGGGCATTAATTGACTTACTGTATTACAGGAGCATTCTAGGCCCTGGGAGAGATGTGTGGATGTAGAGGGCAGGAACACAAGCAGGGAGATCAGACAGGAAGGTATTGTCACAATCCAGGCAAGAGATAAGGGTAGCTTTGAGCAGGGTGGCAACTATAAGGAAAGAAGATTTTTCTTTTTGTCTAAGCAGTTGAAAAGATAAAGTTGCTATTAAGAACAAGTGGAAACATCAAGAATATTTCTTTAGTCAGTTTATGTTTGTGACGCCCGTTAGACATCTCATGTGAAATTAGAAAATGAAGCTGCATTTAAAAGACTGGAATTTGGGGAGGGGATTGGGACTAAATATATAAACTAGGCATCATCAGCACATAGGTATTATTTAAAGCATGAAACAGGATGACATTATTAAGGGCAGTAAGTATAGGCAGAAAAAGAAGAGTGCCAAGGAGTGAGCCCCGGGGAACCTAAGTGTTGGAAGATAGGGCAGACTCCTCAGGAGACCGATCTGGAGTAGCCAGCGAGGTCAGAGGAAGAGCAGGAGTGAAGCACATGCTTCAACACTGACAGACTGACCAGTTGTGTCAGATGGTACTGTTAGATGGATCCATTCAGTGCGACTGGCAGTGACCACTATGTCTACCACTCGGAGGTTGTCAAGGATTGCTACTGCCTTGGATCCTATGATGGCCTTCTTAGATGATGCCCCTTTGCAGATGGAAGAATTAAAAGAGCCAAGGCCATGTGTCCACTTGGAGCCTACTACTCCCAAGTGGTTATCTGGGATTCAGAAATCCTAGCCCAGTTATTCTCAATCTGGCTTTTAGCATCTGTTTCCTAAACCCATCCTCCTGAGAGACTGCACCACAATCATTCATATGTGTGTGTGTGTGTGTGTGTGTGTGTGTGTATGTATGTGTGTGTGTGTGTGTGTGTGTGTGTGTGTGTGTGTGTGTGTATGTGTATGTGTGTATATATATGCCTGAATAGGGGCACTGCCAGTTGGGTAAAACGGGTGATGTGGATGGAGCCTGCCTGGAGGTTGGGTGGGAGGTTATCCCATATGCAGATGAGGCTTCTGAGATATGGGACAGAACTATAAATGAGAAGAGAACCGTATAGGCTAGGCAGTGGTCAGCAAACTCATTAGTCAACAGAGCGGCAAACCGACCTCTGGCCTAGGGCCAGGATCTTCTGCACTGGCACATTCCATCAATTAACTTCAAGGAACACAGAATTCCCAAGTAAAACCTGGTCTTCATTGTCATTATGAACATTTTTAAGCAAGGTCAGAGGGTGACATATTTTTAACACTATATTAGTTTGATTTACAACTTATAATCACTTAGATATAAGTTTGTGAGTTTCTTACCCTGAGCTCTGCAAATGCTTTTGATAGCTTGATGTTGAGTTTGACAGAGCAATTTCATGGCAGTGGGACAAAAGTCTCTTGGGACCAGATTAAAAGAGACTGTAGAGAAGAATTGGAGATGCTGAATAAAGTAGTGTGTGTGTGTGTGTGTGTGTGTGTGTGTGTGTGTGTAGGGAATGAAAGAAATGGAAAGATGGTAGCTTGGTTTCTTCGTTTTGTCTTGATTCATTATGTTCTCTTCTAAATTGAGACCAATAATAGCCAGGATTATTTGTTTATAAGTAAAAGGATTATTCGTTTCCTAGGGTTGCTGTAATAAAATACCACAGTGATGGCTTAGGAAACAGAAATTTATTTTCTATTAGTTCAAGAAACTAGAAGTCTTAAATCAAGGGTGTTGGCAGGTTTGTTTTCTCCTAGGGCCTCTCTTCTTGTCTTATGGTTGACTGCCTTCTCATTGTATTCTCATGTGGCCTTTTCTCTGTGCATGTGTATTTTTGGTGTCTCTCCCTTTGTCTCAGTCTCTTCTTATATGGACACTACAGGTCTGTTGCACAAAATTCATGCACTGGAGGGAACCTCGGCCCAGCCTGTGCCCTCTCGCAGTCCGAAACCCCTTGCTTCTTATTGTCCGCCTGATCACTGCTCCTTACAGCTCTGCTTGCTGTTCCTTAGCACTGCCACGGAGGCAGGAGAGGCTCTCGCCACAGGGCTATGCTCCACAGCCATGAGCCTGGCTTCTAGCTGATAGGTCCTCCCCCTGTGGGAGTGTTCTGACCACCAGAGGGCAGCTCCTCCATTGAGCATCTGCCCACTGGTGGTCTCTGCACATCATAGCAACCGGTCATTCTGCTATTCTGTGGATTTGCTTATTAGGATTTTATTATATAGGACAAGACAGCTTGGATTAGGGCCAGGGCCCACTGTAATGGACTCATTTCAACTTAATTACCTTTTTAAAGTCCCATCTTTCAAGAAAAGTCACATTTTGAAAAAATGGAAATTAGGGTTTCTACATAAGAATTTTGGGTGGGCACAATGCAGTTTATAATAGGAATATCAAATATGCTAGAAATGCATTTTTTGGGACCCATCCCACCTAATATGTCTGTGGCTTTTCAAAAAAGTTGAATAGTGTTTGCTAAACCCATTTATTTCTGTTTTCCTGGAAGTAATGTAACCTACTATGAAATAATCACTAGTTGGTAATAAGTTTAGTGATATACAAGGTTAAATGCTATGGACTGAGTTGTGTCCATCCCTTCCACCCCCCAATTAAAATTCATATTTATGTGGAGTAAGGAAACAATTAAGGTTAAATGCTGTCATTTCCTTCCTTACACTTCAGATGAACATGTTTTCAGGTAGAATGGGAAAAATAAATGACATAAAGCATTTTAGGTTTGAGGGTGATGGTTATTTTAAAGAATGCCAGGCCATTAAAAAGTTTGAAAATGGATTTTGTTTATAGAAAACTATAAAACTGAGGCTTGTGTTTTTGTTATTTTTGTATATTTATCTTCTCTACCCAAATAATACTGCCTCAGAATTTCCTTTTAATAATCAAATTATCATTATCAGAAGGTTAGAAACTATATCAAAGAAGTTAAACTTATTCCTTCATAGAATTATTTATGCATTCCATATGTATATTGTGTGTGAATTTGTGAGCCTATTTGAAAACAGATTTACCTTAGAAGTTCACCAACAAATTCAATGAATGCTAAGCACCTTCTGTTCTTTCAGGCTTTTCTCTTTAATCCCATTCTTATACATTCTTTTCCCCTTAGAGTTTCCCCCCTATAGTTTATCATTTTGGTAGAAAATCAAAAGTCAGGTATGTTATTAAGCCTTTTGTCAACATAATTTAATATAGAAATCATCCCCACGTTGTAGATAGAGAAGTTTAGTTCTACATCAAGCATTGCTTTTTACATTTGCACTCTCTTCCCTTCACCTTATTAAGTTATGAAGAAATAGTATCATAATAGCAGCTTGGCCAACTCATAGAAGAGTTTTGATTCTCTTGATAAGCTGTAAAACAGTAAGTTTTGTTATCTGGGTTGAGTTTGTCTATTGGAAAGATATCAAAGTTGGTCAGATTGTTCTTCATTGTCTTAATTGCTTCTTGTTTATGTTTGAGGCTATGTAATTAGATTGATTTTGGCTTATTTCCTCTTTATTTTACTAACTTTCAGTTTTTCTCATTGCTATGAAGTCCACTAAACATCTTTGAATAATATGTAGGCGATTGGAAAGTGCTTCAGTCCTTTGCATTTTTCAAACTTATGACAGTCTTTAAGATATTATCTGTGCAATTCTTTAAGCACTTATTTGGGAACTTTGCTCACACAGATAAACTATGCTCCCATAGTCCAGGCATATTTTTGAAACCTATCTTATACAGTATTACATTAATAAAACTTTCTGAATTTCATTGGAGTAATTTTATGATACATGGATTTAGAGGCAATTCCTCCTTTTCTTACCTTTGTAAACTCACTGTGTTAGGCAGGATTTCAAAGAGGCTCTTAAGATATTTGCCCCTGTTTACTCTATGAGTAGATTTTATATGGCACTGTTGACTTGAAGAAATTAAACTGATGGGGTATATTACTTTTTTAAAATAAACTGCTTTATTGAAATATGTTACATCCCATAAAATCCATTCAGTGTAAATGTACAATTTAATGAATTTTAGTAAATTTAAGAGTTATGCAACCAGCATCCAATTTCAGAACATTGCCATCACTTCAAAAAGCTCCCTGATGCCCACTTGCAAATTAATGGACTCACATTTTTGTAAAAAATTCTGTTAGATGTTATGATTAAGTTTATCAGATTTAACAGATCTTTTAATTAAGAATATTTTATATTTTCCTTTTTTGTTATCAGATTTGGGCATAGATTAGCTTTTATATTTTTTACATGCTTTGAATCAAATTTTGTTAAATTTTCTTTAAAATTTTAAACTTTTTGATTATTATTTTGACAGTACCAAAGAATAATGGAATTGTGCCTATTATATTTTATATACTAGAGGCCCAGTTCACAAAATTTGTGTTCGGGGGGGGGGGGAGGAGGATTTGTGTCCCTCAGCCCAGCCTGCACTCTCTCCAATCCAGGACCTCTCAAGGGATGTCAAACTCTCCATTTAGGCCTGATTCTACCTGAGCAGTCGGACATCCCTCTCACAATTCAGGACTGCTGGCTCCCAACTGCTTGCCTGCCTTTCTGATTGCCCCTAACCACTTCTGCCTGCCAGCCTGATCTCCCCTAAACCACTCCCCTGCCAGCCTCATTGATGCCTAACTACTCCCCTGCCAGCCTGATTACCCCAAACTGCCCACCCCTGCAGGCCTGGTCACCCCTAACTGCCCTTCCCTGAAGACCTGGGTCCTCCCAACTGCCCTTCCCTGCAGGCCCAGTTGCCCTCAACTTCTCTCCTCTGCCAGCCTGCTTACCCTTAACTGCCCTCCCCTGCAGGCTTGATAGCCCCCAATTGCTCTTCCTTGGAAGCTTGGTCCCTCCCAATTGCCCTCCCCTTCTGGTCTGATCACCCCCAACTGCCCTACCTTGCAGGCCTGGTCCCTCCCAACTGCCTTCCCTGCTGGCCATCTTGTGGTAGCCATCTTGTGTCCACATGGGAGCAGCTATCTTTGACCACATGGCAACAGCTATCTTGTGTGTTGGAGTGACAGTCAATTTGCACATTACTCTTTTATTAGATAGGATAGAGGCAAGGGTGCATGGGTGGGGCTGGCTAGTTTGCCCTGAAGGTTGTCCTGGATCAGGGTGGGGGTTCCCTTGGGGAATGGGGCGGCCTGGATGAGGGATCTGTGGTGGTTTGCAGGCTGGCCACTCCACCTGGTGACCCAAGCAGAGGCCCTGGTATCTTGGATTTATTTATTTTCTATAATTGAAACTTTGAAGCCTTGAGTGGAGGCCAGGGCCGGCCAGGAAGCTTGGCTTCCTCCATCTCCAGGGGCAACCCAAGCCTCCTACCCTCTCCAGCTCCATAGCTGCTGCCATTTTTGTTAGGATTTACTTATCTTTTATAATTGAAACTTTGAAGCCTTGAGCAGAGGCCAGGAATGGCCAGAGCAGGCGGGAAGCTTGGCTTCCTCCATTGCCGTGGAAACACAAGCCTCCTGTTTGCTCCAGGGCCGTAGCCGTCTTGGTCAATTTGCATACCCGATCCTGATTGGCTGGTGTATATGGCTTGTTGGCATAGCAGAGGTATGGTCAATTTGCATGTTTCTCTTTTTTAGTGTAGATAAGTGTCTTGTTATATTATTACATTATTATATAATGATATATTATTTTCATATTTAGTGTTGCTTTTTATCTCTTTTTATTCTTAGGTTTGTACGAGGTTTCTTTCTTTGTAGGTTTTGCTCCCAGTTTTACTCTACTTTATTAATTGTACAATATTTTAATTTTCAATTCATTATGTTATTTATATTTTTTAATCTTCCTTTACTTTTCTCTATTGTTATTTTTTTCCTTATTTTTATGTTCTTTTTAATATCTATAGTTAGGTTATTTATTTCTGTTATTTTTCATTTAATGGAAAATACATGAGTTAACCTCTAGCATAGATTTTATAGATTCTGTAAATTATTTTACTTACATGTTTATAATTTTCATTTTTTATTTTTAAAAATAAAAATTTTCAAAGAGGAAGGGAGAAGAGAGAGATAGAAACATCAATGATGAGAGAAAATCATTGATCAGCTGCCTCCTGCATACCCCACACTGGAGATTGTCCCCACAACCTGGACATGTGCCCTGAGCTGGAATCAAAATGTGACCTCTTGGTTCATAGGTGGACGCTCAACCACTCAGCTATGCCAACCTGGCTATTGTTAAGTTCTTGAGTTTGGTTCTCTATATCTCATCTGAAATACTTTTTAAAGTCTTAGGAATAAAATAGTATAGATGCCACCCAATCTATTAAACCCTTCTCATAGTTGACAATTATTTTTTGGGAAAAAATTATGAGATTAAATTCTTACTGTTTTAATGAAGGTGTATTTCAATATTTTTTTTGAATGAGAGGAAATTCTGTGCTTATGGACACATTTTAAAAACCTTGTAAAGAATTTATTTAGATCCTTACAGGAGAACTCAACAGTCTGAGATAGGATTTATACTGCTTTGAGGAACCCAAATTGTGGAATGCTCTTCTGCTTTGCACTGCATAATTGGATGATCTTCTATATTATATTGCATAATTTACATCACTCCTCAGGAGTTCCAGGCATAGATATCTTCTCTATACTTTATTCTCCTATAAATTTTTCTTGAAGGGTTAATGACACCTGCTGAGCAGTTAGCATCTTATTGGAACTCTCCATACTCTAGCTGAAAAGAATGATCATAGCCTGGTTCACAAATCTTGACAGATGTGTGCAGAATTGCTCTACCTTTCCCTCAGTCCAGGGAGATGAGACTTTGTTATATGTTCATTAGCAGTGATAAAACCATGGATCGTTATTTTCCTAATTAGCCATTAATAACAGTTAAGTCTGTAAAAAGACCACAGTTTCAGAGTGTGGAGAATATATTGTTGACAGTGAAATCTAATGAAAAACGAAATGGCTTCTTACATTTTATAAAACATATTAATCTTATCGATATAATTACTGCTACTCATGCCAAACATTAGTGTCCTTTTATTTTGTTTCATTTGTTTTAATACTGGTGACTGAAATATATACTTCTTTGATGGGGAGAAAGTTCTGGAACTAGAGAGTGAATTACAGTAATTTTTAAATAAACGAGGTGCTGAAATATTTATAGGCTGATAGTAAGAAAACTCATTGCATCAGTTAGAGCAAATTCTTTTTTTATAACAGAGCCGCCATGATGCTAGGACAAATCAATGTAAGCAGATTGATTTTTCTTAGGTCTTTAAATGTTTAAGCCAGTACCTGGCCTTTGTAATGTCTCTTGGTTGTAGGAAATAGCTGTGAATTTCAGGTAAAGGATTATAACTTTTGAGTTAGTTATGCTACCCCAAATGATCCAGTGGATGTGGGTGAAAATGCCAGCTTTATATGTATTCATGGGCTTAAGAATTAATACTTCTTTTGCCTGAAATTGTGTGGTTTAGCTTTAGTACTTACTGTAGTCAGTCCATTTCTTTGAAATATTGAGCTCTCTGACAGTTTAAAATCCTAAGTTTCCTTTAAAGTTGAGCCTGGCTTTAGAGGAGAAAGGGGTAGTGTGAGGGTAGATTTTATGTAAGTCTCTCCCAGGAAAATTCACTGAAATGCTTTTCCTGGCAGGGCACAGGGAAGACTAGCAAACTGCTTCCTCTCAATCTTTGTTGAGTTTTGCCCTTCACCCAGATCAACATTTAATCAGATAATTTATGTCAAGTCCACTGGAGTCTCTTGTTGGGCCTTGTATAATTTTCCTTCCATGCAAAAACATGGAAAGGATCCATATGCAAAGTCCAAATTTTGCTAAGCCAGTTAGCTATTAGGAAAAGTCTTCACATCCTAATACTCTTTATTCCTTGGATCTTTATTTTTCATCTTAGTTGAGGAACTGAGTTTTGATAAATGTCTCTTAATCAGATATCACCTTGTAAAGTGTTCTTCCTTTGTGAATGCAGCCAAGTACTAAAGATGTATTTGAAATATATTCTGTGGAGATACTAACATACTGCAGACTCATTATTTCCATGTTAAATGTAAATACCTAAATGCATACTAAGGTGCAGCTGGTGTGACTCAGTGGTTGAGCATAAACTCAGGAACCAAGAGGTCCCTGTTCCATTCCAGGTTAGGACACATGCTCAGATTGTGTGCTCCATTCCAGTAGGGGGCATGCAGAAGGCAGATTATTGATGTTTCTCACTCATAGATGATTCTCTATCCCTCTCCCTTGCCTTCTTCCTGAAAATCAATAAAAATGTATTTTTTAAAAATAGATGGGCACTAAGATTTGAGTGAATTGAGTAGTAGGCAGTAGAGATATGGGTTTAGTTCTAGATTTCATGCCTACTTCTGAGCACATATCTGGTTTTATTTATTTCTTCATCTACAATTGGAGGTATCTTTACCTATGTTTGCTTAACTCAGAGATCCAGTGAGATAAGATTTCTGACATTATTTATAAATTAAGGGGGCCTCTCCACATACAGATTTTATCATCAGTGCAAACTTATTTAATAGTAGTCTGCTTTAAATTTGAAAATATGTGATAGAACTAGAGGCCTGTTGTATGAAGATTCGTGCAATAGGCCTTCCTTCCCCTGGCTGCCGGCACCAGCTTTCCTCCACTCCCAAGACCTAGGTCTTTGCTCTGGCTGCTGCCTTCCATCATTCCTAGCACCATTCCTGTAGTTCCCTCTGCCCCCCACCCTCTCCTTCATAGCAGCCATCCTGCCCTGTCCAGCCACTCTACACCTGCATATGCAAATTAAATCACCATCTTTGTTGGGTTAATTTGCATACTCCTGATTGGCTGGTGTGCATTGCAGGGGTACAGTCAGTTTGCATATTTCTCTTTTATTAGTGTAGAAGTTATGCTAACTAACTGTGAGGGCATATATTAAAAAAATTTATAAGGAAAGATTTCTTCAAAGACCATGGTAGAGGATACACTATCTATAAGCTTTAAAAAGAAATTTTGGCCTGAAAGGGACAGAAAATATGAGGATGAGCATGCCAGAAAGAGGAAATCTAGCTTGAAAAAGTGGAGAGCAGAATGTACATGACATGTTCAAGAAAGTGAGAGAAAGTGATTTTCATTTTAAATTAAATCTCCTTTTATTATAAGTATAAAAATGAATGCTGGAATAGAATGACAATATTCTGAACTTTTTTTTATTGTGTTACATGTATACATTCCCATTGCTCCTTCCCCTTCCCCCCCCCGGGCATACCCCAACCCCTCAGTGTCTTGTGTTCATTGGTTATGCTTATATGCATGCATACAAGTCCTTTGATTGATCTCTTATCTACCCCACCTCTCCTTAACCTTCCTGCTGTAATTTGACCATCTATTTGGTGCTTTACTGCCTCTGTATCTATCCTTTTGTTCATCAGTTTATAATGTTCTTTATTATCCACAAATGAGTGATATCATGTGGTGTTTCTCCTTCATTGACTGGCTTATTTCACTTAGCATAAGGCTCTCCAGTTCCATCCAGGTTGCTGCACATGGTAAGAATTCCTTCTTTTTAATGGCAGCATAGCATTCCATTGTGTAGATGTACCATAGTTTTCTGATCCACTCATCTGCTGACAGGCACCTAGGCTATTTCCAAATTGTAGCTATTGTAAATTGTGCTGCTATGAACATAGGGGTGCATATATCCTTTCTGATTGATGTTTCCACTTTCTTAGAATATATTCCTAAGAGTGCAATTGCTGGGTCAAATGGGAGTTTGAACTTTTATTCCATAGTAATAAGGCTCATAGAGCTTGCATCTGTATTAACTGAGAATTAGCCAGTTTAGCAATAACTTAGGAAGAAATGAAATACTTAAAGGCTGAGGAGGATACAAAGCAGAATTAGCATCACTTTTGGGGTTCCATTAGAGAAGACTTCTGGAGAATGATGTTTAGAAGGAAATGATAAAAATGGATTTGTAAAGCCCTGGCTGGAGTTCCTTGGTGATTAGAGCATTGTCCCATGCACCAAAGGTTTGCAGTTTCAATTCCCAGTCAGGGCACATACCCAGGTTACAGGTTCAATCCCTGGTTGGGACCCATGTGTAAGGCAGCTGATTGATGTTTCTATCTCACATTGATGTTTCTCTCCTTCTCCGTCTCCCTTTTTCTCTCACTAGAATCAATGAAAAAACATCATCCTGGGTGAGGATTTTTTTAAAAAGTGCATTTGTAGAAAGTTTGAAAGATATAAAGAATGCTCTACATAGTGGGGATCTGGAAATATATGATTAGGTGGTTATGGTCAAAAGTGGTATCTGGCCCTGCTGGTATGCTCAATGGTTGAGCATCGACCCAGGAACCAAGAGGTTACCAGTGAATTTCTGGTCAGGGCACATACCCAAGTTGCAGGCTCAGTCCCCAATAGGGGTTGTGCAAGAGGTAGCTGATAGATGTTTCTTTCTCATTGATGTTTCTATCTATCTCTCTCCCTTCCTCTCTCTCTAAAAATCAATAAAAACATATTTTTTAAAAAGTAGGGTCTGCACTTGTCTTTAAAGAATCACATTAAAAGATATAGAAATGTAATAGAGATTCATTCTTCATTAATCTTGTTCATATTATCCCTTGGCCCCATAGCCATATGAAAACCTGCAGGTAAACATTTTGCTACATATTATCTCTTCTGCTCTCAAAAGTTCCCTTCTTTGTCCCCAAATGGGACTTTTGCTTTGATTTAGACTATCCATGTTCTGGTCCATGCACCCCTCTCTAAGATTTCTTCCTATTTTCTGAAGAAGACCCTAATCATTTTCTGGCAAGTTGCTTTCCCTGCCTTTGTTTTCTACCTTCTCCCATCAGGATTGTCTTCACACCTCTCAGCCAAATGAGGTCAATCCTCTATCAAAATCCATGGTTTCAAAAATCACTCTTCATGGCTGATTTTTGGTTTTCATTTAGCAATTTGGTTTTCATTTTCTTGGGTTGCTATACTTACATGTCTTGCACTTTCTTTCATTGGCTAGGTTGAGCACAGTGTAAAGGGGCTGTGTCTTATAACCTTCACCAAATTGCTTGGGATTTCTGCAAATTTGGTTGGTGATGACATCATAGACAGACTGATCTTCCAAATGTGTGTGACTCATTTATTGGAAAACCAGAGCTGCGTAAATGTGTAGAGACTTTTTTGTTTGTTTGCTCATCACCATATCTCTAATGCTTACTACCAGGCCCAGTTGTGGACTTAATATCTATTTGTTGAGTGAGTGCTGGCTTAATTTACTTAAACTATATGTCTTAATCTGGGACTTCTAAATATCGAGCCGGAGACCTCCAGAATGTTGTCTCAACAAACAGGATTATTAAGTATCTTCCCAATTGTTAAAGATAACACCCAGCATCTCATCATTTTCTCCTAGGACAAGAAAGCCTTGATTTTTCTACTGTTCTGTTGTTTATTAGAAGAGGATGGAAGAACTAAGGTGGGAAATTATAGTTGGTATAATATGGCTTTAGCTTATTCAGTGTTCTGGGTCTTTTTATTGTTGACCAGTAATTGCAATGAAACAAAGGAAAATTTGAGGGAAGATTACTTTCTAAGATTTATGGACCTTTGTTAGACTTTTCAAGTGTTTGAGGCTTGCTCACTCTTTTATCTATATCAGCGTTCTATGGTAAATGTCTTGTTTATCCTACCTTCTGTGTTTTTCTCTATGGCAACTTGCCTGACAGTATTCAGAAACAGTAGAATGTTTAAAAATCAAGACTTAAAAGTTATTCACTTCTGAGGAGGCTTACAGACAGGGGGGCGAAGCAACAATCTTGTGAGGGGAGAACGCTGTCTTCTTCCCTCTCTCCATCCCTCCCTCCCTCCCTCCCTTTCTCCTTTCCTCCCTCCTTCTCTTGTTTAAAGTTTTACAAATTGTAGTACATATGTCTCCATTGACCTCCCCTGAGCCTTCCCTATCCCCCAGTACATGCCCTCACCTGCCCCCTCCTCCCCCAGCATCTTGTATCCATTGGTTATGCTTATATACATGCACAAGTCCTTCGGTTGATCCCTTACAGCTCCCCGCCCCAACCTCCCCTGCCTTCCCACTGTAGCATGACAGTCTGTTCAATACTTCTCTGCCTCTGCATCTATTCCCCTCCCCCCGATTCTTTTCTTTAAAAACATCTTGCCTATGCAGACTAGAAATAAACCTATAAGAACAAAAAAAAGTTTGAGTTCCAATTTCAATGTCCAACAGTTCTGAATCCCAGTTTCAATGCCAAACAGTTCCTTATGCGCACACGTCAGCAATGATATCTGCATGGTGGACAAATGGTAGCAATGCAGGTCCGACCATCTCTGGTTTGGTCCTAGGCAACCTGTAGCGATGCACAGCTGCTGTACTGTTTCTACTCTTGTCTTTGAGGTTGGAGCAGACCTGTCAATTCCTCTCTGTTGCAGGAGTCCATTTGGTCTTGGAGTTGTTTTCTGAAATTATATAAACATATTCTTGACCGAAAGTTAATAAAGGAGTCTTTTCTATAAAATTGACTTGGAGTCCTTTTTATTTTTGCCCAAATGATTTTCCTTGGGCTTATTTTGACCCCATGTGTATTTTTCATGGGTAGAAAGAACACTGACTCTTTTCTTGTTTCTTTTTTCTTTTTTCTTTAGCTCAAGCCAGGACAGAACAGCTGCAGGGACAGTGACAGTGAAAGCGCCAGTGGAGAATCCAAAGGTTTCCACAGGAGCAGCTCTCGGGAAAGACTCAGCGATGTAAGTATTTAAAAAGAAATCAAACAAACCACCAAACCTTACATCCCTTGAGTAAAGTCTCAATTCCCAACATTTCACTTCATATCACTTTCTATATCCAAGTATAAGGTCACTCTTTCTTCATGTACACATTTTCTAAAATGTGTTTTAACAAAATATAAGGTAGAAGGGAGTATTTGTTTCCTTAGAAACAGTCAGGAATTTCAGTTCCTTCTCTTTCCAAGTAATTGGCTTATTAGTCACCCCTCCCAACAGAAATAAAATCTCAGAAAGGGATTATTACCAATCTCATGGGTGAAGAAATTACAAATAACCCATAGTTAAATGATGTCATCTCCCTGGTGTAGCACTGGCTGCTTCTGAGGGAGAAGCCCTTGGGACAACACACCATGCCACTTGAAGGATCTCTCAGCTCTCCATCCTCCTCCCCTCCAAGGAGCCTGATCCCCCTTTACCACTTCCCAGCACACCTGGCCCTCTTTGGACACTCTTGCCTTCTTCCCTAACATGTCATAAGATGGGTGTCTTAACCCATCTTTGCCCCTGAGAGCAACACTTTGAAACTCTTGTAAAATAGATCATGTAGGTAGGAAATTTTATTATTGATACCAACACAGGAACATTAACAGAGTGAGATAATACTCTCAAGAAGACAACAATTCTGAGTTTCAAGAAGAAGCAGAGTTAGGATGTATAATAGGAGCAAATCCATTGTCTCTTGTCTTCCTTTGTGCGCCAAAGCAGTTTCTTCATGATCATATATAAGACGATTAGTGTATTAAGTGTTAGTACATATTTATTTTTTTTTGTCTGAAAAGAAATTAAACTTTGCTAATACCCAGTTTAATAAACTTGGATTAGTTTGTTTCTGTAACTTATAAATATTTTAGGAATGTGCTCACAACTTTTTACTGAGAAGTGTTCATAAGATGAAAAATTGGAGACCATTGTAGCACATTGAATCATTCCTATAAAAATCTCTCATCTACTTCATCAGCGAAGGTGGACAACCACAAAAATCAGCCACCTTGCTGAAACTGGTTTGGCTCAGTGGACAGAGTGTCGGCCTGTGGACTGAAAGGTCCCAGGTTCGATTCCAGTCAAGGGCATGTACTTAGGTTGTAGGCACATCCCTAGTAGGGGTCATGCAAAAGGTAGCTGATAGATGTCTCTCTCTCTCATCGATGTTCTAACTCTCTATTCCTCTCCCTTCCTCTCTGTAAAAAGATAAAAATAAAAAAAAAATCAGCCAGCTTCCTACATCTCTCAGGAAAGTTTGTGAGATTTAGGGTTATAGTTGATACATGTAACATTGAATTCTTACAAGAATTAAGTGGAATAAACAAAGTGCAATTATTTGTAGAGTACTCTTAATATCTTAATTATAGATATTTTTCTCCCCTTTTAATATTGAATAATGTCAATTCATTCAGTCTTTGCTATGAGTGTGAGTGGTTAAGAATGTTTCTTTGTGTGTTTCTATTTCATTAATTTTGTGATAGCATTATAAATTAAATTAATAAAACAATAACAGTATATTCTTACCTATCTTAACAAAAATACTTAACACTCAAGGAGCTGTTCTTCTGAGATTTTTTTGGTTTATATATTTTTTATTGATTTCAGGGAGAGGGTAGAGAGAGATAGAAACTTCAGTAATGAGAGAGAATCATTGATCAGCTGCCTCCTACATGGCCCCCACTGGGGATCGAGCCTGCAACCCAGGCATGTGCCCTTAACTGGAAGGGAACCTGGAACCCTTCAGTCCGTAGGCTGATGCTCTATCCACTGAGCAAAACCAGCTAAGACTGAGATTTTTATCCTATCCAATAAAAGAATAATATGCAAACTGACTGTACCTCCACTACATTCACAGGCCATGCCCACCAGCCACTCCCACTAGCCACGCCCACTAGCCAATCAGAGCGAGTATGCAAATTAACCACAGAAGATGGAAGTTAATTTGCATACATAGGCATCCAGCTCCTGGGTCCTGGAACATCCTGGCACCCAGGTCACTCTGAGGTAGGCCCCACGTGGGTCCTGAGCAGCATGTGAAGAACCTGAGCCAGGGGCCTCCTGGGCAGGGCCAAGCCTGTGATCAGAGCCGAGGGGATCGGAGAGAACTGGGGGGTCCCTTGCCTAGAGGCTTTCAGCCTGGGCAGGGGTGGAGCCGGCAATTGGAGCGAGCCCGAGGTCTGCTGCGCAAGCCGAAAGACCCGGCCATAAGCTTTCACCTGGGCAGGGGCTGAACGGCGATCAGAGAGAGCTGGGTGTCCAATGCCCAGGCTGAAAGCTTCGGCCAGAGGCTTTCAGCCTGGGCAAGCCTGTGCAGGGGTGAAGCCGGCAATCGGAGGGAGTTGAGGGTCCGCTCCCCAGGCTGAAAGTGTGGCAGGCGCCAGTGATTGGAGGCTATTGGCAATCGGTGTGAACTACAGAGGAAACATCTTTTCTGACTGCTCATTGGCTAAGCTCCCTATATGCCACTGCTAATATTGTTAGTAACTTGGGTAATTAGAATCCAAAAAGGTGACCTAGGGTTTTCCACCACATTTCTGGAGAAAAAAAACAAAGGTCTGCTGCTGGAGGGCTAAGAAATGTCATATCCTGGCCTAGCAGGTTTGGCTCAGTGGATAATGCCTTGGCCTGCCAACTGCAGGGTCTGGGTTCAGTTCGGTTCAAGGGCATGTACCTAGGTTACAGGCTCCTCCCTTGCTGGGACCCAGGTCAGGGCTCATGCAGGAGACAACCAATCAAAGTGTTCCTCTCACTTTGATGTTTCTCTCTGTCTTTCCCTTTCTCTTCTACATTCTCTAAAAGTCAATGGAAACATATCCTCAGGCGAGGATAAAAACAAAAGAAAGAAAGGTCATATACTATGAAAAATACATCTTGGAAATGCCTAAAGAAAGTTGTCCTTTTTTTCATGGTGAAGGGACTGGAGTCTGTGTTGATGAAACCACCTTGGTGGCTGTGGTGACTGGCAGTGGCTGCAGAAGCGGGGTGATGGGGCTGGTGCCTTCCCCTGATCAGTCCCATCACCTCCCACAAAGGGAGGCCAAAGTGCAGCTTAGACCTGCTCCCAGTGGGAGGGGGTGGGGGAGAAGTAGGCCTAAGCCATCAGTAGGACATCCCTTAAGGGCTCCCAGTATGTGAGAGGGGGCAGGTTGGGCTGAGGGACCTCCCACCCCTAGTGCCCAAATTTCATGCACCAGGCCCCTAGTTTTTAAATGTAAGATCTTACTGACACTGGAAGTTTTTACAGGATTAGTTAGTAGTCACAATTCCATCATAGAGTAGAGAAATGAATGCCACATTAGGTCAGCAGACAAGAGCATAGTATTACACAGTGATTGAGATCTTTTGACTGAGTGCTCTGAGGACAGAAATATATTTAATACTATCTAAGTGTTCAAAACTTTGAAGGAATTGAAACATTCCAGAGAATAGCAAAAAGGGACTGAATTCTCATAAGTCTTATGCTTAAACAGTTCTCTAGTGTGACTATTTCGTGTAGTCTTTTAGTCCATTCACTCTGATCACAGTTGATTATTTCTTTGTTTTCTTCCCAGTTTTGGGGGTTTTATTGACTTACCTGCCCCACCCTGCCATATTTTATTTCATCCACTGATGTAAGCATCTAGCCTATCCTTTCTTCTTCCTACCCTCTCCCCAAACCTTGATGGAAGTTTTGCTAGCCACTGTAAGGATGAAACAGAGCAGCAATACCATCAAAGAGCATCTTTGTAGTTTAGGAAAAATATCTAGTCCAGACCTTTGAAGGATTTTGATATTTTGTTTCTCCTTTTCTCTCTTATTTTTATTTGTGTCATATTTTCCCCCTAAAAGTTTATGTATGCCTTTTTCTTTCCTATATCATATATGTATGTGTTTTCTCAGAACTGTCAGTGTTTTGATTGTCCAGAAATCTTTATTGATACCTTTTAGGTGACAGATATAATTCTGAGTACTTGAGGCTGAGTGGTGAACAAGTCTCAAGTCACTGCCATTGTGAAGTTTCCATTCTGTGAGCAAACAATAAAATTATTTCTGATATAATACATTTAATGAGGTAAACAAAACAGTGATGAAAGGTGGAAGGGTGCATTTTGCTGTTTTAACTAGGGAGATTGGATTAGTCCTTTCTGTGTAGGTGACATTGAGCTGAAGCCTGAATGAAGAAAAGCTGGAGCAGCCTTGTAAAGATCTGAAGGAAAAGCACACCAGGCAATAAGAAGAGCAAGCTGAAGGACCTAAGTCAAAGCGAGCGTGACATGTTTGAGGGAAAGAAAAGGCTGGTTGGCTCGAGTGTGGTGAATGAACACAGGGGCTGATTGCATACTTCCCCTCCACTGTTAGGGGAGAAACAGATACTGGCTACACCAGCAGTCAGTGTCTTCATATTTAAGAAGAGAATCCAGTCCAGACTGGTGAAGGACTGCTGATACTCTGTTTCCCCTGCTAGCCTATGGTAAGGAGGCTAGGAATTACATTAGTTTGTAGGGCTGATGTAATGAGTGACCACAACGTAAGTGGTTTAAAACGAAAGAAATAGGTTATCTCATAGTTTTCAAGGCAAGAATTCCCAAACTAAGGTGTCTTCAGGTCTATGATCCCAGCTGAAGCCTTGAGAGAAGAATCCTTTCCTTCCTCTCTAGCTGCTGGTATCTCTGCTGGTCCTCAGTGTCCTGGCGTTTGACTCCATCAGCCCAGTGTTTGCCTCTGTCTTCACATGCCTTTTGTTCTCTCTGTAGCTTTGTGAGACTTTCCCTTTTCTAGAGGACCAACAGTTACTGGATTTAGGGCCCACCTTCATCCAGTATTACTTCATCTTTTAAAGATCCTATTTCTAAACAATGTCATTCTATCAGTCAGGGCTCTCAAGAGAAACAGAGTTAATAGAATGTATGGACATATACAGTGATGGAGGCTGACAATCTCAAGATCTGCAGTGGGCAAGTTGGAGACCTAGGAGAGCTGATCTTTAGTTCCAGTCCAAAAGCCGAAATGCTCAAGACCCAGGAAGAATCAGTGTTTCTTCCAGTTCGTGCCTGAAAGCAGAAAAACACTGTTGTTACAGCTAGAGGACAGTCAGAGCGAATTCCCTCCTATTCTGAGGATAATTTCCGTTAGTTTGTTTTATTAAACTAAAGACCACACACAGAGGGGAGGGGGGCAGTATGCTTTATTCAATCTTTCTATTTAAATGTTAAGCTCATCCAAAAACATCCTCACTGTGTGACACCCAGAATAGTTTGACCAAATATCATGATAGCCAGTAGCCTCCGTAAAATTAACCCTCACAATCAAGGGACGCTATTCAACCAATATGATTTATTATTTTAAAAGCCTCTGGAAGATATTAAAAGGAGTGTTGTTAAAATTGTTAATTTAAAATGGTTGCTTTGGCTTTTATATGAAAAACTGCAGATAAAGAATGGAATTTAAAAACAAAAAAAAGCAAAAAGGTTGTTGAGTATAGTTGGGAACTGGTGACAGCTTGTAGTGGGCTGTAGCCAAGGGTTGGAAAATGGAAGGTGGAAATGACCATATTCATTATACCTGATGCTTGTTTTCAAGTTGTTGTCCTTTTTCCGTTTTTACTTGAATTTTCCTAGTAGTTCATTTCCCCATTCAAATACACCATTTTGCATCTTTATCAGCTATTAGTAATTGTATCCCCAAGATACATTTCTTAGGATTAAGATTTCAGGTTCTTTTAATTGTCATTGTTTCTTAAAATACTACAGGAAATCCATAAATTAGCTTGTTTCCTGACCTTTGCAAGAAATGTACTTGGCCATGATCCTTATGCTTCTTACTCCCAAGAGAGCAAAGCATTAACATGGAGGTGGGTAGACAGGAATGTCAAGACACAACTGGTGATTTGGAACAATTTTAAATATTCTATTTAAATTAGCCCTAGGGTCAGAGCACACATCTCATCTCAGGGTGGAGCACACATCCATTTCATACACAGGGAGCTGTAATAGTAGCCATGGCCTCTCTGTGTAGATCTCTAATGAATGGAGCACATCTATTTTAGATGGATAATCAATTTTGAAATCCCTTGTTGTAGGTAAGCTGTTAACACAGAAATGTTAACTTCATGACTTTAATGAGTAGCTTCAAGGATAGCTTAGTGACAGAGATGGAGAGAAAGTCAGGTGGGGGGCAGTGAGAAAGAGTAGAATGAGCATTTAATGAATATCCACTTGCAGACTTGAATGTCAGCAGCAACATTCTCCCTCCTGGAAAATGTCTTTCAACTGTGCATCCTATTACAATTCCTGCAGTCCATGGTAGCTTGGAGATTAAACCAGACAGAGTGTGTTTGTAAGAAAGCTCTCCTTTGCAACATAATGAGATCGAGGTATGTAATTTGCAGAGATAGCTACAGCAGTGATCAAATTGGTAAAAACAAAACAAAACAAAACCAAAAACAAAACAAAACAAAAAAAACACACAGCAGAATGAAAAAAACATGTTTAACAGGAGATGACTTATAATAAGCCCAGAAATCGCATATCACACAGCTAGCTGGCATTTTCTGATATTCTTGTCTTCTCATGCAAACTGCTAAACTCTTTCTCCTATTCTATTTTCTCATTCTCCCTATACCTCTAATTTCTACCTACTGCATTGAAAATATGAATGAATTGGCAAGACTGCCACTTAAAGAAATATGAACAAAGGAAGTATTTGCCTACACATGAATGCGTGCTATTATTTCAGATGCTGTTGTATACCTTTGTTTGTTTCATTTTTAAAAACATGTTCCTTTTCAATCCTCAGTTTGATTCATAGGCTTTTCTGGATTTTATGGATATTTTTGCTGTATAGTTTGGACATTTTTTAAGAAAAATGAAAGACCACTCTTCTCATTAGAAATTCTTGAAATCAACCTGTTTCATCAAATGGTTCAGTAGTCAGGGTTAGGTCTTTACGTCTTGGTGTCTGTCTCTTTTCTAACATGAAAAAGCAGTACCAATCCCTAAATGCACATTTTAAATGTATAACTAATGTAACACCTTTCAAATAAAAAAGCATTGCATTTTTGTAGCATAATCTGTTGTTGGCCATGATTTATGGTATTCATGGAATATCTGACTTGGTCTAATGTTACTGCTAACAAATATTTTCAGCTATATTTGGATACAGACTTAGGCATACTTAACCAAGACTTTTCTGGGCCTGTTGGATAGCAAGGCCTTGGGGATGTGATGTGTGTTGTCAGGGGTCAGTGAAACAGACGCCTACCCTAGGGTCTCAGAACTTGTCACCTGTATCTGATGGTGGAGATCTGTTTAACTACAAGGGGTGGTGCCACACTGAATACAAAGCCATAGTCAGATTCTTGGGAAAGTAGATTGGACAAGGAGTAATATTGTCCTATATTGGAAGTTTTTATAGGATTAGTAAGCCTATATTTCAGAGATGTTTCTGTTCAGATTCATTTAGTTATGATTGAAGGGAGCTGGCAGTTGGCCAAGAAAAATATGGTGAGGAAGGATGTAAGAGAGGAGGAAATGTCAGTATCATGGATATTTGGCAAACTAAACCCAGGAGAATTTTTCTACGAAGTTTTCTGCCAGATCCAGAAATCACAACTTAATACCACAAATCTTTTCCTATTAAAGAAAAAGTGACTACAGTGGATTGGAAAATGTGGATAGCCTCTAATACTAAGGTTCGGATGCTTTCTAGCAAACCCTGCAACTCCAATGGACTTGTAACATACACGAGGGTCTAATATCTGTGTTTATGTGTCTGACGTGTTTGTGTGTGCAGGGGCGGAGGGTAGGGTTGTTATAAGGCAGGGTTCTTAAATGCTTTGTTGCATTATGTTAATTCCTCGGCAGTGCAATCAAATTCATGTCGTAATTAAAGCTGTCAGTTGGAAGGCAAGCCAATCACCATGAAAACACAGCATAACAAATGAAGTGAAATGATTCTGCGTGTAGCTATACAATGCTTCGCCAGGCATGAAATTAAATAAGTAATTTGATGTTGACATCAGAAATTGAAATGATACCCACTGTTCCTTCATTCAGTCAGACCTGCATAAACAATAGCCAGAACAAATATGCACAACAAAGCCCTCTTCTCCACTCAGCTTCCTGAGTAATATACAATATATATGCAAAATGAGTATAACGGAGCTTTCTAAGATCTGAAGTATGTGATTTTCTTTGGTATACAATAAGATGATATGTGTATGGGGGGGAGGCAGAATGGGGAGGTGGGTTTGGAGGGGATAAAAGAATATTTGCAAGGAAGAAAAAAATCCCTGAAATAAACAAATTCCATGTTTTCTTTGAATAATGCTTCCTAAAATGATTTTACCTCCCAGGGGCATGACTCCAGGTTGGTGGAGACCTAACATGGTTTTATCCATTCCTCTGCTCTATGGAAGGCTCTGGGTGCTGAAAGCAGGTGATTCTGTCACATGGCTAATCACTGCTGTAGAAGCCGTCTCCATGACTACTGTGGATCTCCCTATGTACCATTTATGGGATCAAGAATGCAGCAGGATTTTTTTAAGCAAGGCCAGTGTGCAAGATCACACATCTGCCATCTGTTATTCCCCTGAGCTTGTCTGAAACATGGAGGTGAAGAAAGTTTGGCTTTGGGAGCTGCACTTAGGAATGCCCTGGAGCATATTTTCTTCGTTTGATACTAATTCTCTTTGTACTTAAGAGTACCATATTTCCTTCACAGAAACAGTTTAAGATTAAGAAGAAACACATCTGTATTTTTGCAGATACTGAATTCATCATTTCCCCCCATATACAATACATTCTTTCATTTATATGTACATCAGTTCAACAAATACTTTTTAAAAATGCATCAGCATTGTGCTAAGCTCTGGGGAGGCAATTATGAGTAAACCAGATGATTCCTGCTACCTATAGTTTGCAGAACAGGCACAGGACAATTAGGTGGAGGAACTACAGGTGAATTGAGCAACTAATACATCAGAGTGGAAGTCAGGTCACTCCAGGGAAGGCATAACAAACACCCAACCCAAGCTAGTCAGAGAGAAAGCCTTGCTTCTGGGAGGACCCTTAGCTGAGTGAGGTCTGAAGAGTACCTAAGCATTAGCATTCTTTTTGTTTCAAGCTTACTTGGGATCTCTGTTGTTCAAATAGAGGATACTAAAAATTAAAGAAATCTTTTTGGTGTTAATCCTCACCCTAGGATATTTTTCTATTGATTTTTTTTTTTTTTTAATAATGAGAGTGGAAGGGAGGGAGGGGGAGGGAGAGGGAAAGATGTGAGAGAGACACATGGATTGGTTACCTCCTGCATGCGCCCCAGTGATTGGGGATCTAACCTGAAACCCAGGTACCTGCCCTTGACCTGGAATCCAATCTAGGACCCTTAAGTGCTAGGGTCAATGATATAACCCTTGAGCTACACCTGCCAGGAGAAAATTAAAGAATTTGTACTGAGTTTTTGGGGGGTTGGGGAGGGGGGCAGGCAAGTCTAAAGCACAAACCAAGTTCTTTGTATGGTCTCCTTCCCCAAAGCAGTGATGCCCTTACACACCTTTTAAAATTACTGCTTTTTAGTTTCCATGTGTCAGACTATGGGAGCCTAAAACCTTGAGAAAAATGTTGCATTTTACTGCTTTCCTTTACTCACACATTCTTTGCATTTTAGTCTACTAATTATGTTTACAAAATGTCTCCTTTTTGAAAAGCTCTCTGTGTGTACTAACTGGTGCCTTCAGGGAATAAACTGGCAAGTAGGTCATGCACTGGAAAAGTCATCCAGACCCACCGGGCTTTTTATTTTCAAGTCAGTCTGGGCATTTTCCTCTTGCCTGCCCCTTTGCGGCCACAAAACTGAGTAGCTTGAGACCAGGGCATTGAATGTCAGCAAGTCAGGGAGGCAGGCTGATGTGTGTCTGTTTAGTCTCAGCGCAGGGCGAAATGCCATCATTAATTCATTACCCAGCTGCCTGTCAAATAAATTGGCAATTACGTCCACCGCAGAAGCTTGGAATTCAGTAAATAGCACGTTAGCATCTCTGAGTTGTTGAGAGATGTAAAGGGGAAACTTTTAAGCAACACGGTATTTGTATCAGGAGCAGATGACAAGGAGCAGCATTCACTGGTGGTGTGATGTGGTGATGAAAAGGGCTGGTGATGAGCTGTGTGCACTGGAATGTGTTAAAAACCATTGCTGATTTTCCACTTTGTCTTTATGTTTTATTGCAGAGTTCAGCTCCTTCCAGTTTGGGAACAGGCTACTTCGTAAGTTTATCTCAACTTCCACATGTGCGCCTTGCCTTGGCACTGATTTACTTCTGTAATATATGCTCACTAGAATGTGAAAAAAAAATCTAAGAAATCTCCTCTCAGTCTAAAGAGCAGACTAATATGCATCCTTTTATTAAGAATTGTTTCATTTTTAAAATAAGTTACTTGCTGGGCTGTAGGGGTCATCGGTCAGTCTGAGCTGTCTGTCTGGTTCCTAGCATGTGGCACGTTTGCCCCTTACCTGGCAGCAGCAGAAGAAGAGGAAAAGCTGACTGGCTTATGCCACGTCTCCCACACAATTATTTTATAACTGAGAAGTGTCCTATGGAGAATGGAATTTATATTATGTACTGAAGTTTTCAATTTCAAAATCTCTTGAAGAACTTAACCATACATACAATGAATCACCTTTAAAAAAATTCTTTTATGAGAGGCGGTGTTTTAATGGATGTATTACCTCACAGTCTAAGTAGGTGACCTTTAGATTTCCTTTCAGTAATCATTACACTTCTCATTTTAGCAAATATAGCTGTATTATTTTATTTCTAGACTTTGTCTTTGAGAGGGTGGGGATGGTGACATAACTCAGGTATTGTCACAATATTTCTCATAAGTGGGCACTGCATTTCATTTATTTATAGCAAAATTACCCTTTTTGGATTCAACAATCCTTTATTAAATGTAAATAGAAATGAATTACAAATAAGTATTATTTACACAACTAGATAGCCTGCCACTCTAGAGATTTGTTGCAGTGTTTAAAGGAATCTGATTTGTGATCTGAATGATGAACACTGACTGATACTCTAATGCCAGCTCAGCATTTCCTGAGAAAATAATGGAATCATGAAAATAAAATAAAGTGGAAAATAATTATTGATTCTGTTTAGTTGCCTTTACATTTCTTCCATATAAAATGCTAATTAACTCTGGTTTTCTTTGCCCAGGCATTTTTCTCCATACATTCATATAAAGTATATGAAAGCCAACATTATATCATTAAAAATGTTTCTTTTTCAAATTTGGCAGAAGTAATATTTTCTAAATGTTGATTTTTTGGCTTTAATCTATGGTAGCAGAAAAAGAATAAAGATTTTGGGGTACCTGCTTAATACAGTCCACACACTTGCCCTTGTTCCTTATTGTGACTGAATATTCATACTTGCAAAGAGGAACAGGATGCTTCAATAGTGGAAATAACAGAAGTAATGCCATCTGTCATCTCTTCACACCAGGCTGGATGTGGGTTGAGATGCTCCAAGTAAAATCTGGAGACTGCCAATATCTGTTCTCTTTCCAAAAGCTAAATTCTCCCTCTGTGCTTTCTTCAGCAGATCAAGGCCAAAGCCACTAACCTAGCCCTTGATAACTTTTAGACTGAATTTCTATATTAAACTTTTGTCAGTATGATCACCCTGAAAAAAGAAAGGCATTTCTAGAAACATAAAGGATTTTATTATGCTTTTTTGTCACTTTTTTTCTCTCTGCTTCTAGAAATGTTTGTTTTTATTTGCTAACAATATGAGTATTGGGTCTGCACTTATAAATCTAAAATAGTTTTTGCACTTACACAATGTTGGATGACTATAAAGGTTTTTCCTTATTTTGGTGAAATTGTTCTTAGTATTATTTTTATAAAAAATTTTGTAGTAATATTAACTTACATGGAGAAGATACATACCAAATGTATGTTCAGCTCTCTACTTTGGCAAAAATGCTCTTCTTAGAATATGTTTCCAATAGTGGGATTATTATATTATCAAAATGCAAAATCCATGGACATTATTGCCAAGTGCCATCAAAAAATGTCTTCTATTTCAGTTTTGATTCCAACACAATCACATGTACTACTTAATTTCAGGTACTAACTTCAACATTGCTGAGTTTCACATTTCTGTGTGGAAATAGTATATTCACAACTTATAGTAGTTTAGTGTCAACATATTCTTTGCACTGTACTTTATGATCTTTATATCATAATGGCCTTTACTTATGTCTGTATGAAGGCTCAGCATCTAATAAGTAAAATAGTGATAATTTTACTCTATCCTTAATCCTCTTCAGCATATTTTTGAACTGTGAAGGAGGCAAATCAACTGCAGAGTCAATTATCTATTAATGTAATTGAACCATAATGTGAATTCTGATATAAGAAAATTTAAGTACTCACCTATTGGGTTTAACAACCTGGGAATTGTTTTCTTAAATATTTCCCCTCCCCCAACATTACTCTAACTTTAGAATCTTCTTTTCTTAGATTTTTATGTTCCTATAGGGCTTTTGGTTAACTGAAGTAAAATGCTGATTATTGTGTGTGCTAATAAAATAGACAGCCACCTTAGTATATGCATGTGCGCATGTATGTGTACACACACACCCTAATCCACAGCCAGTGTATTCTACTTTCAGTTCTTTTCATTTATCAGTAGTGATAAGTTAAAGGGTTTAAAGAAGAATCCTTTGGTTTTGGCTTAGTTGTATGTTTATATCCCCTTGGTTTTGTGTTCCAAAAATGTCGTCTTAGGTCTGTCACTTTTCCAATCCACTTATAATCTGAAAATTTGAGAAATGAGAACAACAGCTGAAAGCAGTATTTACATAAGCATATTGCAAAGAATTCTTAAAGTAGACAAAATATAGAAGTATTGGAACAAACTTTTCACATTTTTTGGGAGCTTTTGAATAATGTGGGTGTTATACACACAGACACACACAGAGACACATATTCATTACATACTCAGACACTGCTCATATTCTAAATATAAATGGAAGTATAGTTGGAATCTATTTGCCTTTCTTTTTGGCAAGAATACCAAAACTTATTCGAGTGTGTAGGCTTTTTCTGTTTTCAAAAATCTTAATGCAGTGAGTGAACACTTTTATTCCCCCATTTAAATGTTTATGGCTATATTCTCTTCTTTTACACCTATTTGAAATTTTATTATGGATAGTTTATAATCAACTTAGAGACAGAATGATCTGAAAACTACTGGTATCACCTTTGGCAGAGTTTATAAGATCTGAGACTATATCATCATCTGTACTTACATAATAGAGTTGTGAATATTAAATGACATAAGATATTTAATGTAAATAGAACTGCATGGAATAATAGCAAATAATATTGTGTTGTCTCTCATTCCCAAAGTAGTATGAGATGGAAAAAAACTTGGTCTCATTAAATGGCTTACAATGTGGTAATAGAGAATTTACCACCGAAAATTAATGATACAGAGGTAAGGTTTGTAATTTGTCACTGTGGGTGGGAATATTTTATTCTTGTTATTATCTTCTTGTATCTTTCATAGGAGCCTACTGTTCTATGTTAAGTCAGCTGTAAAATATTTGTTCTGTGTGTAAATTTAAAACAAATATGGAATTCCTTCTCTGTGATTCTCTACAAGCATGATAATGCTGGAATGAACTTTTCTATGGGCTGTCTCATATAATGAACACCATAGAAGATCAGTTTGCCTATTAAAGTTAATTGTTTATTTTCTTCCTCAAATCTGTGGAATTTAAAGATAGCTAATAGATTGTAGGGTTGGGCTGTGAGGTTAAGAAAGACCTGTTCACCATATTCAAGTTCTATGAGGTTGTATCACATGTTCACTGCTATTGGACACCAGAAGGAAAGGGGATGCTCTATTATGCTTGAATGAAGTAGCTGAGGGCAGTAGAATGAGAAGACCAGTGAGCACATCTCCTGGTTGGTCTGCGAGCACTTGACTCCCTATGCCAATTGGGATTTCCTATTGGTGTATGGATAAGTGAATTGTCAGGATGAACTTGAACCCTGGTGTAAGGAGAACCCTTCCTTTATTTGGGTGATGAACCCTGCCTGATTCTCTGGGTAATTTTTAGCCTTCTTCTAGGTTTGAATCTAAGTGTCTCAGGCCCATACTCTCAAATTGCTTAGATCCTGCTTTTGTAAACTCCAGTGATCTAGAGAGTTTTGTTAATGTTCTCAACCAATAATTTTCAACCTTGAGTCCCATATAGTAATGTACACACTTTAAAATTATCTTCAACTTAGTAAATAAACCTCCCACATAGTATCCTATATAATAAAAGGCTAATATGCAAATTGTCCCCTTGACCAGGAGTTTGACCAGGAACCAGGGCTGGCAGGCCTACTGCCAGTGCTCCTCTCCCAACCAACCCAGCCTGATAGGCCAATCAATCAGGGTAGGCTGGCCATACCCCACCTGTGCACAATTTCATACATCGGATCTCTAGTCCTATCTCATAAGAGAGTAATATGCAAATTAACCATCACTCTGCTACACCCACAGCCATGTCCAACAGCCAGTCAGGAGTGAGTATGCAAATTAACCCAAATCAAGATGGCTGCAGCCACAGAGAGAGCAGGAGTCTTGGGTTTTCCCAGCAATGGAGGAAGCCAAGTTTGCCATACACACTGGCAAGCCCAGGTCTCCACTTAAGGCTACAAAGTTTCAATTATAAAAGATAAATAAAGGCAGCCATGGAGCTGGAGAGAGCAGGAGGCTTGAGTAGGCGATGGAGGAAGCCAAACTTCTGCAGCTCTGGCCTGCCTTGGACTCCTCCGCTCAAGGCTATACAGTTTCAATTATAGTAGTTAAATAAATCCCAACAAAAATGGCTGCAGCCACAGAGCAAACAAGAGGCTTGGCTCTGCTCAAGGCTACAAAGTTCCAATTATAGAAGATGAATAAATCCCAGATACCAGAGCCTCAGCTTTGGTCAACAGGTGGCATGGCCAGCCTGCACACCACCACAGGGCCCTCGCCCAGGCCACCCCATGCCCCAAAGGAACCCCCACCCTGATCTGGAACATTCTTCAGAGCAAACCGGCTGGCCCCCACCCATGCAGCAGGCCTCTGTCCTATCTAATAAAAGAGTAATATGCAAATTGACCTTCACTCCAATAGACAAGATGGCTGTCCCCATGTAGTCAAAGATGATTGCCCCCATGTGGACACAAGATGACCACCACAAGATGGCCAGCAAGGGAGGGACCAGGCCTGTAAGGGAGGGCAGTTGGGGATGATCAAGCCTGCAGGGGAAGGCAGTTAGGGGTGACCAGGCTAGCAGAGGAGGGAAGTTGGGGACAACCAGGCCTGCAGAAAAGGGCAGTTGTGGGGAACCCAGGCCTGTAAGGGAGAGCAGTTAGGCATGACCAGGCCTGCAGGGGAAGGCAATTAAGGTTGACCAAACCTTCAAGGGAGGCCAGTTAGGGGCAAACAGGCTGGCAGGGGAGTAGTTAGGCATCAATGAGGCTGGCAGAGGAGTGGTTAGGTGCAATTAGGAAGGCAGGCAGGTGAGCAGTTGGGAGCCAGTAGTTCTCAATTGTGAGAGGGATGTCCGACTGCCCTTGCATGCCTGATCCTACCGGGATGGGGCCTAAACTGGCAGTCAGACATCCCTTGAGGGGTCCTATATTGGAGAGGGTGTAGGCTGGGCTGAGGGACACATCCTCCACCCCCATGCATGAATTTTGTGTACTGGGCCTCTAGTTATATAATAAAGGGGATTTGTGTAGCAGCACACATCTTACTAGTAAATGGGATTTGTATAATTACTGTTGTCAAGTGTAGTTGAATAGCTTAAGTTGTAATGATAGCATTGCTAATAGGTAGTAGGTGCCAAATACTGACCTATAGCTTTCCATCTAGAATTATTCATCAGGGGCTTCAGTTCTTTGCCTTGATCTAAGTTTTTTACTATAGGCCCTTAAAATACCTCCCATTTTTCTTTGCTATAATTCATATTAATCTCAAAACTGATTTGTGGTATTTTGTATAACCAGAGATTATTTTTAAAAATCAGACTGGGCCCTAGCCAGTTTGGCTCAGTGCATAGAGCATTGGCCTGAAGACTGAATTGTCCTGGTTTCAATTCTGGTCAAGGGCATGTTACCTAGGTTGCAGGCTCCTTCCTGGCTTGGGATTTGGTCAGAGTGCATGCAGGAGGCAACCAATTCATGTGTTTCTCTCAAATCAATGCTTCTCTCTGTCTTTCCCTCTCTTCCACTCTCTCTAAAATAAGTGGAAAAATATCTTCAGGTGAGGATTTAAAAAAAAAATCAGAGTGGGTTTTATTGTTAGATGAGAGTAAAACCAGTTTCTTTAAAATGATTAAGCTTTTATTTTTTTAGCACAATTGTTTGATAGTAGGGCTTTACTTTGAACAGACACTTCTTTTTGTCTTTAAATAAGTAATAAGCACCTCTCAGGTTCTATTTTAAGTGGTGGCTTATCCATTGCCCCCTCTCCAGTAATTTAGTATTTCCTAAAACCAGATCCTTTCCTTTGTGATGTTTTTAAATATTTTTGATGCATTGTATTTAAATAAGAGGATTTGGGACTTCAGAGAACCTGACACCCTATATAATAAAGATGTACTATGCAAATGGTCATTATGCCATGAAGCATAAGGACTAACTGTGTAATGACCAGATCACGGAACAGCAGGGGAGTGGGGGAGTGAGCTACAGGTGGGAAATGGAGAGCTACAGGAAGGGGCAGGGCAGCAAGCTGTGAGGTGGAGTAGGGGGTGCAGGAGGCTTGGGGAAGCTACAGGAGGGCAGGGCAGCAGTAGGAGAGCTATTGGAGGGTGGCAAGGAGCTACTGGAGAGTGTCAAGGAGCTATAGGAGAGCTACTAGCACACAGATTCGTGTCAGGCTTCTAGTTATTTGGGTTTTAAGTTTAAAAGTTCATCCTAGCCTAAGTGCAAACCCATTCTAAGCAGAAGAAAGTCTTTCTTCCCAACTGCCAATACTTGCTAATGATGCTGAGAGAGAATTCATTCATAACTTGCTGAGAACTTGTATTTAAGATGAATTATACTGAGAAACATTTCCCTCAAATAAGATTCTAACATTTATATTTATTAGTAATTAACTCTAAATGAATGTTTAATTAATTCTAAAAGAATCATTGGTCATTTATTTACCAATAAATTTTCATTATCATAAAAATGTTTTTTAAAATCCAAATTTCATTTGGAAAGCCATCAGGGCTTTCCAGTTTTTGTATTTTTTTTAATATATTTTATTGATTTTTTACAGAGAGGAAGGGAAAGGGATAGAGAGCTAGAAACATCGATGAGAGAGAGACATCGATTAGCTGCCTCCTGCACACCCCCCACTGGAGGTGTGCCCGCAACCAAGGCACATCCCTTGACCGAAATCGAGCCTGGGACCTTTCAGTCCACAGGAAAACACTCTATTCACTGAGCCAAACCAGTTTCGGCTCCAGTTTTTATTAGGACATTTTGACTCATTGGTAACAGCTTACCTGGTGAAGAGTTCAATTCATTTTAATTCTCAAGAATGTATTAAACATCTTATCTTAGTTCTTAAGATAAATAAGATATAAGCTTGGCCTTTAAGTCCAGGGTATATAGTTGAATTTGATACAAGAGAAACTGACCCATCCTATGAGAAATGTGAGTATTTGGAAGTATCTGTTAGAGTCAGTTAATTGTAGAAGACTTGAATTGTGTAGAAGTTGCTGGATGTTTAGATTTTCAATAGAATTTGAAGTGTAAGAATTAACAAAGGCAAGAGCACAGAGAAATAGCATCAGAGAGTGGAAATGGTGTATCCAGTTTTTCTGAAGAAAAAAAAATTCCACACTTTGTTTGGTTAACTACAGGGAAGTTAGACTAAAGCCAAGGACAAAGTGGGGGGAGGAGGAAGGAAATGATTTATAAGTTGGCCCAAACTTGACTTAGTGACCTATAATAAATGAAGATGATATCAAACCAAGGATTGATAAATATTGTGTTTCTTTTCCTTGGAATAGGAATCCCCAGGAAGAAAAAAATTTTGATTTTGGAAAGATAATGAATTTGGAAGGTAGATAGATGTTTGTCTGTGTATATCTTTAATGATATTTTAAAGAGGTGGCAAGAATAACAGGAAGAAACAAACATTTTTGCCAAAATTTAAGTTTATATTAAACATATAAAGAGAGCTAATACCTTGTAAGGACTTCAGTAAATCCTTAAAATTTAACCTATGCCTGTCACAGAATATCTTTGATATGTAGTTAGACATGTAATTTTCCTGAGTGACCTCTAACAATTACCCAATGAGTCACCAGAGTACTTTGAAACTTTGGCCTCAGAGATACTCTGTCTCTAAAATGAGTACAATGTCACTAAAACATTTTATTATATTTAATATACAAAAATAATTATTATGAATATGTTGTTTTGATTATAATAAAACTAGAGGCCCAGTGCACAAAATTGGTGCACTCTGGGAGTCCCTCAGCCCAGCCTGTGCCCTCTTAGAGTTTGGGAGCCCTTGGTGGATGTCCGACTGAGAGCTTAAGCCCACTTTTCACACTAGCCTAAGCCAGCAGTCAAACATCCTTAGCGCAGCCACAGAGGCAAGAGAGGCTTCCACCACCACCGCTGCACTCACCAGCTATGAACCCAGCTTCTGGCTGAGTTGTGGGTACTCCCCACTGTGGGAGTACACTGAACAACAGGGGACAGCTTCTGTGTTGAGCGTCTGACCCCTGGTGGTCAGTGTGCATCATAGCGACCAGTTGTTTCCTGTTCAATCAATTTGCATATTAGCCTTTTATTATATAGGATTATATAAGATATTAACGTTGGAATCCATTACTCAACTTAAAATCTAGTGCAATTACTACTGCTTTTGAAGCTATCTGTTTACAGAAACATCTGGTCAAATGAAATCAATTGTTCTTCCTAATGGTGAACAGTTGCCACATTTTAAAACTGTAACCTTTAAAATTATCCTAAACTAAACTATATTGGCCTCCCCCTCTAAAGTAACAGAAGCAGAATCTACACTTGAGTAGGTATTTGTTTTAGATTAGGAACCACAGAATTCATCTTAAAGTGGAGGTTTGATTTATACCTCAACCAAGCTTCTGCATTGTGACATACTCCTCCACCTAGTCACAGGTAAACTCTCTAACTTCAATGCTTTAGACTAAAAATATAATAGTATTTCCCCACTTCTAATTCTTCCCCTTTTTTTTCAATTTTTTAATTGACTGTTAGTCTCTCATTTGGGGAATAGGATCAGTGAACATGAACAACACATCCTGATTAAGTGAGCATTCCAGGTTATTTTCTGGTGAGCAGACATTTAATCATTTGTAAACTCTCTGCAGTGGGATGACTCTGTTAGCTCATCCTGTGGAAATTGTCTTCTGTCCTCACACTATTTTTAGCTTCAACTTTCTTGTCAGTACAAAGGAACTGATAAATTTGCTTAATAGAATAATCAGATGGGAAAGGATCAATTGGTGTTTCCATGTGCCACCATTTTCTTAACTCTGCTTTCATTTTCTCAACATTTATGTGAGGGAATAGGCTAAGTATTTTTATTTTTTTAAATAAGTTTTTATTGATTTCAGAAAGGAAGGGAGAGAGACAGAGAAAGACAAAAGTATCACTGATGAGAATCATTGATCAGCTGCCTCTTGCACTCTCCCCACTTGGGATTCAGACTGCAGACTGGGCATGTGCCCTGACCAGAAATTGAACCGTGACCTCTTGGTTCATAAGTTGATACTCAACCACTGAGCCATGTTGGTCAGGCGAGGCTATGTATTTTTAAATATTTTCTACCTACAGAAATCCTTGTTATTGGCTGTTGTAAACTCTAATTAAGAAGATAAGATAAACACCCAGGTGCTCCTAATGGATGTGGAGAAATATCCTGTGGCCTTGTCTCCCTTTCAACTCCCCTTACTGGCTTCTCAGATTTGGAGAAGAATCAGTTTGGAGAAAAACAGATTTTGCCAAAGCCTGGACCACGTAATTGGTAAAGGACGTTTGGTTCAAATATTCCAAGATCCATGTTTTTTCCCACTTTTCACCTAAAAATATCTGTTCTTGGGACCATGCTTTCAGTGGCAGTGCTGTCTTTTCTAGCTGTTCTTTGTATAGAATGCAAGACCATAGCCCTTTTACTGCTTAACAAACATTGCTCTTCATTGTCAGCACTGAACGGAATTCAGATTTCAATTGAGTGGCCAAGTCTGACTCTTTGAAATTAATAATAATTAATAATGTGTTATGTTTTCATTTTATTCAGTTAGTTTTAACACTTAGAAATATTGAGGTTGTAGGCTTATCCTGGTCATAAATGATGATGCATTAAAGGTTTTAGCAAAGCGCATTGAAATCCCCGGTGGCAACAGAGAGGTCATGTCCTAGAAATCAGAAAGTGATTTCCATTTTCATTTTTATTTTCTTTCTTTTTTCTTTAACACTGGCTTTGAGGAAGGTTGGAAATTTCCAAATTGCAGCAATGTTGGATTAGTTGGCATGAGCTACATAAAATGAGCCATGGGCAGTGTCAAACCCCAGGGTGTTTTCTAACTACCCATACAACCTTTGATAGATGTATCTGGCCTGGAGTTTTATAGACTATCAATCTTTCAAATCAAAGAGCCCAATCCTTTTCTTAACTACTTAAAAAAAATGTTTTTCCTGAAATTGTAAATTAGATACCTCCCAATCCATTGCATACGAAACTTAGAGCTTGGTGAAACACCAGGAGTATCATTTGAAAAGAGGTTAAAAAACACAACTGGGGCTTGTTAAAAAGGAAAAGTGCTATTTTAACTCCAAGTGTCACATTTTCCTAGAGTCAGCTTTAGCAGTAAACAAGAGTTATTGGAGGTTTAGATAGTTTGAGACACTTCACTTATCTCCCAGTACTTGACTTCAGAAGCCAAGCATTTAAAATGTATTTTGCGCTTGTAAAAATGTTTAGCTATTTAAAATGCAGGGCCGTTTTAACAAAAGCACCATGGTGAGAAGATATAGCATAGTTAATAAACTGTCAGGTCTAGTACACATATACTTGAAAAGACCAGCACAGGTACTCAAGGATTGATCTCCAATTTTTTTTTTTGTAATAATTAGCTTTACTAGCAGTCATGTTAAAAAACCTGCCTTGTACTACACTTAATTTCTGCTCTGAAATTTTTAGTATCTGGTTTACAAGGTGAAAAAATAAAATGAAGGAAAAAAATAGCAAGAACTATCAGACTCTATTGATAGTTTGCTGGTAATAAATCCAGATTGTGGCTTTTCTCCAGTAGAAGCACCGCCAAAGGTGATAACTGTCTTTAAGGGCTTATGAACGGTAATATACTAGCAGATTTGCAGTGGTATGGCGAAGCCAGATAATTGCAGAATTTCCTGTCTAAATGTGCTGCTGTATATAATGGTCTCTGATTTTAAGGAGCCATTTAAAATGCAGCAAGGCACAACAACTATGGGTTCTAATGTACTTCTAATATTTCATATGTTCATCGCATCTCATAAAATCTTGTCCAGACCAACAGATGACTAGAGGGGCAGCTGAACTGTCCCAGAAGGAAATTGGGGAAACACTGAATCATGTGGGTAGGATTACAGAGATCCACCAATAACTCACCCAAGCTCATGGTGTGTGCCATATTTCTCTAATTACTTCCAAGAGTCCCCCCATTTTTATTTTAGTTCCTAAAGAGAACATTCACGTTTTATGTTTTATAAAAGGATCCTACCAATAACTCACTTTTTCCTATCTTTGTGGGAAATAGCCCTAACTTTGCCAAGGGAAGGTAGGGCTGTATCCTGTTAAGAGAAAAATCATGGGAAGTTAGCATATCAATCCCAAACTCAAAGGATACAAGAAATGCGGTTCCTTTAGAATTTATTTAATGCCTTTCTAAAGGAACTTGTTCTGTAATATGAAAACCTGATTTTTTCTGAACAAAAGGAGCATTAATACTAGAACACTCTGAGAATCCAAAGAAACTAGGGAATCCAACATATTCTTTTAATTAAATATTAAACAGCTAAGCATGTGACCAAAATGGAAGCCTTAAGCTACATTTTGTAGAGAGGCATAATATAATTACAAGTTATTTTCATCTATCTGTTATTAAATAGCCAGCTTTCAACTTACTAATTAAAATAGACCTATTATTTTGACTTTACATAGGCTTAGAATTATAAACCTCTGGGAAAGAAGGGACATCAAAAATCACCCCGTGATATCATACAGTATTTGTCTTTCTCTGTCTGACTTATCTTTTTTTAAAAATATATTTTATTGATTTTTTTTACAGAGAGGAAGGGAGAGTTAGAAACATTGATGAGAGAGAATCATCAATTAGCTACCTCCTGCACATGCCCTATTGGGGATGTGCCCACAACCAAGGTACATGCCCTTGACCGGAATGGAACCTGGGACCCTTCAGTCCGCAGGCCGACAGTCTATCCACTGAGCCAAACTGGTTTCGGCAAGTCTGACTTATCTTGATTAGCATAATGATTTTAAGGTCCATTCATGTTGTCACAAATGGCAGGGTTTCCTTCTTTTTTTTTTTTTTGATATATTTTATTGATTTTTTACAGAGAAGAAGGAAGGGAGATAGAGAGTTAGAAACATCGATGAGAGAAAGACATTGATCAGCCGCCTCCTGCATATCCCCCAATGGGGATGTGCCTGCAACCAAGATACATGCCCTTGACCAGAATCGAACCTGGGACCTTTCAGTCTGCAGGCTGACGCTCTATCCACTGAGCCAAACCGGTTTGGCAATGGTTTCCTTCTTGTCTTTGCTGAATAATTTCATCATCTATACTAATAATAGAGGAATATGCAAATTATCCAGGATGCCATCACAGTAAGAACAGGTTGCATGGGGCGACAAGGCTGGCAGGGGGGGTGAGTGAGAGACAAACAGATGACTGAAAGTAGGCTGTGTGGGGCAACCAGGTTGGCAGGGGGGGCAGTGAGGGATGAGCAGGATGGCAGAGGAGGGCAGTGAGGGGATATCAGGCCAGCAGGGAAGTGGCAGTGAGGGATGACCAGACAAGCACGGGGAGCCGTGAGGGGCAACCAGGTTGGTGGAGGAGAGGGGAAGTTGGGGTTTACATGGATAGCAGGGAAGGCAGTTGGGGACGACCAGACTGGCAGGGGGTGGTTAGGGGCAACCAGGCTGGCAGGCAAGTGAGCAGTTAGGAACCAGTGGTCCCAGATTGTGAGAGGGATATCCGAATGCCACTTCAGACTCAATCCCAGAGATTGGGCCTAAAGCGGCAGTTGGACATCCCTTGAGGATTCCCGGATTGGAGAAGGTACAGGCTGGGCTGAGGGCCTTCCAACCCCATGCACGAATTCTGTGCACCCGGTCTTTAGTATACTTATAAATATACTAGTGACCCAGTGCACAGATAGTGCAATTGAAAGGAAATTAATTAGAAGGTGGCTGGCAGGGCAGGACTGGGTGAGATAGGCTGGACATGCCCTGGAGCCAACCTCCCATGGTCCCTTTCTGGCCATATCTGGGATGGTGCCATGGCTCGAAAGTCATCTGCAAACTGAGTGGGGTCCCTTTAGCGGTGGGTTCCTTCAGCAGGTGGGGTCCCTTGGCCTGTCCTTTTGGGGATTGGGAAAAAAACAATTCTCTGAGGCGGTCCTCTAAGGGGTCCTGGAGTATGAGAGGGCACTCTGAAAATTTGCAGTGGTACAGGGTGTGGAACAAAAATCCAAGTCTGCAGTAAACTAGATTTGGGGCTGACAGTGACCCAGTAACAACATAACTCACAGCCAAAGGTGGAATCACATGGCCCTGTGAGGAATCAGGCTCCCTCCTCTCTGGTTTCCGGGTGCCTCATCTGAGAACTGCCAAGTCTCTGCAGCTTGGTAGCTCCTCCTTTGAGCGTCTTCCCCCTGGTGGTCAGTGCATGTCATAGCTACTGGTCAGACAAAAGGAGGACACTTAGCAAATAAGCCTTTTATATATGTACTAGAGGCCCAGTGCATGAAATTTGTTCACAGAGGGTTGTCCCTCAACCCAGCCTGAGCCCTCTACAATCTGGGATCCCTTAAGGGACATTCAACTCCCATTTAGGCCCACTTCTACCTGGCAGTTGGACATCTGTCTCACAATCCAGGAATGCTGGCTCCCAACACTTACTTGCGTGCCTTCCTGATTGCCCTTAACTGCTCTCCCCTGCAGGCCTGGGTACCCCCCAACCACCTTCCCCTGCTGGCCTTATCGCCCACAACTGCCCTTCCTTGCAGACCTGATCTCTCCCAACTGCCCTCCCTGCTGGCCATCTTGTGGTGACCATTTTGTATTCACATGGGGCAGGATCTTTGACAAAATGAGGGCAGCCATCTTGTGTGTTGGAGTATGGTCAATCTGCATATTACTCTTTTATTAGATAAGATAGAGGCCTGCTGCACAGGTGGGGGCCAGCCAGTTTCCCCTGAAAGGTATCCCAGATCAGGGTGGAGGTTGCTTTGGAGCATGGGGCAGCCTGGGCGAGGGGCCTGTGGTTGTTTGCAGGCCTGCCACGCCCCCCGGCGACCCAAGCAGAGGCCCTGGCATCCAGATTTATTTATCTTCTACAATTGAAACTTTGTAGCCTGGAGAGAAGCCAAGCCTTCTGCTCACTTTGTGGCGGCAACCATTTTTTGTTGGAATTTACTTATCTTCTATAATTGAAATTTTGTAGCCTTATGTGGAGGTCAAGGCAGGCCAAGGCTGTAGAAGCTTGGCTTCCTCCATTGCTGGGGCAACCCTGGACTCCTGCTCTCTTCAGCTCTATGGCTGCCACTGTTTTTGTAGTGAAGTATTTATCTCCTATAATAAAAACTTTGTGGCCTGGAGTGGAGGTCTAGGCCTGTCAGGGTGTACAGAAAACTTGGCTTACTCCATCACTAGGGGCAACCCTATCCTCCTGCTTTGTCCAGCTCCAGGAATGCCACCATTTTTGTTGGGGTTTATTTATCTTCTCTAATTGAAACTTTGTAACCTGGAGTGGAGGCCTGGACAGGCCAGGGCAGGCAGAAAGCATGGCTGAAGCCATCTTGATTAGGTTAATTTGCATACTTGCTCCTGATTGGCTGGTGGGCATGACTGTTGGGTGTAACAGAGTGATGGTTAATTTCCATATTACTCTTTTATTAGATAGGGTATTAGATGCCCAGTGCACAAATTTGTGCACTCAGGGGCTGGGTTCCTCAGCTCGGCCTGCACCCTCTCGCAGTCTGTGTGCCCTCGGAGGATGTCTGTCTGACATGACATCTTAGGCTCACTCAGGCCTAAGCCTGCAGTCAGACTTCCTTAGCACTTTCTTGGAGGCAGGAGAGACTCCTGCCACCGCTGTTACACTTGCCAGCTGTGAGCCCAGCTTTTGGCTGAGCTGAGGTCCCCCTGTGGTATCGAGTCAAAACTGGCATTCCAACATCCCCTGAGATGTCCTAGATTGCGAGAGTGTGCAGCCCACCAGTGCACAATCAGGGCCAGAGAGAGACGCAGGAGATTGGCTAGCCGGGGAGAGACCACAGGAGGAGTCCAGGGCATATTGAGCCCCTCTACTCAGCCTGCCCTTCTGGTTCATCCAGCTGGACCTGAGTAGCAAGCTAACCTACTGGTCAAAGCATCTTCCCCCTGATGGTCAGTGCATGTCATAGCAAGCAGTTGAGCAGTCTTAGCATAAAATTAGCATATTGCATTTGATTGGTTGAACAGCCAGCCAGTCAATTGGACACTTAGCATGTTATGCTTTTATTATATAGGATATGCTGCCATGAACCTGGGTGTGCAGATATCCCTTTGAGATACTGATTTCATTCCTCCCTCCCCCAGTTATTTTGGATCTGTACTTGTGGAGAGCAGCAACAGTGTTTGGACAGGTTCAAGCCTTGCACTAATGAGAGGGCACGGTACTCTCATGGCAAAGCCATGTGCAAGTCCCAGCTTGGAAGGCAAAGCCCTCCCAGCCCAATTATAGCTAAAGGCTATAGTTGTAAGCTTGATCTTGTGGTCTGAACCCGTGGTCCCATGTGGCTGAGTGATATAGGCTGCAGGAGATGCAGCAAGTAAAGAAAGCTTGTTTAGGTACATGTAATTGAGTAGATTCAAACCTTGTGAGAACATTATAAACATCTTGAGACCCCCTTACTTTGCCTGGTGGAATCTGGCTATAAAATAAAGACTTGACTTGTAGGCTGTGATACTGTCTCTCCATCAGAGAAGCAGCATCCCACCTAGCCCCAGCTTTATTCTTTTGTCTATCTTGTCCATCCTTCACTACCCCCTCACCAGTTCACCTATGGCTGTGCCAGTGCAGCACGTATGCTTATCAGAAGGATTGCTGGTTCATATGGCAGTTTAATTTAAAAATTTTTGAGGAACCACCATACTGTTTTGCAGAATCATTGTACTCATTTACATACTCACTGGTGGTGTGAAAGAGTTCCCTTATTTCCATGCCCTTGTTATCTCTTTGTCTTTTTTTTCTAAAAGGCATCCTAACAGGTGTGAGGTGATTTCTCATTGTGGTTTTGATTTGTATTTCCCTCATGATAACTGATGTTGAATACTTTTACATATGCCTAATATCCATTTGTATGTCTTCTTTGGGAAAATGTTCAGGTCTTTTGCTCATTTTTAATTGGATTATAGAATATCATCACTTACATGTAGAATTTTAAAAAACTCAACTTGTGCCTGGCTGGTATGACTCAGTGGTTGAGCTTTGGCCCATGAACCAAGAAGTCATGGTTTGATATCTGATCAGGAAACATGCCTAGGTTGTGGGCTTAATCCCCAGTAGGGGGTGTACAGAAGGTATCTGATAAATGATTCTCTCTCATCATCAATGTTTCTGTCTCTCCCACTCCCTTCCTTCTCTGAAAGCAATAAAAACATATATATATATAAATACAGAGAACAATGGAAGTTACCAGGATTGGGGAGATTTCTTTTTAAGGGTACAAACTTATAACTAGTAGGTAAATGCATTCTTGAGATCTAATGCACAGCATAGTGCTTATAGTCAATAGTACTATGTTATAAACTTCAAAGTTCCTAAGAGACTAATCTTACTAAGTGTACTGGTTAATGCAGATTTTGTAATCAAAGAAAACACGATGATTTCAAGAGAAACATCAAAAGTGCTTTATTCAAAATAATGTCCATCACTAGCTACACATTTCCCCCATCTTTCAGCTAATTTGTGGATACTGTCCCAATAGAACTTTCTTCTTTAAGGCAGACCATTCAGAGTCCCAAATGGTATGTTTTGAAGTTCTGCTCAGAAAATGTGTGTGCCATTGATCGGAACAAGTAGTAATCTGAAGGAGCAAGATCTGGTCAATACAGTGGGTGGGTTAGTACTTCCCAGTCAAGATTTTTTAACATGTCTTTAGCTGGTTTTGAAGTGCGTGATGGTGCATTATCATTAGCAAAATTACTTTGCTGTGTCTTCTGGCACATTCTGTTCCTTTCACGGTGAAAGATGGTTCAAATTGATTACTTGTTTTCAGTAGTGATCAGTATTAATGGTTTCACCTGGTTTTAGAAGCTCATAATACACCACACCTTCCTGATCCCACCAAATGCAGAGCATTGTCTTCTTTTTGAAGTGATTTGGCCTTGCAGTTGATGTTGATGGTTTTATTTATTATGGTTGACCTGGATCAATCCATGATTTTGTGCTTTTGGGATTCTCAAAATTAATCCACTTTTTATCGGTAGTCACAATTCAATGCAAAAAATACTTTATTTCATGCTGTTGAAGCTACATTTTACTGATGACTTTTCAGTTTTCTATTTGTCTTTCGTTCAGTTGATGTGGAACTCATTTTCCTTCCTTTAAAATCGTTCCCATTGCTTGAAAATGATCGGAAATTGCTGAGCAACATTTCATCTTTCTGCAAAATGTTTTTGAGTTTGACATGCATCTTCATCCAATAACGTTTATAATTGGTCTTCAAGCTTTTTTGGTTGACCTGGACATTCGTTGTCTTTCACATCAAAATCTTCACTTTTAAAGCATTTAAGACCAGTATTCACAAGTATTTTGAGATGGAGCATGTTCACTATAAGCTCCCCAAAGTGTTCAGCAGCACTTTTCTTCAAAATAAAGTAATGAATTAAAATTTCCCACAAATGCTCTTTTTGTGGCCCTAAATTCAACATTTTTAAGCATAAAAATACCTATGATGTTAACACCTTCAGAAAATTTGACATATGAAGTTTTTAAGCTTGTCAGTACAACAAAATAGCATACATATCAAGTTGCATATATATCAAGATATGTGTAACTCCATCTATTGAAAAAATCTGCATTATTAATTGGTACACCTATATACACACACATACATACACACACACACACACACACACATATATATATATATATATATATATTAATGTATCAAACCAATGAATATCTTAAACTTACTCAATGTTATATGACAGTTATATCAATAAAAATTATTGCGACATGAATACATGAACTGACTGACAGCTGTCAAAGAGGAGTGGGGAGGAATTAGCCAAAGAACATATAGACATACCCCATACACACAGACCTCAGTAATGTGATTGCCAGAGGGAAGGTGATATGGGGCTGGGTAGAGGTGGGAAAAGGTGGGGAACATGGGGTCAAATGTAATAGTATAAAGATTTTGAAAAGTACTTAGCTGTGTGTTTTTTTTAAATCACATTGTCTGAATATCAATCTGAAACAATATAGGAAGCTATTGTTTTGAGCTCTCTCATCCTGGATACTATCCTGCAGTTGGCATAGATGAAGATCACATCAATTTTCTTCACACCTTTGACTCACTGTTCTCATCTCTTCATGACAGTTAGGCTTAACTAACTCTTAAGACTTTTTCCTATTTGATATTGTTAAATCTTTGTTCTCATTATATGTATGTATTTAACCTCTGTTAAAGTTCATCATGGTACACTTAGTGCACTTAGTCCATTATTCTAAGCTATTTAGATTCTGTCATCTAATATATCATTGTCCCTCTTAGCTCTATGCTGGTGAAAATTACCCAGTCCTGTATGCATGACTTCTTGATCTTCATCCAAGTCATTGACAATAAAATAGCAGTGCTTCTAGGTTTTTCTCATTACTGTCTTTATAATACCTTTTCTTCATGATATTTATGTAAAGCTTATATTACTTATTATTTGGTGTCTTCTGGCTGGCTGTTACAGGTCTGGGCATTAAAATTTTCCATTGGTGATTTTTTTCTGGAGCCAAAAAAGAAATTCATTTTTTTTTTGTTTTGTTTATCTATACATAATTTGGAAAGGGCTTTGAGATAATTCATGGACATGCTTAGTATACTTTTTTTTTCGCTTTGTAGTCATTCTATCCAATTTTAAAAGTAAATAACAGATCATTTTTATTGGATACCTTTGTCCTGCAGAACAAAGTCATTGACCATTAAAATATTCTTATAGATTTAGTTTGATGTGGATGTGTTCATAAATAAGCATCTTTAAATTATTCATATATATGTGAATCAGCACTGTTTTCTAAAATAGATTAAATGAGCCACTGTAAAAGAATTGCAATTTGCAACTCATAGTATTCATTTCATAATAGATATACATGTGAAATAATTAGAAAAGGAGATAAACAACTTGCTATTATTTATAACTAGAGACCTGGTACACGAAAATCATGCACAGGTAGGGTGCCTAGGCCTGGCCAGCAATCAGAGCCAATAGTGGTCTTCCTTCCCCAGGCCAGGGCCTTCCTTCGCTCTGTGCCACCCCCTGGTGGTCAGCACACATCATAGCGAGTGATCAAACTCCCAGTCTCTCCATTGAACTCCCAAGGGTACACTTTGCATATTAGCATTTTATAACTATATATATCTTATGTGTTATATACTGTAGCATCCTAAAGGTAAAATTCTTAAATTAGGACATAATTTTTTAATATAGAAGAAATAATGAATTCATTTTTGAATTTGTTGCAAATTCAAAATTGGTAGGGCCATAAAATTAATGTGTGTTTTTTTCACCTCTGTGCAATAACCATTATTGCATTCTACTTTCTTCAAGTTTCAAATGAAGGGTTAGATCAAGTTGTTCTTAAAGGGGATCTTTCAGTGTAAGCACATCTATGAATCAAAATCATAAAAAGCTAATATGCTAATGGTCCGGATGCTATAACATGTAATGACCAATCTTAGATGGCTGCCTCAGTGTGCGCAGCGGGGCCTTGCTCAGGAGACTGGGCAGAAGTGGGGAGGTGCCCAGAGGAGGCGGGACCAGCCTCAGCTGACTTGAGGGGCTGAGAGCAGGCTTAAAGTTACCAGAGAAGGCCATAAGGGTCGGGAGCTGTACCAGGCATGCTGGGGCTGTGCCTGGAGAGGTTCAGGTGTCAAGGCAGGGCCGCACAATTTCACATGCTGGGCTCCTAGTGTGTTGATAATAGTGGTGTGCAACCAATTAAGAGACCATTTATGCAATTAAGGGGCCATTTATGCAAGTCATGATGCTTGTTATTCCCTGCCTGAGCATTGTTTCAGTGAACTTGATTCAATCTACAATCACTTAAATCTTTTAACTCAGAATGTTACCAAGCAAGGATAAAACCAATGCAGTGTCAGATATTTATGTAAAGCTTATATTACTTGATACTAATAATAAGTTTTGAAGTTGAATAGAAGTAATTAAGTATTGTTCTTCTCTTTCAAAATTTAGTTGACCATTCTGGGTCTTTTGCATCTCCATTTAAAATTAGAATGAGGGGATCAAGCAAAAACAAACAAACTAAAAAACCTCACAGGCACAGACAATCTTTTAGTGATTACCAAAGTGAAAGGGGGGTGGGAGGAGTTAGGGGAGGGTGAAAGGGAGAATAAATGATGAAGGAAGGAGACTTGACTTTGAGTGGTGAACACACAATATAGTATAAAAATGATGTATTATAGAATTGTACACTAAAAGTTATACAGGGTGAGGCAAAGTAGGTTTATAGTTATTAATGAAAAAGTTTATTCTTGTATTATTATTTGTTAATTATTGTATTTATTTATTATAACTACTACAAGCCTGGTGCACGAAATTTGTGCATGGGGTTGTCTGTCCCTCAGCCCAACATGCACCCTCTCCAATCTGGTACCCCTCTCATAGTCCAGGACTGCTGGCTCCAAACTGCTCACCTGCCTGCCTTCCTGAATGCCCCTAACTGCTTCTGCCTGCCAGCCTGATCACCCCCTAACCACTCCCCTGCCATCCTGTTTTATCCTAACTGCCCTCCTCTGCAGGCCCAGTTGCCCCCAGCTTTCCTCCTCTGGTAGCCTGATCACCCCTAACTGCCCTCCCCTGCAAGTTTGATCACCCACAACTGCCTTCCCTTGTAGACCTGGTCCCTCCCAACTGCCCTCCTCTGATGGCCTGATTGCCCCTAACTGCCCTCCCTTGCAAGCCTGGTCCCTTCCAACTGCCCTCCCCTGCTATTCATCTTGTGGTGGCCATCTTGTGCTCACATGGAGGCAGCCATCTTTGACCACATGGAGGCAACCATCCAGTGTGTTGGAATGATGGTCAATCTGCATATTACTCTTTTATTAGATAGAATAAACCTACTTTCCCCCCACCCTATATAATTTATTAATCAATGTGTTTTCTTAAAAAAAATTTTAGAATCAGTTTGTTAATATTCATAAAATAACTTTCCTAGGATTTTGATTGGAATTATATTGTATGTATGGATTAAATTGGGAAAAACTGACATCTTGACAGTATTGAGTCTTCCTGTCTGTAAACATGGACTCTCTATTTATTTAGTTCTTCTTTGGCACTTTTCATCACATTTCTGTAGTTATTCTCATATAAATTTGTCTATATTTTGTTGGACTATTTTATTTTTAGGGGTGCTAATATAAATGATAATGTGTTTTTACTATAATTTCAAATTCTATTTGTTAATTGCTAGTATATAGAAAGTAATGGACTTTTAAGTATTAATCTTGTATCCTGCAACCTTATTCTAATTGCTCAGTTCCAGGAGAGCTTTATTCTGTATAAGCCATTATGTCATGTAAAAACAAAGAGAATATTATTTATTCCGTCCAAATCTGTGTACCTGTTTTTCTTTTTCTTGTCTTATTCCATTAGCTAGGAATTCAGTTCTATGTTGAAAAACAGTGAGAAGAGGGGACATTCTTATGTTGTTCTGATCTTACAGGGAAATCTTTCCGTTTCTCACCATTAAGTATGATGCTAGCTGTAGGCTTAGTGTATATGTTCTTTACCAAGGTAAGGAAGTTTCCCTTTATTCACAATTTACTGAGAGTTGTTTTTTTGTTGTTGTTTTTTTTATCATAAGTGGATATTTGACTTTGTAAAATGCTTTTTTCTGCCTCTGCTAATATGATCATGTGAGAGATTACATTAATTGATATTTTAATAGTTAACTAGTCTTTTCTTTCTGGGATAAATTCTTGGTCATTGTATATGATTTTTTTTATATATTGTTGGATTTGATTTGCTAATATTTTATTGAGAATTTTTGCACCTACATTTATGAGCAATGTTGGTCTGTAGTGTGTGTGCGTGTGTGTGTGTGTGTGTGTGTGTGTGTGTGTGTGTGTGTATACACATATATATACATACAGTACTATAAAGTTTCCTCCAAGCACTGCTTTTGCTGCATCCTACAAACTTTGATAAGTTATATTTGGTTTTTTTTTCATTCAAAATATTTTAAAAATTCTCTTGAGATTCCTTCTTTGATCCATGTGTTATTTATAAGTGTGCTGTTTCCTGGAAAGGTTTTTACTTTTCAAAACTCTCACTTTCAGGCCCCCTATCCACAAGCTCTTTAAGAAATTTTAGAGGGATCACCCTAACACGTGTTCATGGATTTCAGTTGAACATACACATAATGTAATTATGATAGTAACCTACATAATTATTACCATTTGACTTAATTACAAGTTAATTGTGTTAGCAGATGTTTTTACCTGCATTTCCCCTTTTCTTACTATATATAGAATTTCTGGGACTCTTTTAGATATTCATTCAGTTGAACCTTTTATTTTGTGTTTGTTTTTCAGCCACATCATTACTCTTTCATACTATGTACCTTCTGGGTAAGATGCTTTTGTAATTATAGAGAGTAGGAAGAATATTTTATTAGTTGTTGCTAGAAGTGCTTTTGTGTGTCTTGATATGTCTTAAGAGTACAAAGATGTTTAGAGACCAGAAATCTTGAGAAATACTGCTTTACGGGGAAGGGGGTGTTATTTTAACTGAAAAACAAACATGTAGAATTATAACATGCAGAGTTACATATCTTAGAAACAATTTTCTTAAATATAGTGTCAACTTTTTATATTATAACTTTTAACTAAAGTAACTAACTTTTATATTCCCAGAAAACAAGCTGATGTGCTGGATAATTGTGAACTGTCTCAGCATTTTAGCAGATATCATGAAAAAATATAATTAACTTCCTACATCCATACACATCTCTTATTCAACCTCATAAAGCAGCAAAAATGAATGCATTCATTAACTTAACTGAAATATGGGAACTCTCTATAGCTTATAAAAAGAAAAACCAAAGCATATACATTGTTAGGGTTAGTAATCAATTAGTTAAATACGGTCTAAATAACCAATCCATTAAAAACTCAATTTAATACTAGTTCAAGATTTTAAGTTACTTAAAGATCTGTAAAATTATGTTTAAGCTATCACACTACAAACATGATTACCGTTAAAATACAGTTTATCAGAATAATGATTCAGTTTTGTCAAATATACTTTTTTCATAATCTTAAACATGAAGTGGAAATAATGCTAGATTATTTGATCAGTTAACTTGTATACATTTAGGAAGAACATTCCAAGTAGAGTTAAAATATATATTTGTATTATACTTAATACTTATAATCAGAGAATACATAGCTACTTTTATTAAGCCAAATGTTATTAAATTAATATTTTTTGGCAGAACATTACCTATATTATGTGAACTTGGGTTCAAAAAAATTTTGAGTTTATTTATATAAGAATTTATTTTTTAATTCTACCACATTTAAATTACTTGAAATTTAATTTCTTTGCTTTCTGGGAATTTTAGTAATATGTATTTTATATTAGCTTTTATTTATACCCAGTGGGATATTAGAACATAGTTATTTTATTTTAGGGTATTTATAATCTGACTAATACCATCTGGACATATAAAATCATTACACATTCATACATTCAAAGTAAAGGCCTTTCTGAATTAGACACATAAACATGCAGGTGGAGAAAGAGCTCACAACTCCAATTCTAAAATTTCTTTCCATGGGTCAAGAGGAAACCCAGAAATACATGAGTACAAAAACCTCACTGGTCTAAATTGCAAAGAGATGTTCTCCTTTCCCTTGGGCACAACATTCTTAGTTATTTGAGCTTAAAAGAGACCAATAGACAAATAAAAAGAGGTAACAAATCAGAATTTTTGTTGTTTTTAGTGATGGAAATCCACACTTAATTTTTGGTACATTTCTTATAGAATCTCTTCTGTGTTAGTGTGAATTAGTAGTTTTTAAAGATGACCTGAAAGGATCATGCTGTTTTTAATTAACTTAAATGAATCCTAGAACAATCCTGTGGCATCCAATTAAAATTATCAGATATGCAAGGAATCAAGATATGTGAGAAAATTAGTCAATCAAAACTAACCCAGAACTAATACAGAGTAGAATTAATAGAAAAGAACATTTTCAGTTATTGTAATTGTATTTTATGTGTTCAAAAAAATCCTATCTAATAAAATAGTGATATGGAAATTGACTACCTCCACTATCCCCACAAGCCAACCCCACCAGCCAATAAGGAGTGAGTATGCAAATTAACCCAATCAAGATGGTTGCAGCCACAGAGAGAGCAGGAAGCCAAGTTTCTGCAGCCCTGGCCTGCCTTAGCCTCTGCTTAAAGGTACAAAGTTTCAATTATAGAAGATAAATAAATCCCAGATACCAGGGCGTCCGCTTGGGTCGCCTGTGGTGGCCAGCCTGCAAACCACCACAGGTCCCTCGCCTAGGCTGCCCCACGCCCCAATGGAAACCCCACTCTGATCCAGCAGTTGGGAAGGACTAGAACTGCAAGGGAGGGCAGTTAAGGTCAATCAGACTGGCAGGGGAGTGGTTAGGGGTAATTAGGCTGCCAGGCAGAAGCAGTTTAGAGGCAATCAGGAAGGCAGGCAAGCGAGCAGTTGGGAGCCAGCAGTCCTGGATTGTGAGAGGGATGTCCAACTGCCCAGGTAGGATTGGGCAGATCTAAAAATATGTAGAGAATTAATGCCTGAATTTTTTCAAAATTATATTAAAACTATAAACCCAAAGATCTAAACTCAATAACATGAACAAAACATACAATAAAACAGGATACACATTATAAACATTATGAAGGTAAATAATATTTTTAAAAGCAGCGATAAAGAGAAATATCTCATATGTAGCCAGAAAAATAACACACACAAAAATATCTAAATGTAAAGGAGCAAAGGTAAGGCTGACAACAGATTTCTTGTCAAGAAAGGAAAACAAGAACAAAAACTACCAGAGAGAAAACACTGGATCAACCTCTTTAAAGTACTAATAGGGAAAATGCCAATATAGAATTTTATACCTTTCAAAAGACAATATCAAGATGAAAAGATAATCCAGAGGCTATGAAAAGGTTTTTGTAAATTATATATGAATTAAGACATATGTAAGGAAATATCAATACCAAGTAATAAGAAAACCAGCAATAATAAATATGCACATGAAAAGATTTTCCTCATCTTTAGCCATTACAGAAAACAATTACCACTACATACCTTAATATGGCCTAAATGGAAATACGTACCAAGAGTGTTGATGAGGCTATGAAATAATGGAAATTCTGCAGTACTGTTGGTTGGAATATAAAATGGTCGAGCCACATTGGCAGTGTCTTATGCTAAAGATTTATCTGCCAGTTGATCTAGCCATTCAACTTATAGGTTTTTACCTGAAAGAAATGGAAGTACATATTCATACAAAGACTTTATATGAGATTTCATAATATCTTTATTTGTAATTTCTAAAAATTGGATGTGGTTGGAATGTTATCAGTTGAATGAATGAACATTTTGTGATATAGTCACAAAACTATAGAAAACTGCTTGGCAATAAAAAGGAAAAAACTTGATACATGCAAAAACCTGGATGAATCTCTATTATGTTAAGTGAAGGAAGCTACACAAAAGAAAGCACATATTATGTTTTTACTTCTATAAAATGCTAAAAACTGCCATTGAAGCTACAGTGACAGAAAGGTCTGTGGTTGCCTGGAGAGGCAGGCATAGAAAAGGAGGTTTGGGATAGAGGGATTACAAAGCGACATCAGTAATGGAAATGCTCTTTGTCTTAATTGTGGTAAGTTTTACAGATATATTCATATGTCAAACTTTATCAAATTGTATACTTTAAATATGTGAAGTTTGTATCAATCATACTTCAGTAAAGCTTTTTTAATGCTGTTTGTAATGCCTTGGGATCTATCTCCATCTTCTCTTATTTTCTGTATTGCACCCTAATATCTCTCTATCTCAGAAAACTAAACACATAAAATCACTCTGGAGAATTTCTAAATGCTTATTTCCATGAGAAAATATCTCATGGTTCTTCGTTGAATGGTCAGAGATACAGGATTGGCCCTTGTGAAGCAAATACATCCTTTTGTTTATAGAATTAGAGGAGAGAAAAATGCATACAAAAGAGCCCACTCCCTTTTGTGGCAGGCTTTTATGTCAGGACTCAAAATTGCTGTCTGATAAAATGTAGGCCACCAGATTGAATTACTTCATTGAACTACTGCTGTCCCCTGTTAATGGTAATTGCACAGATATAGCAGTCTTTCTAGGCAACATCTCAGATATTTACCTCCTACTGTTTTTCAATTCAAACTTTTGATGAAAATATTCCCAGTACTTCTTTAAAGCAGACATCCAACTGTCTTTCTTGACAAAAGCAAGGTCTCTAAATCAGATCCTGACAATTTGTGACACAGCAGTCTATCCAAATCACCTTTTACCTATGTCACTATGTCATTTCCTGAAGAAAAATGTCTCCATCAAACAAGCATTTTTATAAATTTGGGGGACTGGAATGTTGGTATGCCAGCAAAAATGGGTGAGTGAAAAGGGAAAAAATTTCTTTCTTTGACTTGAGTGGAAGGAATCTATGTATTTTGAAGATACATTTTATGAAAAGAAAACTTGTTTAGATATTTGTTATTTTCAAGATAGTACTGAGAAATTATTTCTAAAAGCTACTACTATTAAAGTATTGAAAGCAGTGAAACATGGTTAATTTATTTTTATTCTTCTTAACTTGAATACAAAAACATTTAGCATTTTTTTTTCCCTCGGGAATATTTGATATTCCCCCTGTCCTAAACTGAGCAGACTGTATCTCACCCTGTAAAGGTTTCAAAAACAATGCCATCACTTAACCATGATCAACTCTATTTGATTGAGGATAGCACGGTGACTAAAATATAGAATAGGGTACCAGGAAAGAGGGCAAACATGTCATGAAATCCACTGGATTGGCCTCAGAGTGAAACTCACTACTTGGATCTCCAGCTGTATTTGGTTGGCATTTTTATTTTTAGTATTAGAAGGGTACATTTGATAATTGCTTTATTGGGTCAAATTATGGTACCCTATGTTTGATGGATGGATTAGTGTTAGAAGCTTTGGGAACCCCCCTGCAAGCTGCCTTCCAGATTTGTTTGGAAAGCAGTTGATAGCACAAGGAGCACACTCCCTGCCGCCAGTCCGGTTTTTGTTCTTCTCCAGGTGAAGTCTCATTCTAGAAACGAAACTTGGAGTTGTGTTCACCAGGATTGTGGCTTGATAGCGGCCTTACTTGGTGGCCCTGGTATGATGGGATGTCTCTCATGTAGCATAGTTGCCTGTTCCACTTTTATGTGAAAAGTAAGCAAAACTATGGCTTGAAAATTGGGGAGAATTTAGTTTGGGAATAAAGCATGTCTTAGAATCTCATAGTTCGGTTCCTACTTTTAACAAACAGTGAAAAGCTCCTAGGAAGGAGAGAAAAAGAGGTAGTAAGAAGAGAGGTGTAAAGAGAAAGTGTGTGGGAACCTTGAATCCAACTAATCCTTGTTCAATTTATAGACTCAACATACATTTAGGAACAGTTAACCCTTGAAAAGCCCTTGTCTCTTTTTAGAGATCAGAGATTTTTGCTCTTTTAGGAAGAGAAGGCTAGCACTCTTATAATGAAGTGTTCATTGGTGGCTGGCTGCCCTGTGTTCTTGATCCTCTGACTTGGTGTTTCCTCGGCTGTCCTCATCTTCATTGAGAATCAAAAGGGGGCACCAAGAAAATAAATAATAAATTCATAGCTTGCCTAATACCAACTTCTATCCTTTCCCTCGGCCTTTAATCCTCCAGGGGGAAGCCTGGGATTACACTTTACTAGGGTGACCTAGTATTTGGGAGCTCAGAAAGAAAGGGGCTGGACACCAGACCTGTTTGGAGGAAAGAAAGAAGCTAGTGTGAGCTCATTTGTGGAAGAATCATTTGCACCTGGAACTTAAACGCAGAATATTGCCATCTGCCAGGCAGGGAGTGATATCAGTTTCTGGCCTGGTAGGGACATGTGAAGCATCCTGCTGGTTTTGTCTGCTGACATGTGGATACTACTGGCCTCATATCTGACCTGATTGTCTGTATCCACAATTCATCTAGCCATTTTTGCAGGAGAATTGAACACAAGTGACAGCCTCAGTGAACGGGTTTGTAGAGAACATCATTCCCTCCCTCATACATCCCCTTTGACCCTCTCATACTGTCTTTTCCTCGGCTTCTGTTCTCTCACACTCCTCTCTGTTGTCAGAGTATGTAAAGTCCAAGAGATGTAGCAGTGCCAGTCAGAGCTAAATTGCTTGCAGCTGGTGGTGCCACCTGTGCCTATCAAATTGCAGCCAAAGCAGTTGCTTTCCCAGAGTGCCCCACACTGGAGAATTGGAAAGTGGCTCACAGTGAGGGCAGCTGTGGGCTGAATAGAAGAGAGGGCTTTTCTCTGGGCTCTACTGTGAGGACAGGATTAGGAAGTAGAGTTTCCGATGGCTGAGTCTGCCTCTCCATGGAATCATTGGGCTCAGCCAAGAGATTTATGAGTTAAGTCTTGAGCCTTTAGGTGGGCTAACGGGAAAGACTCCTTCTCCAGCAGGCTTCTTGTAGAGCTCTACACTATGCTCTGGTGTGTAGTTGAGTATTCTTAGGATTCTTTATAACTCCACAAGATCTCATAGTTTCCACTTTTGTCTGTTTGGTTTGATTTGGTCATTTGTATACTTGGAAAATAATTTCCCAGTGGTGCACCCCTGCCTGCATATAATTTTGGGAGTTTAATTATTAGGGTAAATTAATTTAGCATTTTAATTTAATTTTAGTGTATTGTACAATTTTCGAAGTACTTACCATTTCTTAGTATTCTTTCTTCTGTTAATCGTTCCTTATTTAGTCAGCATGTGTCACTTTTATTGTGCTCATCCTCTGGTATTTTTCCATGTAGGCACTTTCTCTTTTTCTTACTTCTTTGCTCGGTGATTCATTTCACCCTCCTTCAGAGCCTGTAATGATTCAAGCACTTTGAAAGGTTTCAGCTAGAAGGATGAAAGATATAGTCTCTTCTCTTAAGGGATAGATTCTTAAACTGGAATGCCTATGGGGACTATGAAAATTATACCTGGTGGAACCCATCTAATTTGAGAATGGCTACCTAAGTGATTCCATGGCCTTGAGAAGAGAATGGTGGGGAGAGAGATACAGAAGCAAGAGAGGGCTTTTCTCCGGGCTCTACTGTGAGGACAGGATTAGGAATGTGATGCCCCTCTCAGGAAGATAACTGCACAAACTAGGAAGATTTGGGTTGGGAGTGGGTATAGCCAGAGGGATAAATGGTGGGACCTGCCTTCCATGGAAAACCATGTGAAAAAACAAAAGGCTGGAGGCCTGATGCTTTCAGGGACCTATAGGTTTTCTAACATGCATGGAAACTGCAAAAATGAGGTTAGAAAGGTGCCAGGTCATAAATAGTTGTAACTAGTCTTGTTAAAGAGTTGGCATTTTTTAATGAAGGTGATAGAGAACTACTGAAAGACTTTAAATAGCAGAGGAAAGTGATAAGTTCGTGTGAGAGACAGATCACTCAGTAGTATTGTGGTAGAAAGCTTCATAAGGATAAGTTTGGAGGCAAAAGAGATTACAGAAAAAAACAACACCAATTACGATGACAGTGCTATGGGGAGGGAAGGGGATCAGTGGTTGAGAAACTTGGGATATAGAATTAATAGGACTAGGTCACTGAGGAAACATGGCAGTGAGCTTCAAGTGCTCTCCAACATGACTGCAGAGTATCTGCCTTCTTCACAAGAGAAGCTGGTGTGATTCACAAGAGAGGCATTCTTAGTGGTGGTTAAAAGCGTATATTTGTGTTCACTGGTTTATTGAGTTAAATTTTGGACGTGTTGATTTTAGAGGCTTGTAGGATGTCAATGGAAAGATTCCCTGTGGGAGTGGGATCTGGAGCTCAGGGGAGCAGCCTGCTCTATAGATGTGATTTGGTGTTTCATACAAGTCCATGAATGGGTTTTCCCTTTTAAAAATAATTTTTTTAAAAAGTGTTAAGTTGCTATAGTATGTGTTGAACTTGTAAAATTCTTGTTTTTGTGTGATTTACCTAGAGAACTATAGAGCTGACTGGATCAGAGGCAATAAATATGTAAATAATATTGTATCCATGATTCTTTCCCTTCATTATTATTAGTAAGAGTATATTACATATTTTTGGACCAAAGTATAATTTTAGGAAACTCTAGATAAACAGCTTTCTGTATTATTGCTCTGCTTTCCTTTGATTGCTTTTGCTGTAGAATCAACTTGCATCACATTTTAATAATTTCTTCTCAAATCATTGATGATTCCTTGACTCTGTTAGAATACTTCTTGGGAGATTCTATTTCTCTAAGGCAGCTCAGGGACATCAGGCATCAGATGACAAGATGGCATCTTTGGAGGATGCCATGATTTCTATCCTGCCAAGTCTTGCACATGTTTGAAGCAGTTGTTATTCTCTCTGCTAACTCATGCAACTTGCTAGATCACTCTATGTGGGTGTCCCAAAATGTTGGCAGGACCCCAGTGTGAAACACAGTGTGAAATTCATGTGGTTAAACGTCTCTGAATTTCTGTCAATCAAAACAAAAAGAATATATGAATTGCAAAAGAAACTTGAGGATTTTAGTGCAGAAATAGGACATAGGATGTTTTAAGCCAATTTTTATATTGAATTTTGTATATTTTATGGGAATACTACATGGGGGGTGGTGTTTAGTATAGTAGAGTTCTGATTTGTTAGGGTTTCAGCTGATAACATTAAAAATGGTCCATAATTTTTATTATAGCATATATGGTTCCCAAACACAGTGCCAATGAAATGCTGGGGATATTTGGATACTAAGTTTGTGCAAATTTTCAAGGAGGAACCAAATACCTTTACAAATATACAAGCTTATTTATCAGAAATAATAATTTAGGAATTGTCAAACAGTGAACATTTTAATTGCATATCTCTTAAATATTTTGCAATTTCAGTCAACTTCACTAATTCTTAATTTGAGTGTCTAACAAATGAAGAACAAAGAATCTTAATTAGAGTTCAGACATAAGATTTTATTTATGCTGTTCAACAGGATTAGGGTTATATAAAGATGTCAGTGTGGTCCCTTACCTCCTTTTAGTTTTAGTGTTCTGTCCACTGCTATTTGGCAGCCTTGAATGGGTGTCTATAGATAGACACACATTCAGATTTTTTTGTGGTTTACCCATTACCCTCATACCTTCCATCTAATAGGATTATTAGTTTGTTCTTTTCTATATTTAGTAACCAAAAAATATTTTTATGTGTGATTTTTAGCAACACCCATAATTTAAGTGATATTTTCCAAAAATATTTGTTTGTACTCTTAACTTCATAGAAGAGGATTTATTAACTTAATAAGGATTTGTTATATTAATGGAATGTTTAATGGCCAAATATATTTAGACAAGTTATTGGAGACCATGATGTTGCTGCTGAAATATCTGAGAAAGGTAGCCCCCAGATAAAAAAAAGTTGTGTGGATTCTGCTGACTCTCCTGCTTTGCCTGATGATGCTACATTTTTCCCCCAAGGAAAGCTCTTTGCTCACCTTAACTCTGTGTGTGTGGACTCCTTTTGGTTTAATTTTTTAATTGATTGACTAGAGGCCTGGTGCATGAAATCCGTACATCCCGGGCGGGGTGGGGGGTGTGGGGGGAGAAGTGTCCCTCAGCCCGGCCTGCACCCTCTCACAATGGGGGTCAGTAGGTAGTTTTATTTACTTGCAGCAAGTAAAGGAGATAGGGAATTCACATCCAAAACTCTTGAAAGGAAGGCTTAGCCATTGCTTATGTACACTGTTGGGCTAATTACATGTTGATTTCTTCTTTACAATTGGCTACATTTTCCCAATTGAGTTTCTGTCAAGCTCATCCTGTTTACAGCTGCATCTGAAAAATACTGGACTATATTTTAACATTTAACAAGAATAGCATTTAGTAAGAACTGCCCAGACCTTGAGAAACTTTTCCTATCTAACAACTGAAAGAATAACTCCTATCTTGTTAAACATTTCCCAAATTAACCTAAATTAGATTCAAAGATGGCTTGTTAGCTGGCATAGGTGATTAATTTGACACTCAGAGAAAAATGGCCTTTGAAAGAAATTTTTCTTTTCACACTGTGGTAAGCTTTTCTAACAACATTTTATCAGCCAGATATATCATGTTATGGTTGACTTTCTTACAGGTGGTTGTCAGTGTCAGGAACGGTGCTTTTATGTATCAGCAGGGAGATGGTGAAAGGTATTTCACTGATGTCTAACACTGGTGAATGTGGAATAATGTACTAGCTATGTAAAGCTATTTGTTCTTCCTAAACCAATAATGGTCTTTTCCAGAATTTCCTATGAAATTGTGACTTTTTTTAAAAAAAGATTCTTCTTTGTTGAAGTTGTGATTTGCAGTAATCTTATCATGCCAAGTGCAGCATACAACTAAATTAAGACTTTTGTGGAAGGGGATGTTTGTAAATTGCATGCAGATTTCAACATGAATGAATCAATATGGAAACAGAACTTGTGTATTCCTAATATAATGATGCTGAAACGATTGCCATTGAGTTCTATTTGTGGGAATTAGTCGTTTATTTTTATTTAAATCACTTTTTTTCTTGAAGACAAAATCCTGTTTTTGAGTCTTTTAGTAACTTTTAGGGAGAGAGAGATTATAAAGAAAACAGGAATAAATCTAACCATTTGACTTCTCTGGGGACATCTGGTTTTCCTATTCAGCGTGCTGTGCCTGTTTAATGAATAATTTCCCCAATTCTTCCTGTTTGTCTTTTTTTCCACTGAAAAATTCCAAGGCTTATGACATAGCGGGTGATGCAATCATTATTTTATGTTAAGTGTGTGTGTGTGTGTGTGTGTGTGTGTGTGTGTGCGTGTGTGTGTGTTGGATTTTTTTTAGGTTTGTTTTTATCATTGTCATAAAATCTCACCTTCTGGAGAACAGACCATCTTCAACTTTTTAATGTCTCCTTGCACTCACAATATTTTTCATTTTCTTTTATTGTTAATATTGGGCTTGTTGCCCTTTATTCTTATACGTGGCCACCAGATCTGTTAGCCTTATTTGTTCCTCATCTTTTCATTAAGCTTCTAATTCAAGAATTTTCAGATAGAAGGTGTTATTATTGGCGTATTACGTATTACTAGTACATTAGTGTGATACTGATAAATCCTGAGAGCCTGACACTTACTTCCCACTCCTTTTAGAGCACTTTAAGAGTTCCTTTATTTATAGCCCAGTTTAAACCCTAGTGGGTAACACTCCATAAACCTGCAGTGACATCCAGTGGCTTCATGATGTAATTTTTTACAAAATTTCCAAAAGGAATTACAGGGACAGCATTGCCTGTCAAAGAAAAATACAGCTGGAGTTATTGAAGGGGTTTCTCTAAATTTATTACCTTCCAAATAGTTACTGACAAGCCCTGTCACAGGATCACCAGAACAGTTCCTCATTTCTTTATTTTTGACTGGAAGGATGATGACAACCAATGATTAGGTCAACGCCAAGTATTCCAAGAAAAAAATATAAATTGAGGACAATTTTTTAATGGAATGGTTTTTATTAAAAAGAAGTTTGCAATGTCAAATTTCATATTCTGGATCTTTTTTAGGGAAAGTTTGAGAACTAAAAGGGGAGCCTTAATTTGTGCACCTGAGTATGAAGTTAAAAATTTTATGTCGTTTTTACTACTTGGTTCTTGTGCCGTCAGTTTCTTTGAGAGTCTTCCACTGTATGAACCTTTGCATTTTCTCAAACTTTCTGTGATTGCTACTGTAAACAGAGGCAAATGGCTCCAGTCTGATTATTGTCCTTTAGTTACATTACTAAAGAAAATGTTATATTTATAAAAATTAGAAACTACAGGCCCAGTGCATGAATTTGTGCATGGAAGGTGGAGGGACGGCCAGCTCCAAGGGCCCTTTGCCCCCTGGCAAAAGGGCTGCATCTGCTGCCACCCATCTCCAGTTTTCCATCCCAGTCTGGGACCAAAGGCCCCAGCAGGGTTGGGGAGGAGGTGGTAGTTACCAGGCTAGCCATAGAAGGAATGGACTCCAAACACTGATGCTACCATGTGGTTCCCCACCTTCCTCCCTTCTCCTTCCTGGCCTTCCCACTGCCACCATAGTGGGCGGGTGGCGCCTGGGGAAGGAAGAGGACGGGAGCAAGACAAACTCTTGTGTTGAGGGCTGATTTTCAATAGATCACAATGAGGGAGCTGCTCTGCTACATATGAAACTCTGAGCCAGAAGCAGGTTGTCCACAAATGGTTTAGCACCAAGGGCTGATGGGGGCTGGCCATCCAGGGGAAGGGACCATGGGTGTTTGGCCGGCTGTGGGAGGTTGGCTGTGGGAGTGCATTGACCACTAGGGGCCACCTCCTGTTTCAAGTGTTTGCCCCCTGGTGGTCAGTGCATGTCATAGTAACTAGATGACCAGTCATTTGGCTTTTATATATATACTAGAGGTCTGGTGTATGAAATTTGTGCATGGAGGTTGGGGGTGTCCCTCATCTTGGCCTGCACCCTCTCCAATCTGTGATCCCTCTTGCAATCCAGAACCACTGCCTCCTAAGCACTCATCTGCTTGCCTGCCTGATGGCCCTAACTGCTCTACCCTTCTTGTCTGATCCCCCTAACTGCCTATCTGTTCTCCCCTCCTGGCCTGATCCCCCTAACTGCCTATCTGCTCTCCCCTCCTAGCCTGAATCTCCTAACTGCCCATCTGCTCTCCCTTCCTCTCTATGCCTTCAGGCCCCAGTGCAAGAATGCTGAGACCTCTCCATCAAAGCTCCACCCCAATCCTGACACCCCGGCTCCAGGCTGGGCAGCACTGTATAGGCCTACATGTGTCTCTGCTGGGGGGCCCGCCATGGCCTGTCCTGATGCCCCCCTCCAGGCCAGGCAGGTCTGCAGGTACCTCTGCCAAGGCCGTCATCCCCAGTGGCAGCCTCATGTCCCAGTGGCGCAAGTCCCTGCCCCCCTCCCAGCCCACCAACTCCTGTGTATGCACAGCCTGTTGAAGACTTGTGATTGGGACACTATTAGGATCAATAATCATATTATCTCTTTATATATCTAGATATACTTAAATTATGTTCATCTACCAAAACCAATTTAATCAAAACTCAGGAACAGAATGATACTTAGAATAACCCCAAATATTTGGAAGTTACATGGCATACTTCTAAATAACTCATAGATAAAAGAAGAAATAAAAAATCGGATTTGATTTTACATTTATAATTATTCAGAGATATAGGGTATGCAGTGCATATTTGTAATAAATGAGAACATATTCACTTGAAATCTGTATTAGTTAATATATGTTTTTAAGTACACTTGGCGTAAGTAGTAGATAGTCTGTCATGTGACTTGTTTGGGGAATGCAATTTCCTGAAATAAAATTAAATGCCTGAAACTTGACAAGTGATCAGGCTTAGAAAATAGCACTTGAAGCCTTCAGAAATATTAGTAAAACTGTCACAGAGTTGCCATGAATCTTCTTTTATCTTTACACTTCAGTGGGACTGTTAGGCAGTTTGTGATTGAACTTTTGGGTTTGAAGTGTGCATTGGTGCTTAAGATATATGACCCATCAGTTTGTCAAGAAGCATTTACCATGTGTTGGCCGAGCCCTGGGGCCTTACTCATTATGTTTAGCTCCCAGTAATTTCAACTCCCTGAATAGGAAGCATTAAGACTTTGATGTCATCAAGAGACACAACCTAGTAAACCAGTAAAAACAAAAGGTGAAAAGTTTTAGTCTGCTTATTTTTTATTTATTGATTTGAGAGAGAGAGAGAGAGAGAGAGAGAGAGAGAGAGAGAGAGAGAGAAACCAGTTTTTTGTTTCACTTACTTATGCAGCCATTGGTTGACTCTTGTATGACCTACAATGAAACCAGCAACCTTGCCATATTCAGAAGATACTTGAAACAACTAAATAAGCAACCTGCCACAGCCTAGTCTTCTTTTAAAGAAACTGATTTTGGGTGTATATTTTGGAATCACAGAGAACAATAGAATAGCAATAAGATAATGAATTCTAAATATGTGTCTACATCTGGGTCTGGAAAAATCCTAAGTGTATTTAGAAATTTTTATTAGGTTTAATGTGACAGATATAACTCTTTAATAGTTAAGAATAAAGAGATCTTTGTGGGTTAGTGAGTGAGTGAACTTTCAAATTTTACTCCTAGAAATACGTATTTTGAATCAGTAACTGTTGAGGTCATAATGTTTTTGTCCTAAATATTAGACTATAATTTTTCATCATTAACCTTATTATGAGGTTACCCCAAAGATATGACCTTCTCTTATAAAAAAGAATATACTTTTAGTTTTCAGTACATAATTGACATAATAATAGTTCCCTTTCTCAGGAAAAGTATGAATAATTCTTCAAGTTAAGACTAAGTAAGAAAAATTTAATTTGTAATTTGCAACCCTACTAAAACTGATAGAGACTTCAAAAGAGTGGTTTGCTGAGAATCCCAGTAAAAGATTCTCACTTTAGAAGTATGTTTAGATATTCTTCAAAGATTTAGGTTAGTAACATGAGGTGGATATAAAACTGGGGACCAGGGATTTAGAGTTCATTTTGATGAGTTATTGCATGTAGCAAACATAGGCCAGCCTATTTGTAAACTTTCTTCAAATAAGAGGTTTTTGCTTGCTTGTTTGTTCCTTTGTTTGTTTAGTTAAGGACAAAAGATGCCTTGACTGGTGTGTCTCAGTTGATTGAGTGCCATCCCATGCAATGAAAGGTCCATTCCCAGTCAGAGCACATATCAAGGTTGGAAGTTCAATCCCTAATCAGAAGGCAACTGATTGATATTTTTCACCTCAGTATCTCTTGCACTCTCTTCCTCTCCCTTCTTTTCCCTCTAAAATCAATAAAAACAAGTTTTTTTAAAAAATATTATTTCTGGATCAAGTACTTCAAATGTGTGTAGAGATTTATTTTTTTTTTTTTGGGGGGGGAGGAACTGCTAAAAAGCTTATGAAAAAGGACTGTTAATCTTTCTTTAAAACAAGTGTTACCATTATCCTACCACCCCAAATCCTATTCCTTCCCTTAGCCTTTGGAAGGGTTTATGGCCATGAGTTTAACGTTTTTATTTTATTTTTATTATTATTTTTTAATTATGAGTGCCATATGGTTGTAGATTGTAGAGTTTTTTTTAAAACACACACACACACACAGACACACACACACACATATATTTTTATTGATTTCAGAGAGGAAAGGAAAGGGAGAGAGAAACATCAATGATCAGAGAGAATCATTAATTAGCTGTCCTTTGCATACCCCCTACTGGTGATTGAGCCTGCAATCCTGGCATGTGCCTGTTTGGGAATCAAACCAAGACCTCCTGGTTCATAGGGCAAAACTCAACTAGTTTTATGTGAAATATATTCACTGTAAGTCAGAAGGAATTTATGACGCCTACAGTTCATTTAAATATCTATAATTTCAATATATACAATGATCTTCAGAATAAATGTTAAGGAATATGATTTTCCATTTCATTGTAATACTTGCTAGTTTTTTTCTTTAGTTAAATGGGGGCTGTCATGTCATAGGTAGTAACATCACATATATATGGGTTTCTAATAAAACTTTACTTGCTGTTTAATTTTCTAACATTGCAACATTCCCTAAGTTGTCTCAGGAATCAGATACAATTGCAGTAATATTTGCTGACAATGGAAAACTATAAATCCCCTCATTTTGCTGAGAAAGAAGAGAGAAGATATCAAATAACAAAGCTTTCTATTTAAAAAAAAACACAAAACAAAAACATTGTCATCTACCACCCCTCAAAAGGCAATTTGATAACTAAATATTAATTTTAATATTTTATATCATTTCCATGTCTTTTTTTGGTAGTAACATTAAGTGCACAAGCATTGCAAATCACATAATTTTATATTCAAAGGTCTCTTTATTTGAAATTCGATTTATTAAGGGCAAGTTATCTTTATGACATTCTTTATTTAATTCCCTCATTGAACACATTGAAAGGGTTAGAGAGAAGTTAGAATAACGATCCTAACTCCATTTGGTTATGTTAGATTCGCCAAATGACAGATGGAAATTTCAACCTTGCAGAGTCCACTACCGGGTACAGTAGTTATCTGCACTCATAGAGAGTCGTTAATTGCATTGTGTGGTTAAACTTATTGAAAGAGATAACTGGTCCTGTTTCAAATTTGAGGTCTTCTTTAAAATGGGAATTCAGTACACCATTGTTCTCAAGCTGTCAGATTGCATTCTATTGTACCAGGCTCAGAGGAATTGATGTCAGAGATTTCAGGCATATAGGGGACAAGAGGAAGATCACAGTACAAGTGAATTCTTTCCTCTTCTTCTGCCTGTGTTTTGACCACCTGTCTGTTACCCTTTGCGGTTCTATTCTGAGAGGAGTATGAGGAACAGCGCTGAAGATGGGGCCATTGCTGCTAGATTGTTGCCATTAACCAGCTTTCATTGCTTTTGTGGGAGCCTCCTTTTCATTAGTATTTGCAACATGTTCACCAGCAAAATGATTATGTTAGGCAGAGACATCACATCACTTACATTTCATAGCTCAGTGCAATTTTCATAAACTGCGAGGCAACATCCAAAAAAACATGACTCAGAATTAGAGTTTCAGAAGATTATTATATAGACATTATTTCCCTCAGGTCACGGGCTTTAGTCAAATTTGGAGGAGAATGAAATTGCCAACAGTGAAAAGCAGACAGAAAGGTATGAGTTCATGAGCAGAGAAATAACATTTTCATTTGTTCCTTCCCCATGGGAAAGATTCAGCATTCCGGTAAATGGAGACGGTTATAAGAAATGAATTTTTGTCAGCAGGGATGTGATTTTAAGGCTCACTTATCCATTGGCAATCTAGATTTCTAACCCCAGGAATCTAGGAAATTGCTACAGAATGTAGTCTTTATTATAAACAAGTTTTGTGGGTTTTTTCCTAGTAGTTTTTGCTCCCTTCCTTTCTTGCACAGAGATTTTAAGATGGACTATATTTTTGTTTTGTTTTGTTTTGTTTTTGTTTTTTTTACCTTTCAGAAGTCAGATGACTGCAGAATCTCCCCATCTGCCATGAGTTTCTCCTCATTGCTGATGCTTTGTGATAGAAACCTTTTTCTCCCACCAAGCTTCCCCCATTCTCTGCTTGCCTTTCCTAACCCCTCTGTTCAGCACAGAGTGCTATGGTCCTGGGAGCCAGGAAGCTTGCTGGTGATGAATCCTGGGCCTCTGCATCTGTTCCCAGCCTCTGCAGCACTTCTGATGTTGCTGCTGCTCTGGGCTCAGTCTTTTTTCTGTCTATGAACCTGAGAGAGTAAAAGCATGAAAAATGGCTTTCTAGGTAGCTCTCATTTTACCCAGGTATAAAGAGCAAGGATTTGCAAAGATTTCTGCAGGGTAATCCCAGACAACCTTCTTCATAATTAAAGAATGTTCTTTCATGGGAAATTTTACTTTCCTTCTCAATTTCATCTGATGCTTCTTATCCCATTACTCATTCAAATTCTATAGAGAGGTTCTCCTGCTAGGTATGGTACATCCTCGAGAGCAGCAGACATTTCATATACCCTAAACCCTTCATTTCTAGAGATGCAGAGAGGTTCTGTAACATTAATCTCACCTTTATATTTTTCAATTTTTAATAACTGGGAAATATGTATATCTAATGCCTTTCTCCTCTGTGCATTTTTGCACATTTTAATATCTCTCTCAACACCATAAACTATTTTCCTGGCTGCATTTTTATTAGCAAATGTTATTGCCTGCCAAAGTTTACTGAAAGCAAATCACATTTACTTTCATTATTATTATGTGTACAATATAATCATTGTGATTGTACTTGATTAATAAGTGAAAAATGATTACTTTAACTGAGCTCATGAGATTTGGCCTCTGAAAGTCATCACAATTTATAAACTTTCCCCCAAAACAACCAAAGCTTCTAGAGGGAGAAAAGATATTAGAGTGAGAAGGGATATCTAATTTACTGCAGAGTACACCCAAGCACATACTTTGCTTTCCTTGCGTGCAGTGTAGTAAAGGATTTATTTAACTGGCCAGTGTTGGCATTTTCTGGTATTCTGTGGAATGCAAGCAGTTACCTGAAAATTACTCATTGGTAGTCACTAACTACCATCTGGAGCCAGGTACAGGATGTCTTAGATTCTTAACACTTGCTCAAAAGCAACTAACTTTTGAGAAATTGTTCAACTTTATGGTCATTTTCAGTTTCTTTTTCTGTGAATTGGCAATGCGTTTGCCTGTCCAAACCACTATTACTATTTTTTCTCAGCAGTGCTTGTGTGGAGGAAATGTTATTAAGGATTTGAACTCTTAGAAACAGTTAGCCCACCACGCTTGCCCAAACCATTCATAATACTTAGTCTTCTTGATTAAGAAGATAAGAGTAAAACTGTTAACTGGGACGAAATGGTGTTCATTTAAATTTGAATCATTCTGCGAAAAACGTATTTGTTTCAAATATTCTAGTTCTCAAATATCTTCCAAAATGTATTCAGTGTGTTTTTGTCTGAGAGAGCATACTCTAACAATTACAACTGTGTGTCTCTGATGACTGATTGTCTTGTACAGCCTGGAGGCCATGGTATTGGAGTGAAGTTATTTCTGTACCAAGAAATGGATATAAAATGGGAGTCTTAGGGAAGTTGGTCTGTGTTTGCTCTCCTCTCAACCCACACCAGGGAAATTGCTGTTTAATAAGTAAATTGCTGATATGAACTGCTTTCTCCATGTTTTACCTCTTCTTTTTTTTTTAAGTCAAATAAAAAGTACATTATCCATACTTGAAAAAGCAAGGAAAGAAATAGTACCAATGCAAAATAATCATTATCAGGGTCTTCACAGGAGACATAGAGTGCTCAGAAGGTCTGACTTGATTAAATGCTTTGCCTCTAGATTTTCAAAATTTCAAAGGAGGCTCTGTCAGAAGGAGAGGGTTGAAGGTAAGGTGGGGAGATCAACCAAAGGACTTGTATGCATGCATATAAGCCTAACCCATGGACACAGACAACAGGGAGATGAGGGCATGAGTTGGGAGGATGGGGTATAATGGGGAAATAAGGACACATATGTAACACCTTACTCAATAAAGAAATTAAGTTTTAAAAAGTTTCCAAATTTCATATATAATAATTATTATGATTCAAGCTAGCAGTTGTTGAGCTGTACTGTGTGCCAAGCACTGTTCTAAGCATGTTTCAGGTAATAACTATTCCTCCCAACAGGCACTGTTACCATCTCCATTTTTTCAGTAAGGAAACTGAGGTATAGAAACTACCTAAGGTCATATAGGTAGTTTCTGGCCGAACCAGGGTTTGCATAGCTTGATAGTAAAACCTGTGCTCATAATCACCTCACCGTGCTGCTTCAGAGATGAAAGGGCGTGGTAGATCCAAACTTACCCACTTTTGCTATGGGCTTTGCATGTTATGTGGTGAGATTGTATTTGTATTATCTCATGTCATTTCTAAGCAATTCTATCTGGTAGATTTTATTATTGACATATTACAAATGAAAAAATTGAGACTCAGATTATGAGGCTGGTAATAAATGAGGGAGCAAAGTTTTGAACCTTAAAACACAAAATCAGGTTCTGGCCCAGGATGTCATTAGGGAAAGGAATATTCTCCCCAAGAAAGGTCATTTTCATCATGTGCAAGAGATACAAGTTTCCTGTATACCATCGTACCCCTAGTTAGGATTTGTGTCTTCGTTTTGCATTAAATCTGTTTGAACTCCATTGGAGTAATCTCATCTGTTTCTAGCCCCAAAGTTTCTTCAAGTCATTGCTGATGTACACAGGTTCTTCTTCCTGTTAGTGGTTTGTGTTTGATTGCTTGATCATCTATAATTAACATTCTTTTTTCATTTGTCGTTTTTGAGAAATTAATTTTTGGACCCCTGATATTATGTATTTTGGCCCCCTGATGAGTGAGTGTCCCTGTGGGGCCATTAACCACTTTACAGTGACCTGAGAACATTTTAAAATAAATATGAATGGCAGCACCTCTTGGATACCATTTAAAAATTAACTTTCTTTTTGAGTGGCTATTGTCTTTAAGTCTAGGAAGACACAGAGGGTTGGTGGTCTCAGTTTCCTTTGCCATTACTGACATCATTTTGAACTTCCTGGTGTAACAAAATGGGATTTTATTTGTCAAAATAAGCTGACAGATAAAATAGAACCAGAGGCATGGAAACAGGGAACAAACTGACAAATTTCAGAGGGAAAGCTAAAGAGATTAAACAGAGAACTTATATGCATATATGTATTGCCCATGGACACAGATAGCAATGTGGTGAAGGCCTGGGACAGGGCGAGAACCTGATGGAGAAGGGCGATAGGGGAAATGGGAGAACATCTGTAACACTCTCAACAATAAAGATAAATGATTTTAATGGAAAGTTGTTTTTTCCCCCCGTTGCCAGTTTTCATGTAGCTATATATTGCTAACAATATAGAACAGACTTTCAGCAAGTCCCACCAAGGCCCGGTGAATCTCCACTATTGTAAGATTAAAGTCTTGGGATGTATTTTGGAATGCCTTGGCAGTGGGTGGGCAGCAGCTTAAGGGCCTAGTGTGACTCATGGGCAAGTCTGTGCTCCAGGTTGTTTATAACTGTGTTTTCCTGCCTTGTCTTTTCTGTTTCCCTTGGCTCCACCTTTGGCTAAGCTGGATGCCATGGGCTTCCTGAGTCATTTGAAATGCAAGCCCATCACAGAGGTCTCCCCTCTCCCCTTGGCAGGGTAGGGCTGAGAGAGAATTGGAACTAAACTCTGGGTGCTTGTCCCCAGCCAAGTCTGTACAAGTGGAGAAAATTCACGGGGTTGTGAGTCTGCATATAGTTGACATTGTATTAGACATGTCTTTGAGTCCAAATAAATACATCTTTTTTTCTCCTTGATTTTAGTGGTTAATTGTGCAGGCCCTGGAGAATGGGTTTTAATTACCCCCAGGGCAAGAGTGGGGTTCTTCAGGAGCAGCTGTAGTATCACAGGATGTTCCCTTGTGCTTTTCTCCTCATTCATTTTTAACACCTGCACATCATCGCTTTCCTGGCACCTCCAGCAATGTCACCTGCTGGCTTGGCAAACTAGAGAGACTCTCAAACCCATTTCTTACTCCCCATGTCCATGGGGATTATCTTTATCACATGATGATTTGGCAGATGTTTTCTACTTACCTTTTCATAGTTCTGCTAAAGAATGGTGAACTGGACCCACCTTCTCAACTTGTGAAGTGGGATTTCCCCAGAACAGGAATGGGAGGCAGGAACTTAAGGTTCAAGGCTCCTTCTTTACTTATAAGGTTGTTCACTAAACTTAGTATACATTTTCAGATCTGTAAGGAATTGCAGGACCCTGAGAACAACTCTTTCTAGCTTGCCACCAGCCTTGGTAAATCCTTCATTGCAAATGCTGGGGTCTGTTCTTTGGTTGTGCAAGATTGTTTCAGGGTGGTATTTTATCTCCTACTCGCTGACTATTTTAGATCTGGCTGGGATGCTCAACATAATCATTTTGCCTAACTCCCATGAGGTATTCTGTAGCTGGAACTCTAATGCCAGAGTCTATGATGATGTTAACAGAAAAGGACAGGGGTCGTCTCTCTGAAAAATGCTTCACAAAGGGGACCTTCTTTGCTGCTCCTGGTACATGTGGTAAGCATAGAAATAGTTTATTGTGAAAGTCTTTCAGCCACAGGTCTTTCTACGGCATAATTGTACCCGCCAGAGAAACCAAAATAAATACCAGACTAATAAACTTCAGATTTTTAAAAATAAGTTATCCAATTGCATTCCTGTAAGAAGAAAAATGAGAGGTGGACGTATTCTTATTCTGCTTTGACTCACTTCCCATGCTGTCCTCTCCCAGCTCAGTCTTAAAATGTAATAAAATACTTTATCATTTGAAAAAGAATGATAGCACAAAATTCAATCTTTTAGGAAGGGATGTGGGAACGTAAAATGTAATGCCATCTTTGGGATTTTCTTAAAACAAAACACACACATTCTTTTTGTATTCCTTGGAGTTAATAAGTAGGTCTCTGTATTCCTGAAAAGGACGATTTCCATCCAGGCTTCCGTTTGTTTGTTTTTGCCTTTGGTCAAGGTCCACCTGACCCTCCCAACAGCTCTCCTGCTCCTTCCTGTGTCCCTGTGTCAGTCCCATGGTCAGTCCTCATCTCAGTTCCCCCACGTGCCCTTGACCTCCTGTCTCTCTGTACAGTCTGGACCAAGTGTATGAGCTACAGCCTGCAGACTCTACCAGCCTTTAGCAGCACATGCCTGTCACCTGCCAGGCCTGGGGTATGTCAGTGATCTGACTTCTCCCCTTTTTTTCACTGCCTTTTCTCAATCTACTTCATTATGATTATCTTATCCTTCATGTCCTTAACTATGGCTAGTCCCCCCAAATTCTCATGATTGTTCATTATTATTTTTGCTTTATCCTTATTTTATTATATAAAGGCACAAAAAGTAATAGAATGAACATCCATTTGCCCATCACCAACTTGAAAAGTAAGACATTTCCAATATAGTTGAAGCTCCCATTGAATTCTGATCATATTCCCTCTCAGAGTCCAGGGGTAACAACGACAAATCTGAATGTATTTATTTATGTTATGGACTTCTTTATACATATTTTACATGCATAAATCTATAAGTATTATATAGGATGCTTAAAATATATTGAGGGGCCAGATTATTATGATCTCTGAATGCATAATAATCTGGCCACTTTGTGTGTGTGTGTGTGTGTGTGTGTGAATGTGTATATCTATATTAGAGGCCCGATGCATAAATTCATACATGGGTGGGGTCCGGCCAGCCTGGCCAGGGGGAGGGGACATGAGCGGTTGACCAGTCTGCCTGCTGGTCAAACTCCTGGCCAAGGGGACAATTTGCATATTAGTCTTTTATTATATAGGATATGCACTGAGTGGCCAGATTATTATGTGTTCAGAGATCATAATAATCTGGCCATTCAGTGTATATATTAAATTGCATCTTACTGTATATATACACTTTGACAACTTCTAAAAAAAATCTTTGTTGTTGAAAGTATTACAGATGTCCCCTTTGTTTGTTTATGTGTATTTTTTCCCATTGACCCCTTTCACCCTTTACCTGCCCCTCCCAGGTCCTCACCAATTTATTGTCTGTGTCCATGGATTATGCATGTATGCATATAAATTCCCTAGTTAATCACTCCTCACCTACCCACCCCCACCTTCCATCTGAAATTCATCATTCAGCAACTTTTTTTAACTGAGCAGTATGTTTGTGAGATTATTTCAATTGCTGTATTTTGCTCTTTCACTACTGTATAAAATTCTAGTTTAAAGCTTGCCACAATTTATGTATTCTATTTATGAACATGTAGAACATTTTTAGTTTTTTGCTATTACAAATAATGCTTCTGTGAACCTTCTTTTACAGATCTTCTTGCACACATGTCCATTTGTTATTTCAGCAAATTGTACTGAGCACTTATTAGCGCGTGGCATGATTGATGTATGACTGCCAAATCAGGCTCTTATCTTTCAGCTGTATGCTCTAGAGAGGACTTTCAGGGGAATTTAGTTGCAGGAGTCTTCTCACCAGTCTTCTTAACTCTCAACTCACCTCTCCTTAGCCATCTTTCACAGGTCTGTTAAAGTTGACTTCTTAAACACAGTTCTAATTTTTACTGTTATGCTCGGGAACATTCAATGGCTTCCTGTTATTTATGTGAGGAAGCAAATACTCCTCAGCTTGCTGTTCAAGAACCATTCTGATCTAACCTCTTTTTGGTCTTTGTACTGTTTACCTCTTGAGCCTTCGTTCAAGTGTCATTTCTCTTGCATGCCTCCTGGTGACATTCTTTACCTTTCGTTGTCTTCCTTGTCTTAAACTTTATGCAGGATGTTGAAATTCTCCATTTTCAAGATCCTAATGAGTACTTTCTTATCTATGTACATCTTACATGTCTTGTCTGATTCTTACTTGTATTACAGTAGTTAGGTAGACATTTGCTTAGGTGACTATGAGCAGGAACCATGTGGTAGATGCTGCAAACATAGTAGGAACTCATTAATTAAAATAATCATCATATTAAATATGATGATTCTCAGCCTTGCTGTCAAAATACTTTAATGGGAGGAGGAAGAAGATAGAGAGCTAATGTTTTCATTATCTATTGTAGTTTTCAAACATTTCTGGCTCCCAATAAGTGCAGGTAGTTTAGTAACTAGACAGCCATCCTTAGAGAACACTTTCTACTTCAAGGTGGGGCAGGTGGAAAAGAAGCTGACTATGGGGAAGAGAGAAGGCCTCTTCATTAAAAACAAACATATTCTCAGTTCAGCAGGATCTACCTAAAGTGACTTGAAACAGTCCCATTCGAGTCTCTTGGCTAGGTCTTTCAACCTTTTGAGTGGTAGCACTGGCTATGGCCTATCGTCAATTATGGCCTTCAACTTAGCTCCTGCTCCCAGGGTAGAAGCGGATTGAGGCAGCTTGCGAAAAGGGAAGCCTGAGTCCACTATGTCCGCATTTCCATTTTGAAGGAAATGGCAGAAATGAGGCCAGTGGTTTGATAAATTATATCAAAAATAGTCCCTTCATGCTAATGGAGTGTGAAGAAGCTGATGTACTGGAGATGATCTATAATATTTCATATTTCTCTGAGGAGAAAAATGATAAACTTGATGATGTGTGATTTATTCATGTTTCTCCAGATGAAGAAAAAAAATCCTAAAGTCAACTGCCTGTTTCTCACTCCCAGAAGCTGGCTTGTGAATTTTACACTGGGATTGGAGGCTGGGCTTGTTTAGAAAAATGCCTAGAAAGACTTTGATGAATCACCAGACCTTGGGCAGCTGGCTGAGAGAGGGAAGTTAGGCCAGCATTGACTCTATTTTATCAACATGATTTTAGGGTTCTGTGCCATCTGTTGACAAATGTGTCAGTGATTACATTTCTCATCTAGGACTTCTCTTGCTGCCCCCTTCCCTCTAGGCTGTGGCCCTTAGTCCTTTCCTGCAGCACAACCCTGTAACTTCTGCAATCAAAGACCTGTTCTTTGGAAGCCATGCTGAGAGAGAGATGGTTCTCAGCCTTGTTGTGCAGACTGTATCGATTGGGGATCTGGTTCATTCCCTTTCCTCTAACTTCTGCCCATCAGCCTTTGTGTCAAGGGCTGTTCAGAGCCAGAAGATCAACTTCTTTAATAACTGAAAATGCACCCCTGGCCTGGGTCATTTCACTCTAAATAGCCCCCTAGGGGAGGTTAGAAACAGAAGTGATCTTAGGCAACTTTATATAGCAGGTAAAATTGTGCTTTTCCTTTTTCTGTTTTTACTGATTTTTTTTTATATCCCTTCCTTTACTGACCATTACTCACAATAGGACTCCCCTGCCCCACCTGGCCATTTTCTTCCTGAACTCTAACCCTTCTTCTCATCATAGGTCACCTACCTAGATTTCCTAAGAATGCAGTTACGACATTTGCTAATTTACTTTTGTGATTATGTTAGTGGACTCTAAAAGCTTAAGACTGACCTTTATCAAATACATGATTTGCATTTTAATAAGACTTTTGGAGACTCCTTATAAAGGCCCCTAATAGAAAAATAACTTTCTTGATTGTGTAGAGATTTGGGGAGAAATGAAGGGCGTCCAGGAAGTCTCAGGACATGCTTTATAAAGTGACCATTTTCTTAAAGTGTGCAGGGTCACCAAATGGGTGTATCTTTAAGTTTATGGCTGCCCACCTGCCTTTTTTTCAGTCTCAAAACTATTCATTCATTTTTTTCAAGTCTGCTATAAATACATTTACAGGTACCACAATGGTTTCAGGAAAACAGATTTCATTCAATAAGTAGGATTTAGGTTCTTCTAGTTATTTAGGAATTTTAAAGACATTTTGGAGTGTGATTTGTAGATAGTAATGGAGTTTAGGACATACTGCTATATAATATGGCTCCTGGGCACATTGAATGTCTCAAAATGAAGGAATGTGATTATGGCAGGCACAGGAAAGACTTTCTGACCTTCCCCTAAAGTGGATCATAAAACCCTGCTGCCAGCGATGCCCTTGCTATATTCAGAGGAAAAGAGCTTGGTTATCTCTAAATACAGAGGAATTCAAAGAGGAAGTTGAAGGAATAGGCCTTGCTACATATCCCCACTTTGCTACACTTAGCTCATCCCTTTTGTCCTGGGACACTTTTCCAGGACTTCCCACTCTTCATCAAGCCTACCATAAAACTGCCCAAGTTTAACCTCTTCTTTGGTTCCTATTTCCCTATGAAGGTTCCTGTGTCATGTAAAACTTTAAAATTAAATAGATTTGTGTGCTTTTCTCTTGTTAATGTCTTTTGTTATAGGACCCTAGCAGAGAATGTATAAGAGTAAAAAGAAAAGATAAGTTTTCTCCTTCACAATTCTATCACAAAGGGACAGTAAAAGGCTGGGCACTCATCTTACTCCAGAGATCTGGGACAAATGACAAAAGCCAGCAGAAGGCAAGAATTTTGATCAACTCAGTTTCTAAATCTCTGTCTGTAGTGCCCTGTCAGGAAGAAGACAGCCCTGGGCAGTACTCATATACCAAAAGTTTGCAAGTTCAATTCCTGGTGAGGGCATATACCTAGGTTGTGGGTTGTATGCCTGGTCAGGGTGTGTATAGACCCTAGGTGTGTGTGTGTTTGTGTGTGTGTGTGTGTGTGTGTGTGTGTGTGTGTGTGTGTCTCCAACATTTCTCCTTGGATCATTCTTTCTAAATTCAGATTAGCAAGAGAAAAACCATTGTAATAAATACATTTGTACATAATCTGTGACTTGTTACAGGGGCCCCAGCTGAGAATTTAGAAGGGACATAGGAAAATATATTTCTCCACCCCAGCAGAAGTCTGTTTAGTCCCTTTCATTGGGACTATTAGAGAGTTTGTCTTCCCTCATGTATTTCCCATCTGCTTCATGTGAGATCTTCTATATTGTGGCAGCCTTGGATTTAATGGTCCTGGAGTAGAGTCTGAACATTGTGGTGAAGAGTGTGATCAGATGAGATAATATTAGACATTTAGGTGGGATAATTATAAATAAATCAGGTCCAAAAGTTCTCTTATAGAACTTCCTTAAAAAAAAAAAAGTACATACAGACATAAACTAGTTTTGTTTGTTTAAACTAAAGGTTCACTCTGTTGGACTCTGGATACCTAGTTTTGAGTATGAGATTTCATTCAGATAATTTAATAACTCTGTGCCTTTAATTTCCTCATCGGTAAAGACAAGTGGCATTAAAATATATATATATGGCTAATATGCTAAGTGTCCCTCTGGTAATGACATCATGTAGCAACGCTCAGCTTCCTCTCCCTAGCTAAAAGCCTCCTTGGAGTTTCTTCAGCCCAGGAACATGACTTGCTTTATAGCCAGGTGGAAACATTTACACTTTAACCAAATGTCTGTGAAGTGTTTCCCATGCCTCATCTCATTTGGTCCTCACAGAAGTCCTGGAGTAAGTAGATAGGAGACTCTGTAGAATCCTATTTTCTTTTCATTAGTTGGAAAATGGAGATTTAGAAAGCTTAGAAACTTGACCTGACTGAAAGGAAGTAAGAAATGGTGGATCTGAAAATGACTTCAGGTTTTCTCACTGTGCAGAATATAGTCACATACTGCTGCAGCTAAGTATTTTACCCTTTGTTCTCCCTGTGTGATCTACAATAATCTGCTCTATGATGATATTTATTGCTGTGTTGCTGACAATTAACTGGAAGAGAAATTGGGATGCTTCACTTGGCTGGAAAAAGTTTAGCTAAATCAGAATGTAGGTCTAATTAACAAGTTTATTCTATATCTATAAAAGGCTAAGTTGACTCGTGCATGTGCAATACATATGAAGCTCTTGCTGGCGCCAATTACATGCATGTATTTTGATCTGTCATTGTCAATCAAGAATTGGATTGACACTTCTATTATAGAGAGGGTGAATAGCGATATTAAAATATTTCTTCTATGCTGAAACCAGTTTGGCTCGGTGGATAGAACATCGGACTGCGGACTGAAGGGTCCCGGGTACGATTCCGGGCAAGGGCATGTACTTTGGTTGCAGGCACATCCCCAGTAGGAGGTGTGCAAGAGGCGCCTGATCAATGTTTCTCTCTCATCGATGTTTCTAATTCTCTATCCCTTTCCTTCTCCTTTCTTCTCTGTAAAAAATCAATAAAATATATTAAAAAATAAAATAAAATAAATATTTCTTCTAAATAATTTCCTTTCAATATGCACAAATTTGTGTACCAGGCCACTATATTAAATAATGAAAATGTAAGTACTGCTTTTGCATCAAGTGCAATTAACTTATATGGTATTTAACTTACTATTGTAGAAGTAGTACTGTAAGAGTATTTAATTTGGTTAATAATTTTCTCAGTTGCTTTCTTTGTGTGAGCCATCTTCTGTATGTATTTATAATCAAGCCATCCTTAGGACTTTACATGGCAAGAAAAATCCCTCAGACCAATATTATAGAGCCATTATCTGCTCCCACACCCTGCTGACTTGCACAGCTGGGAAACCCCCCACAAGTTTGCACTCTCACTAATTAAGGGAGATTTCTTTTAACTGTTCCCTGGCCAGAAAAGCTTATGGCCAAATAAAGTTTCACCAAAACTCCTATAATGTGGTTCTATCATTTTGTAACAGCTAAAAGAACTGATACTCAAAGAAGGAAGCAGAAGTATCTATTCCATTTTGGCCAGTATGGGTGGGATTTTGAGAGAAATTCCAAAGAGTAAGATTTTCTTTAAGAAGAGTCAGCATATCATTTTCACACATTACTTCAATATACTGGTAATTTGTCAACTTTTCAATCAACAACTTTTCCTAGATTAATTTTTTAATCATTTTTATTTTTTGCTGGAGAGTGTATTCAAATAAGTATAAATACTTATGCCTGACCTCAAGATGAAAACCAACTAGTTAAATACTAATAAAAAGATGAGTATCTACAGAATATAGAAAGTAATTCCCAAATTAGCCACAGAGGAAGAAAATACTAAGGCTAAAGGGAAAAGTTTGTGCAGAAGCTGGGAAGGCATCCCAGGAGCTCCACCTCCCAGAAATGAGCCTTTCTGGTTCTGGTCTCCATTTCTTCTGGAACTGAGGCCCTGCATCATTTCCTCTGCCTGCGTCCTTATGGATTGTGTGTCTCTCCCTCTGTATATAATCTACTTGTTATTCTTGTTAGTATTCCCAGTTTTTAGGACATCACCTGACCTCATGTATGGTCAATATGTACTTTATGAATGATGAAGTAAATGAAGCGAAGAATCTTATATACAACTCTCTTAACTAGACAGGGTTTTGACTGTTCAAAGTTTGAGGCTTCTTCAACCCTCTGTTTTTTGGTTCAAAGACTGTCTGAAACCAAAGAAGAAAAAATTCCCTTATATTGATATAATGCTTCCTTTCTTTCAATCTATATTTTGGCATAAGCTGTACATATCTCAGAACTGTTCATCTTAATTATAATATATAGATTAAAATGAGATAAATGTGTCTGTCCCCAAATGTGACTGTTAGATGCTTTTGAAATACTGGTACCTTGTATTCTATAGTTATTTATGCATGTCTCCTCAATTAGATTTTAAAGTTCTTGAAGTACTGTTTTATTTATTTTTATATTTCTATTGCTTAGCAGAGGACAGCATGTAGTAGACCCTTCATGAATTGCTACTCACTAGTGTTCTGTGGAAATTCATTTCAACACCTATAGCATTGTTCTTACCCATCAGGGATAGCAAATAATTTGAGACATAAAAACCAAAGGTTTTGGTTTTGGCCAGATGACATTAAACTGCTGTTTCTGACCTTGATAATAAAATCAGTGGCTTTTTGAGGCCTTTACTGGTGTGTGATGCCACTTGTCTTACTATTCATGATGGCAGAAGGATATGTATCATATGCGGCTAAAGATCGAATAAGTTATTTAATTGTGGCTTGCAAAGAAAGAAGAGCTGAAGTGAGGCCATGTTTTATGCTCTTTATGATTGAAATCGGTCAGTCATTTCTTATCATTATACTTTTGGACATCATAAGCTTTTCAGAAGCATTAATAACCTAGACTTGGGCCTCTGTAGTTTAAACTCAGGTCTTTCCATATGTGGAATCGAATGATATGTGATATGAGTTTTACATTATTCTTGGACTATGTCATCACTAGTGGTATTAGTGGTGCTTTTCTTTGCTGGCCAGTGGGATTTGTGTGAGAGTGAAGGATCTAGACTTAGAGTTTAAGAGTTTATTTGAGCCAAACTGAAAATATTTGCCAGGGAGTAAGTTCACAAATGCTCCAGAGAATAACAGCTTTGCAGTTTCTTTCATGGATTTGAAATTAAGGAGTGAACATAGGAAGATTACGTGGAGGTGGGAGAAAGCAAGGCTGGATGGGATTACAGAATACTTACGATTATTTGCTCTCTTGAGGGTGTTTAAGAGGGTTCTGAAAAGAGGAATTTCAAAGATGTGTTAACCTAGGTGCATAGAAGGAATGGATAGGGCTTGCTTAAGGCAAAGATAGGCCTTTTACTGAAAAGTTGTATGCCTCGGGCGTGACATCCCACCATGCCCTGCCCAGTCGGGAGTTGATGATTTGTTGCAGCACTCCTTTCATGTCCACACATGTTTTTGAAAACGAGCGTTTCCAAAAGAATTACAGGCCACTTTGAATGAGATAATTACAGGACATCTTTTAGTATGGATTGGGTCTACCTATTAGAATGAAATTTTAGTATTGTTGCTGGCAAAAAGTAATTTCTTATTGGCTTTGCTTATCATAGTTGAGATGCATTATCAATACAACTATATATGGATTGCGCTTTATGGGAATTGTGGCGTGATGCTAAAAAAAAAAGGTACTTCAAAGATGCTTATTTAAGCATTTCTATTGCTTAAATAAGAAGTATATGGAAGGTTTGATTAGGTCTCTTTTCTGCCTAATATAAAATCTTCATACTATTGTCAAATTGTTTTTGTGTGTGAGTTAGGTATTGCTTATTAATATATTTTGACTTTTTGGTTATATTTGTTGCTTACTACCATTCCTCAACATAAATTGCCCCAATATTGCAAAGACAGATAGTGGTAATGAAAAGGATTTTTAACACTTATGCCACACTTAAAATGTATAATTATAATAAAGCAATTTTATGAGGTAGGCACTCTTATTACCCCTGTTTCCAGAAAATGAAACTGAGGCACCAGAGGTTAAATAACATGCCAAAAGTCTTATAGCTATTAAGTGGTTGAATCAGGATTCAAGCTCAGATATTATGGCTCCATAATCCACGCTCTTTACCACTAATCTATGCACTGCCTTTGCAAATCTGATTTGGACTTCACAATGAATTTAATGGGTGAGTAGGAGATAAGTAGGGAAGCCATTCCAAAGAATTTTAAAAATATATGTATATGGGCTTGCTTCAGCAGAACATACACTAAAATTGGAATAATACAAAAAAGATTAACATGGCCCTTGTGCAATGATGACAAGCAAATTCATGAAGAATTCTGTATTTTAAAAAATATATGGACTTGGGAATAAAACTAGTGAAAGTGAAGAGGTGCCATTCCATTTTTTTGTTTTGTTTTGTTTTTTTGTAACATTCTAGTCTTATGATAGTCACATATGTAGGAATAGTGTTTAGGATATTTATAGTTAAGAATAGTATCTATTGTGTTTATGATGGTTTTCAGGAAAAGTGTAAGAAAATGACCACTTTATCCTTGTTTTAAGATATTTTAGATCATATGAATATTTGGAAATAAACTAAGATAATTAAGTACCTATTAATAATTTATTCTGGCTTCTGATTGAGCTGTTTGCATTTATATTTTCCCTTAATATTTATCTTTCAGGTGCATATAGACTGGATTATGCTTAAATATTCATGTGGTCAAGGCTTTCCTCTTTGATTAAGAGGCCATCTTGTGAGAAATTAGACAGCAATAAAGCAATCATCTCAGCCTCGATTTTCCATGAGAGAAGTTTTATCATAGTTACTACTAATTTTTGATATTAAAATGGATTCTTAGACTACATAAATTTCAATGGGCTTTTCTGTTGATATCAGATATCTAACAAACAGCATGTGTAGTAATAAGACAAAGAAGAAGAATGTTGATTGTAGACATGCTCAACTGGACTAGTTTTGGAATCACACCAAAGAAAAGGAAATTGCTCATGCCTGGGCCAAGTAACTAAAAGATGTTTTTGTAATATTAATGGTAATCAGCACTCTTCGGCCATCATTACTCCTCCCAGAGTGTCTTTACTGTTTCTTCACTAAAGGGAGGGGTCTAAAGCCTTGAGCATGTAATAATTTACTTGTTTTTGATAAACAAGTCAAACTAAATCCCTCCCAACCCACACAAATTAGTTAACAAGTGATAAATGTTGCATATATGTGCATATCCTCTTACATTCATTAACATTGGCGATACACTGATAATTATTGAGTGCAATATGTGCCAGGGACTTTCTCAGTGCTTTTATATGGGCATGTACACTTTTTAATTGAGAATAGGATTATAATTCTACAACTGCTGCTTGAATAAGAGCTGGCCTTGAATGGCCAAGGATTTTGGTTTTTTATTTGTTTCTTTGTGATCTTTTTGTTTTGTTCTGTTTTTCTTGAGAATTTTTACGTTTGAGCCATACTGACAACAATTGCCAGGAAGCAAGGGATTGAGAAAATACTCTGGAAAATGGCAGTTTTACAGCTTATTTTATAGCTTATTAGAAGAAGAGATGTAAGTGGGACATGAAATCTATTGCTGGTAGAGTAGGGGAGTGAGAGAAAGCAAAATGGGAGAAAATCTCTGGGATTTGATAAAAGGCAAAGTGGAGAGACACATACTTCTTTTACTTTGGTGGGTATAGGATAATTAACATTTACAGCACATGGAGATGGTATGTGGGCAGCAAGATAACAGTGAGGTCTCGTGCTCTGGTACCTGCTGTTGTGCCTTTGAGAGATCTGAAAAAGAAAACCTAACATTTTAAAGTACATGCACAAAGACAATAGATAGGCTCAATTAAAGTAAAGATTAACCTTTGTCACGGAAGCGATAGGCCTAAGGAAAGGCCAAGTTTTTTAGAGAAGGGAGGGCTGCTGCTCTGAGAAGGGCCAGGAGGCTGCAGGGATGACAGTGCTTTGAGATTGGAAAAATGCAATGAGATATCCCTGATGTGGGAATAATCATAGACATATGCTGAGGGACAGGGGGAAGAAGGGGCAGTCTCCACTACTTGGGTTACCTGTGATTCTGTCTGAAATAAAGGACCCCATCAGTTGTGAGCTTTAGAAAAAGAATTATAGGGTTCGGTGATTATACCCTGAGTTTGAAGAATGATAAGAACTAAGCTCTATATTTTCTTTAGAACTTTCTTAAGAACTTTATATGAGGCTGACTCTTAATATCCTCTAAGTATGAGCTGTGTGCCATTTCCTAGCCTATGGACATAAATGGGTGTTTTGTTTCCTTTATTATCTAGTTACTAGAGGCCCAGTGCATGAAATTCATGCAAGAGTAGGCCTTCCTTCCCCTGGCTGCTGGCACTGGCTTCCCTCTGGCACCCGGGGACCCGGGCTTCCTTCACAGCCCTGGCTTTGTCTGGAAGGTCGTCCAGAAGGACTTACGGAAGGATGTCCAGTCTAATTAGCATATTATGCTTTTATTATTATACATTTATCTAAAAGTATAGAGATGTATTTCTCTGTATCTCTAGTAAAGGAAAGGTACCTAAAGGAAATTTCAGGTAAGCCAAACATTTTCAAAAATTATAAGAATTACAGCAGGAACTGCCAGGATTGCCCAGCACTAGTGATTACCCAGAGTAAACTGATGAAAGAAGGACTATGAGTAGTATGCTCCGAAGATGATGTCAGTGCTGCAAGTGGAGAGTTGACGGCACAGGCCCACCCTCATTTCTCAGGAGAGTCTGCTTCTAAATGACCCTACCAATTCTAATTAGATACTAATGAAACAAAATAATGTCAATCAAAAACCAAAGAGGGACATCCTGTAGCCCAAAATTAATATATAGGGAATTTAAGAAAGAAGACAGGAAACCCGAGAGGAAGAAAACTGGAACTGTAGTATTTTGCTACATATAAGCCAGCTACCCTTCCATGACACTGAATTTTGGCCAGACATTATTTGATTACTGATTTCCTCAAGGAGGAAAGACTCTTAGGTACATAAGACTTGGAGCCAGATTAGTAACATTTGGGATATAATCATTATATCAATGTGAAAGGTTACTTTGCGTGTTTGAGTCTCAGTTTTGGTATCTGTAAAATGAATATAAACATAGCTGTGAGATATTAAATTAGATATATGCAAGGTTCCTGGCACTTAATAGTTGCTTGCTTTTCTGGCTTGAGCATCCTCAGAAATTCTTTCATTCATTTCTTAATACTGAGGGAGTGGCGAGGAATTATGACATGTAGATCACCTTGACTTCTCAGCTTTTTTTGAGTATGCTGTTCTCCATTTGTTTTCCATTTAGTGTAACCACCTTCCACAGAGCAGAGTGTATCAGCCTTACGGGGTGATTTGTTTCTGATGTAATGCTGATTGTGGTTTGAGGTAGAGTATGTCAAGGGTGAATAACTGCTGGCTGGCTCATGTGTGATTAATATCTTTCAGATTGTTTATGCAGTGATATCTAGATTGCTTTTGTGCACAAGAGATGTAGAGCAGAATGTTTGTTATGTTCCTAACAAAACTCATACAAAGAAGGAACATTGTTCTTCTAGCTTGGCACCCTTTTCTGCTATCATTTCCCTTTGCACTTTCTCCCATACCTGAAGCTATAGCCAGAGAGATATGGTAATAAGTGTTGATTGGCATTTAATCAGAGTAAAACCTTTGCTAGGTAATGCCTTATACATTTTATTTTGCTAAAGTGGATGTTTGACTGGAATGTGAAATACTGTATATTACATAATGGTTAAAATGTTTTCTTTTAAATATGGTAATTAGTATTAAAACTCTCACTTTCCTGCCAGTTGGCTCATCTCATCTGTAGCAGCTGTTGGAAATTCCGTAATTGTCTATTGCTTACTCAGCTATCATTTCACAAAGTTCCTCAGTGTTGCATTTTTGCTAGGTCAAATTCTGAACGAAAGCATACTCATCTCACAGGCTGGGCTAGACTGAGTTCTAGTTAACCTATTTCAGTAACAAGATTAGCTGTCATTGGTATATTATCAGCAGGTGATATTTCCCTGAAATCTCCTTCGAGTTGATTATGGTAGAAAAGGGCATTTGCTGGAGCCTGGGGAGGCCAATTGTGTTACTTTTCTTTTTATTGATATTTGAATTCTATTTAACCTAGCATTGCCGTTTTTTTGTTTCTATAGCAATAGGTTTACTCTACGATGTACAGTATATATACTTTTGCATTATGCCATAGCTTATAATTTTGTCCAGCATGAAGAAAGTGAGCATTTTAACCATAGCATTTTCCTTCCAGTATGTTTAACCATTTCACACTTTGTTCAGGGTATCATCTTTTCTGTTAAAATATTGCAAAATTTATCTGTAAGTAAATTAGATGGTCTGTTCTTTCCAGAAGCATCAACACAGCATATTCTTCAAGCATTCAGTTTAAGTGCAATATATTATTGAAGGCTTAATGAATTGGCTTTCAGATACTGTACATTTGGGTAGTACAATGATAATGCTACATTTATATGAAGCTTCCATAATGTGATCCACTACTTTCCTAATGATGTGAAAGCTGATAATACAAATCCAAATTTCTGTTTATGCATCAGATCACCACTCTTTATATCTTATACTAGTAGCCATGCATTGCAGGAATGTTTATTTTTATAGTTGAGAGCAACTTTGTCATTTTTTTCTTGATTCAAGGTACAATCATAACACAATTAACCAATTTATTTACGTATTTGTGCTGTAATATGTTCTTGTCTCCCATTTTAATAAATGCAACAGATAATTTATAACCATTTTAATTACCCTTATTTTGTTTTAAATAGACAATAGTTTTCATATAAGAAGAAACAGAGGAAGTGAACATTGGTTTCAGACACCTAGATTTTAAAACACTTGCTTTAAATAACTGTGGTTTTAGTTACTCTTACTATAAAATGGGACCAGTAAAACCTTACACAAAATGATCTCGATAAGGTATTGTGACAGTAGCCCATACATAGTAGGTTATCATAAATTCTATAATTAGGCACTTAAAAATGCTTTGTTCCTTCCATTCTTTCTGTTAGGAAGAATGTCTCTTTTATTGATTATACTGTACTTTTGCATCAAGAGGAAAAAAATCTCTGTGTCATATAGCGTTTCTTAGGAAATGGATAAATTTAGTATAGGCCTTCTAATTCTGACAAATTAGAATATTGATTTTGAGTTTGTTGCTGTAAATTTTTCAAATGAAAGGAAAGTTTTATGCTACTCCTTTTAAGTCACTTCTGATATATCTTAAGCAAACAGAGTGTGTATTTAATAGTAATTTGCTAACTGGAAAGCACTACTAACAATACAGATGTAGAAACTGAGAAGCTGAGAGGAGACCATGGAACTAACTCAGAGAGCAGGATAAAAGCTGCCACCGTATCATGCTCCCGAAGACAAACTTGAGACCATATGAGGCCTTAGTGCTAATTACCTTTAGCAAGTTTAAGCTCTCACTTCTCACTTGTCAGTGTAAAGACAGGAAAATCCTTACTGGTCTGAACGTGTTATGCTGCAGCAAATGGAAAGCTGAAGGCATAAGAGAACTCTGAAGGCATTCCTTGCACTGAGACTGCTCATGTTCCAAGTGGAATATGGGCAGATGGGCTTTTAATGTAGGGAGCAAAATGACATGGAGTGAAATCATGGTGTTAAAGGGAGGCTACTTGCATTTATTATCATCTCCCTTCTTCTGTGTGAATGTGAGAGTTCTGGCCCACAGGCAAAAAAAGCAACATTTGAACCCTAGAAAAACCACCATTAGATTTTAGTGTCAATCTGAGAAAGTGCACAGAAAGGAAAGGGAGGACGAAAGCCAAAGGTTGAGAATGTGAGTAACCCAGTGGGATTCTTTTTCTTAAAAAAAAAAAAAAACCCACATAGCCTTAGCCAGTTTGCTCAGTGGATAGAGCATTGGTCTGTGCACTGATGGGTCCCAGGTTCAATTCTGGTCAAGGGCACATGCCCAGGTTGTAGGCTTGATCCCTAGGTAGGCGATCCTCAGCAAGTGGTGTGCAGGAGGCAGCCAATCCATGATTCTCTCTCATCATTGATGTTTCCATATCTCTCACCCTCTCCCTTCTTCTCTGAAATCAATAAATATATTTTTAAGAATAAAAATAAAAAGTTAAAAAAACATAACTTTTTTTAAAAATTGAAACAGTGATGCACTCATAATAAATTCAGATAGTATAAGGTATAGAAGGCAAAGTGCAATGTCTCTCTTATTCCATGTCACCACAACCCCTAGTTCTCCCAGCGGAAGATAAATGGTGACAGAAAGAACCTTGACTTTGGATGTTGAACACCTAGTGGGACTCTTAGTTTATATTGCAATCATCAATGGCATCCTACTACCTTTGTTTCCATCCGGGCCATGCGTGGCTGAACTAGACCTGCTGGTGTGAGCCAGACCTGTGAGCCCTAAGCCAGACCAGTGGCACCCTACCTTGATGGAGTCAAAAAACCTACAGAACTTGGAGCCCTTCTTGGCTGCTTGATGTGATCTAAAAATACGTATTCTCTTCCTGTCTGATGCTGAGGAAAAAGAATTGCTTTTGAAGATACTAATGAGAAATGCTTATAAGTCCATGAAGTAAAAATGCAGACACGTGTATCTTGAACACAAATACTAATAGAAACTAACACCTAATGAGCCCTTACTCTGCATCACGTACAGTGCTAATATTTTACAGAATTGTGTTTAAATCATGCCATTGCCTTCGAAATGGCACCTCATTTTATGGGTAGAAATCTTGGAGATTAGAGAGGTAAAGTAACTTGCTCAAGGTCACATAGTATCTGATTTCAGAACCTAAATGAAGAGCTCTTTAAAAAAAAAATCATTGATTTTTGCAACAAAACAAGATGCCAAACACCGAGGAAAAGATTAAAACAAAACAAAACTAAACTAAAAACAAAACATGTTAATACCTATAGAGGGCACTATTCAGATTAAAGTGGCCCAGCATAATTTCCTAACATGATAAAAGCAGGCCTGTGCCAGCCACGGACTGTTTGAGATAGGTTTGTCTCTGAGGAAGATAGCATAGTGATTCATATAACCTACTGTCAGGTCTATTTAAATCTCAGATCCAACCTAGAGACTTCACTTTAATAATCTTTTATTATTTTCCTGTGTATTCTTATGATTTCTTCCTTTTCTCTAAAGAATATTGCTCAGCATAATGAATTCAGTTAGTTCTAGGCTTCTTCATGCCTTGCATTTAATATTCAGAGTACTTTCTTCTCTTTGGCCCCTGATTTACCAAAATCTGGCATTGTGCTTTAAAAAAAAAAAAATGACAGAGGGGACCAGCTCTGAACCTGGAATGTGTCCATATCAGATTGTAGTTTGGTGAACATAAGCATAATACATTGATAAGACCCCACCTCCATTGATCTGTCTTACAGTCCACTATAGCTACCTTTTGGACTAACCATGGCCCATGTTTCAGTTCAGAAGTACTGGCCACGGTTAGAATGCTACATACCTTCTAGGCAAGGGCCACAATAGGGACTTTGTTTCCTTGAGGGAAGCTGACGGTGCTTTTTAGATTTTATTACTACATGTCTGCTATCTCTTCCATCCCAAGCCAGTCAGGTGTTTTAACTTTGAAGATAACAGTAATGGTCTTCAGTCAGAAAATGCACGGATGTTTTGACCCAAGGATAATTTAGGAAGACTTGTGGAAGGTGAAGCTAAATGTCAAATGTAATTAAATGTTACTGTGGTGTCTTCCCTAAAGAAGAGAGCTGCTGAGTTCCAGCCTGTGTTAAGAGCTATTTGGATCAACTATTTTGATTGTTTCCTGCATTTTGTAAAAGGCATGATATCAGGCAGCAGAGAAATTGTCCCTGGGGGGCAGGGAGGTGTTACATTTCAGGAAATAGCTGTAGTATTTATTCAGTCTGACTTTGGAACTGGGTTTCTCAATACTTTCTCTTGAATTCTCCAGATGGGTGGGTCCCTGGAGGATAGCAGGAATGCCAACTTAAGGTATGTGTAACCTTTCTAAAGAAATTAGCTTTGAAAAAAGTAAGTAGACTCTTTCAAAAAGTCCTTCCTAAAATTATTGAATGGGAACATTTCCATAAGACACTGTTAACATAAATGCTAAGGATTAAGAAAAACACAAATTACATCTCTCCATGGGGGATAAAGTGAGGTCTTTGGTGCAGTGACATCTCCCTCTGGAGACCAGACTCATTTTCCCAGGTGCCCAGGTGTACCAGTTAATAATTCGCATTTTATATCAAAGAAAACATAGTAATTTCAAGAGAAACATCAAAAGTGCGAGTAGATTAATATTTCCCAGGCAAGATCTTTTAACATAGTTTTAACTGGTTTTGAAGTGTGTGATGGTGCATCATCATGAAGCAAAATTACTTTGCCATGCCTTCTGGAACATTCTGGTCATTTTACAATCAATCGTGGTTTAAATTGATTATTTGTTGTTGGTAGCAATCAGTATTAACAATTTCACCTGGTTTTAGAAGCTCATAATACACCACACTTTCCAGATCCCACAAAATGCATAGCATTGTCTTCTTTCCGAAACGAAGCAATTTGGCCTTGCAGTCGATGTTGATGGTTGAGTTGGGTCAAACCATGATTTTGTGCAGTTGGGATTCTCAAAATAAATCCACTTTTTATCACCAGTCACAATTGGATGCAAAGAAGACTTTCATGCCATTGAAGCAACATTTTACTGATGACTTTTCAGTTTTCCATTTGTTTTTCATTCAGTTGACGTGGCACCCATTTTCCTTCCTTCAAAAATCTTTCCCATTGCTTGTAAATGATCGAAAATTGTTTTAATAGGAATTCTAAATGTATCAAGGAATAGTGGGAGAAAGTAGGAGTATTCTGTAATCATTGTTTTTTTTTACCTCTAGCAGCACATCTCAAAACCTTAAAAGTTTCTGGAAAGGTGCATTTTCCTCATATTTCCTTATTTTCTTTCTCAATCCTGAAATACTCTCTGGGCAATCAATTTTAGAGTTTTTCAAGGAACCCAAAACTTGGCTTGTCTGCCTGTTAACTATTGCAAGATGTGAAGATTCCTGCCTTTCACTGTTACTGCTAAAAGTAATAAGGAAACACCTATTATTGTCATTATCTTGAAGAAAGAAGCTCTGAGATTGGATTAAGCGTGGTTGCTGTGCCCTTGAGAAAGGCAGGTATGAAGCAGTAATGAAGGTATGGCAGCAGGAATGAATACTCTTTTTCATCAGATTAGCTCCCCTTCTTTTTTCCCCCCTCTTTTCTGTAGGAGGAAGATGTAGAGAGAAGAGCGCTGATCTGTTTGGGGAAAAAGTATCACAACCTATTAGTTAGAACCGATGAAATTGAGACAGCTTCAGGGACTCTATTAAGCGTGTGGTGTTTAGGTAGACTGTGTCCCTAGGTAAAATGTGCTGGTGAGGAGGAGAAGCACAATGAAATAATTGAGCTTGAGAAATCAACTGGGCTTCAAGGGCCTCATGTCTCCTGTGGGGAATGGGGAAGGAGATAACATTTTTCTTCCCCTCCCCAGCCCACCTCCCTTCTTTCTTTTAGCATAAAAGCCATACTGAATAAAGTAGAGGAGAATTTTTTGCTGAGTCTATGGACTGCCAGTAGATTTTGAATAATAAAAACAATGGATATAATTAAATTTCATGTGGCACAGACAGGATTCAGAGCATATTACCTTGGAACCATTTCATGCTATGTTCTTCTCTAGGCATCTGAGGGGGATACTTGGTTGCAGCAGCTAAATGAAAATCATCCCAATTTGATCAGTAATGGCAGTATCTATAGGAACATATACGTATTAGTATTTTGATGTCTCTGGAATTAGGCTCTTAAATAAAACATCATTCTCATACATTTATTTTCATTTTAAAGGAATAAATTGAAATCAGCAAACAGAACTAGATTGACTTTTCCTATCAAGACATACTGATAGGCAAACTTTTGGTGTACTTTAGTTGAGGGAATACTCGTGAGTTTAGTACTACCAGTGCTCACCTGCCTGTCTATCTTTTGAAGTCAGAACAGTTTCAGTGATATTAAGTCCAAGGCTCAGTTAGGCATCATTGTGCTCTGAAGAAAAAAGGTTTAAGAAGCTGGTTTCTTTAGATTCAGTGTATGTAATGATAGTTATGGCTAATAACAAGAATAAATAGAAATAAATGTATAGGATTATTCCTACTAGTTAAATACTTTTTTTGTGCCAGAGTCTAAACTAGGTACATTTGCCATATATGAAAAAGCCCTGCCTTTGGAGTCAGAAATAGTTCTTATTTCCATCTGCTACCTACTACTTATTTGTTCTTGAGCAACAAATGTGCCTTCTCCAAAAACTGAGGGAACTAGATTAAATAATTGCTGAACTTCTTTGTCTTCCTATACACACACACACACACACACACACACACACACACATTATTTTTATTTCTAAAAGAACTGTACAGTGCTAGTTTGAGAATATGTATATGCATATACATATATATCCACACATCTACACATTTAAAAATAACACCAATTATTTTCCCATCTTTTAAGTTTGTATTTTCCTTATAGTTTATCCATATTGATGCAAGATGGTGGCACCCAAACCCAAAGGAAGTATATGTTGCAGTTTGAATAAATAAAAATGCTTTCTCCTGGTTTGTATTTTCAGAATTATAAATGCATATGATTGGCTATCAGTAGGGGAACACTACTGCATTCAGTATTTTAAACCAGTGCTCATTACTGTATTCCCATGTTGTTAACACCAGGTTGCTTGCCCAGATGTTCGTTGTGGAACTGCAGGCTGGAACGATGTGGTCTGTTCCCTCTAGGAGCTCATTTTCTTTAAACTTTATGAAAAATTTGAATAAGTAATGGAGTCAGCGTTTACCATAATAATAATCCATTTTTGCATTATTCATCTTTGGTCAAGATACACACAGACACACACACACACACACACACACACACACACACACACACAGAAAGAGAGTGTGTGTGTAGGTGTGCACATGTTTCCTCAGAAGTAATGGGGTTCTCTTGTGGCTCAATAAGAGACTCTGTAGAGCAGGATGTTGTAGCTAGATAAGGAAAACTAAGTTTAAAGGTTTTAGTCCCTTTAGGATTCCTTTTGGTTGATTGCCACTCCTACACACACACACACACACACACACGCACACACACGCGCACACACACACACACGCGCGCACACACACACACACACACACACACACGCTGTAATGTATACTCCTGAAAGGTAGGAACCTTCTATATATCATTGTATCTCTAGAGCCTATCACAAGCACTCATAACCAATAAACATTGAATTGATATATGAGCGTTCCCTGATCTTAGAGATTAAATATTATCCTCATTATCTATGGGAATGAAACATCCACATTTATACCAAAGTAATGTTTCCATATTCTTCCGCCTATGGGTTTAGTTTTTATTTTCAGATACTCTACACTTAGAGAAATCAAGACTAATTCTTTAAAATTTTAAGTTTGTCCATGTAGCAAATACAACATATTTTTTTAGTTTGGCGGCTGTGCCCATCACTTTGATTTCAACACTGTATTCACAGTATGTAACCTAATAAATACCTACTGTGTGTGTGTGTGTGTGTGTGTGTGTGTGTAAGCTAATAAATATCTACTTTTTAATGTTTATATGTGTTTTATTTTTATGACATCAAGCCTCAGATTTCCTCTTCATGTTAATCATGTTTGTGACTGGTTTTCTTTGTAATAACATAGTGTCTGTTGTCTCTGCTAATCCATAAATTCCATGAAGTCAGGTACAATGTCAGTGTGGTATGTTCTGGAATTCCCTGGTCTAGCATGAGCTTGGTACATAGTAGAGACTCAATAAATATTTGTTTCAGAACACATGTAAGTAGCAAAACCCAGCTTTCCAGTGTTTACACACTGACAACCACCATCTACTAGTAAAACCTTCTAATTTCTAATATGCCTACTCAGCATCTGTATTCAGTAAATTTGTGGAATATCTTTTTGGGTGCCAGGTGGGACAAAAAGTTGGATGAGTCACAGTTCATTCCTGACTGGGCTGAAAGGTATATACAAAAATGTTATACCCTTGAACCAATACACTTTGGTTCATGTTTCTCTAGCTAGGTGGTTGGCAAACTGCAGCTCGTGAGCCACATACGGCTCTTTGGCCCCTTGATTGTGGCTCTTCCACAAAATACCACATGCGGGCGTGCACATACAGTGCTATTGAAACTTCGTGGCCCATGTGCAGAAGTCGGTTTTCGGCTCTCAATTCAATCGTTGTACTATTGATATTTGGCTCTATTGACTAATGAGTTTGCTGACCACTGCTCTAGCTCATAAGATTTTGAGTTTGTAGATGAAGGAAGTAGCCATCTTTAAAAGCTCTGTAAGCCATAGAAGAGGGTGTGATATAGAAACATTAGGCAGGATAGTAGTATAACTGAGGTGGAGTGAACTCAACTGTAAATAATTACAACCACTAATACTGACATCACCACTATTATGTGATAAGCACTATGCTAATCACTTTGCATACATTGCCTCCTTTGATCCTTTTTTTTTAATAATCTCATCAGATAGGCACAATTGTTAGCTCTTTTTGACAATTTAGGAAATTGGTTAGGATTTGAACTCAGGCCTTTGACTAGTCCTGTTGGTCACTACAGAGAGGTATAGACACAATAGAATAAGCTTTAAAAGGAGGGAAACATTTAATTCTTGCTAGCTATCTCAGGGAAGAATTTCTGGAAGACCTGGGCCTTAAGGAGTAAGTCATATCTTGAACTGGATATGTGCAAGAGTCAGAGAATTCTAAAATATTAGATTTAGAACAATAAAATGTAAAGGCCATCTGTTCCCAGCTCCTAATTTGCATGGGAGAAAACTGGGTTCTGTGAGGAAGTAACTTGCTGTAGGACATATGGCTAATTAATTGGCATTAGAGCTCTTTTCTCATTTCTCTATCCATGTTATGTTTACCCTATTATGCACACTAGCTCATGTTATATCTGGTTTATATGACTACATTCTAATATGATCTTCTAAAATATTTTGCTGATTGGAAATGGAGACTGTCTAGCATATCTGTGTATGATAATAAGTCAAACCAGGAAAGGGTCAGGATAGGCATGGAGGAAAGAGACACTCGAGATATGTGGAGGGAGATAGAGATGAGTACATATCTACCTATGTATATGTTTTTGGCTAGTATTTTATTTTATTCTTACTTCTGTTTTCTCCCCTAAGTACAGATAGACAATTGGGATTTGAGAGAAAAATATACAAATGAAACCTTAATAAGAAAAAAATAGTTTAAAATTCTATATGGTCTAGGATAATGCCCCACAATGATTTCTTAGCCTGCTAAGTAAGTAACCTGGGATATTTCTAGTTCCCACTAATGCTTATTAGCCTTTGCTCTATCTGCCACTTACCCACTCACAAGGACATCATGAGAATAAAGTGAGATCATCTATGTGAATGTACATATATGATAGAACTGCACAATACTGGCCTGCTTGTCTCTTCCCTATCCCTAAACTTTTCCTTCCCTAAAAATTTATTACCATTATGTGGTATTTATACTGCTTAGTTTTATTAGCCAAATTGTTGGGCCAGATTTCCACACTGCTAAACAATCAATTCGGGACTTTTGTAAATACTCATTGAAAAACATTTATCTTGTTCTGAGTACTCCCTGTTAATCCTCCTCTTGTGTGGCATTCTGTAACTGGGGATTGAGGTGGGTTCTTTCCCTATTTTTTTTTCTTTTGTTTTTCTTAGCAATTTAAAATGGAACCTTTTCAGTACAGTCTGAATCAGCACATATTCAGTCACTTGGGTGTAGGCTTTTTATAGACCAGCTAGAAAATTACAGTAATTAGCCTATGCATTTTCTCATTAAAAAGTCATTAGTGGAGGCTTTGTTCTTTTAAGATCTCCCAAATAAGGCTTATTGCATTGCATTCTATCATTAACAGTCTGTTAGGAGCCAGATGTCGTATATAGGTGTGCAGAAGCAAGGATTGCTTTGGACTGTCAAGATAAGACTGAATGTTTAGTTGGGTATGATCCTGCTTTGTGTGCTACCAGTACCAGTGCCAGTCCTTGCTCACACTGTCTGCAGGCGGTGCCACATTCCTTCAGGTATTTGGGCGTCTAACAAATCTAGACCTATTTGAAAGAATAAGAGTGTGTTCATCTGCACTAAATGTTTCTCTTAGTATCTTAATAAGCTTGTGAGTGATTCAGAAATTCAATAAAAAATACGAAAAAAAAATCACTTGATTTTCTACTATAATCGTATGAGTAGTATTACAGGGATAAGAATACAGGCTTTAAAATCAGACCACCATGGGTTCAAATCCTAGTATCACCACTTACTGTACTTGTGTAATTTTGACCATGATTATAGTTAATCTTTATAAACCTCAGTTGTCTCAAGTGAAATCTGGAAATAACGATGGTACTTACCTTATAGGAATGCTTGAGAATTCAATATAAAGCATTTGGCAATATTGGACGGAATATGTGATTTATGACTATATTATTTTATAATAAAAAGTATGTGTATGTTTGTATTTGTATTTCCATTTTGTTGTTAGTCATCTTTCCCCTGATTTAAGAAGTCTTAACATGAAATTTCAAAATAAGTAAAAATCTGCAGAGCAGTTATTAATACCTTTAAATGGCTTAAGACAACCTTCTTTAAAGAGTCATTTATATGGTACATTGTAAGTAAATTCACTTATCATTTTATTGTTTTTTCTATTCTATACAGTAACCAGCAACTTGAAGGAGCAAGTTAGGAAATGCACATCGATTGCCCCATTAAGTTACTTAGATACTGATTAAATAAACTAGAATAAAATGCAGCATTGCAGAATTACAAGGGTGGTTTGTATTGTTGTTGTTGTTGTTTAGCATTGTAGTATTCCAGGGATTTTTTTAGACTAATTACATTGCATGTCATCCTGTTGTTATGGCAAAATTTAGGTTAAGTAAGCCGGTTAAAAAGTACTTTTATTAAGTATCTACTCAGAGTTAGGCATTGTTCTTTGTGCTGGGACTATAGTGCTGAATAAAAAAGAAATCCCTGTTGTCAAGGATCTTACATTCTAGGATAAAGATAGATAGTAAAAACGTAGAGAAGCACATGACTAATTCGGATGTCTGCAAGGCCATGTAGATTGTAACTTAGGGTAACATGATAGAGTGCAGGTGGTAAGGATCTGGTTAAGGGCCAAGGGAAGGGGAAGCCTTTTGGAGAATAGTGAGAGGGGTATTCGTGTTCCATGCAGAAGAATGAGCAAGAACAAAGCTCCTGAGACACTAACAAGCTTGTGGTGTTTGAGGGACAGAAAAAGGCTAGTGTGGCTGGAATTTAGTATTCAAGGGGAGAACATAGAGAGGAAAGAAGGCTAGCTCCTATAGAGCCTTTGAAAGTTGTGAGTAGAAATTTGGCTTTAATTCTGGTTGCAGTGTGGGAAGTCCTTGGACTGTTGTGACCTGGGGAGTGATGCTGATTTTTACTCTAGGGAAACAGTCCCTTGTGTGGAGAATAGATTGTGCTCACAGTGGGAGCTTAGAGACCACCTTGGATGGCCAGGAGGGAGAATAGTAACATAAGGCAGAGTGCTTGCATGGAAATATTAACTGGTTACATTTAGGCTTTTTTTGAATATAGATTTGACAGGACTTAAGGAGGAATGGATATGAGATGCAAAACAAAAAAAGAAGGAATCTAGGATAACTTCCAGGATATTAACTTCAGTAAGGGATAACTGACTGGTGTCGTTTGTAGATATAGGGGAAGATTGTGTGGGGATGAATTTGGAGGGAGGGAAGCAGGAGATCAGTACTTTTGTTTGATGTGTTATAGCTGGGTCTCCTAGGAAGAGAGTATGAATAAAGAAGAGGCCTCAGAACTTAGTCCCACCTACAGATCTGGTAGGAAGGAAGACCAGTGAAGGAGATAGAGAAGTAGAAAATGTAGGACAAGCAGGGGCCACAGAAATAGAGAAAAAGGTGTTTCATAAATTAGCCAGGTCTGTGCTATAGAGAGGTTAAATAAGGTCAGGACAGAGAATTGTTCATTAATTAGAAATTTACCTTTATATTGCTCCTTTAATGTAACCCATTAATGAAACAAACAAAATTAACCTACTAGCCAGTGTGTCCCTTACACATGGTCTCTCCAATTTTATTTTAGTTATTCTTTGAAACTGGATGTTTAGCTCCTCTCTTCAAAATTGGGAAGGATTTTTTTTCATGGTATTGTTTTTTAAATCCTCCCACCCCCCACTTACAAAAATAATAAAACTCTTTGCAAGAAAACAAAATAAGGGACATGACTTCTAAAAAGTAATTTTGGGGAACAAAAATTAAATTAGGGCTGTAGGAATCAAGTTAATGTATATTCTATCTCCCACCTTAGTTCTCCAGTAATTTGTTGGGAGCCTCTGCCCTAGCCATCCTCACACTGCTGTTGTGAAGAAGGAAGTACAGTCTGCTGTCCCTCACCCTTCTCACTCTCACTCTCATTCCACATGCAGATGCAGTGCGTTCCTGAGCAAAGCTTAGCAATACATTCTTCCTAAAATGAAAGCATTTTCCCTTCACGATTGCATCTGTTTATAGAATAGTTCCTATTTTCCTAATTAGATCCTGCACAGAAATGCAGAGGCTGCTATGTAAAAAGATAATGAATCTTTATTGCACAGTTGAAATCAGATTTGTGCGAAAGGCACTTTGAAAACAGTAATAAGCAGAGACATGTATTAAATCACCCAGGTAAGGTGCCCTCTTTATATTTTCTATTTATAAATGAAAATTATAACTACCCAGTGGATTCCATATGACATTTCTTATTACCAGCAAAGGTTTTAGCTTTAACCATAAAAGTTATCTAAATTCAAAAGCCCCTGTGGATTCATGGCTCTAAAGAATACTCTTGGAGGGGCCAGGGCAGGGTGGAGAGGGTCCTTTGTTTTTTCTCTTTGTCTGTGCACTCTGGCAGTGAGAGGCAAAGGGTAGCAAGTGGTCTAAGAAAGGAGCCATTTGAAATAACTGTGATATCATCTAATCAGGAAACCCAGTGTCCATTCAACATATACAGTAACATTTTAAGAACCTTCTGGCTGGACTCTTTGAAAACCAAGTTCATGTCCTTATAAGCTCATTCTTACATTTTCCTGTTGTGCACATCATTTCCTGGCAAACATAGCATCTATTCCCAAGTTAAAACCTTCCAGAGGTGTGTTATCTCTTCACCTCTTTGGTGAGTCTCAGAACGCTGGGGCATTGCTTTGATGATGGTGAGAGGAGGAGGCATTGTGGGGAGGAATAAGAAAGAAAAAAGACTGGGAAGCAGGGAAAGTCAATGTCAAATGAACTGCCAAGGATGGATATTATGGCTGCTGGGATCTCCGAGAGTATCATGTATCTTTTGTGTCTATTTTACAGGCAGTGCTTCATGTAGGATGGCAGTCTCGCCTGGATTGTGCTTAGTATGATTTATCTTGGGCAGGCCGGACCATTTCAGCATTACTAAAAGGGAAAAGTCCTTTATATTTTCCCTTACAGACAGACATATCAAAAGTATGTCTTTTTAACTCTTCAGTTTTCCTGTCTTCCTTTCCTCTTACTATTTATTCTTCTTTTCCTTCCTGAAACTTTCCTCTGGGCACCCCACCCCTCCCTTGTTTTAAGAAAAGGAAGAGCTCCACATTGTAAAGAGAACGGACCAAACAGAATCTTTTGGAGAGCAATACCATGTGGGCAAGAACTCAGCCCTGTGAGAGAAAGGCTTCACATGTTGCCTATTCCTAATGCAGCACATTCTTAGCCTATCAGTGGACGTGGAAGGATCTTATTTTCCAGAGCTAGCTTCGTGGGGCAGGGCCTGAGCACTGCTGAGCATTGACAAAATGGAATGAATGGTTGCTAAATTTAGAGACCAAAAGTATCATCGTTTTTCACCTGCCTGAACTCTTCTGTAGTTTTCCCTAGTTTCTATGTTGTGCTTTTCAGTATGGGGAAGGAAATGGGTTGTCTGGCTGTGTGAACTGGCATCTGCTTAGCATTTCGTGGCTGGGACTCATCCTCTGTCAGAATTCCTTTCGTTTTTACCTCTGCTCCATTAGTGGGGAGACTGGGACCAAGCTCCTGAATTGATTTGCATACTTCTCTGCTACCCAGCTCAGACAACATATGGCAGTGTGGAACATTTGGATGTATTTCTCTTCACTCAAATTCCCCCAAAATTGGACAACTCCAGCATTTGTTTTGTGTTACAAGAATTCTTAGTTCCTTTTTTGGTAGGCAAAAGCAATATAATGTTGGCATAAGAATCTCTGGATCAGTTACTTCATAAAGAGAACATTGATTTGCTTCCCCTCTTATATCTCCTTTCAGGAAAAAAAAAATACATTTTTAATCTTGTGACACTGCATCATGAAAAATATCCACTTAGGCACACTGCATAGAAACTGTCTCCTGTCATTTTTGTTTTTGTAATTTGGTGATTTTGTGTCTATTTCCTTTCTATTGTCTTTTTCTTAATTTCAACTGTGTAACTAACTGCCTGAAACTTGAGACTTTTCATAAGATCATCCAAGTATAAAAGTAAATAGATATAATCTTGCAAAGAATAACTGGATTCATGTAAGTTGATACAAAAATTGACTATTTTGAATGCACTTAAATTCTGAACAATGCTAATTATGAAAAATCATACTTCCTTCTTTAGAAAAATTTTTGTTGCCTTAGATATAGATATCATACACTGCAGTGAATTCTTAAGAGTTGTCTCTTAAAATGGGAAATAGTTTTCTTTAGGTATTCAGTTTCTTTTCTAAAGACTCTTGGGAGAAGGCAATATGGTAAGGAGGAAATAGCAGGGGTATTAGAATCAGCAGGTCTGAGTTCTGGCTTTGTGACTAGTTCTTCAGAAATGGGCGAAGCAAGTAATGTCACCTCGTCACAGTGGCACTACACACTCACAATATGATTACTGGGAAAAAGTGAGATGGCACACGCGAAGGTACCTGGTGCAGTGTCTGACATTCATTGGTGAGTAAATATTATATAATTTCATTCCCGAGGGTAACTGTTATACTTCCAGAAAGGTGTGTGATGCCCACAGAGGAGGATTGGACCTAACTATACTTGTAGGGTCTTGGAAATAGTGAGCCCAATTTTTCAGGTAGTAGAACCATGTCTTGTTTTTCCTCCCCTTTTACTTTAAAACAGAAGGCAATTTATTTTGAACTCTGCTCTACACTGGTGACTTAATTAAGCAAGTTTATGGACTGTCGTTAAAAACTGGCAAACATCATGTGTTTGTATTAGTATTTCTAAGGAAATAAAAGGGAAAGATAGGTTTCCACTGCAGCACATGTTCTCCTTTTTATCCAAGCTCATTCTTGCACTGTAACATTTCACTTGTAATCTGTTAATTAAATCATTTCACTTCATTTTATGTAATTTTTAATTTAGCATTCATTTTCAACTTAGCTTTTGGCTTCACTTACTGATAATAAACAATGTTGCATACAACACATGTTCCACAGAACACTCAGTCATACACATACAGATGCCAGTAATGTTTTCCAGTATGTCAGGCACATTAAAATTAAAGGCAGTGTCTCCCCTCAACCTTTCCATTACTGAATGTGCACCCTGTTTGAATAATACATCCTCCCTGACAATCAGCAGTAGGCTAATGTGTAAAAATTATGTGTAGCATGTCACTAGTACCTTTCTGAAAATTCATGGTTTTCCTGGACACGGTTCTGTGGAAGGTTTCTGGAGTGGACACTCCAATACCTTGGATCTGTACCTTTGGATTAAAAAATAAAATAAAAGGCGTAATGGCTTTCTAGAATAAATGCTTTTGGTGTTTGTAGCCATGTGATAGTTTTTGAGAAAGAACGCTTTAGTATGGTATTTGGATTACTTCCTTTTAGACATCCAAGCTTCTCTTGCTACGAACTCCAAAGTTCATGGATCACTTCTATATGAAGGCTCCCTGTGTTGTTGGTATAGCTCTCCGAGTCCTTAGAATGAATTCCCTTTGAGTTTGCTGATAAATTAAAACTTGAACCCTCTTCATCAGAAAACGAAAGTTTTAGTCTAGTAAGTTTGCCCACCATCTGCTGTTAGCTAAAGGATGTACCCTTGGTCATATTCTTGTAAATTCTAGCCAATGAGTCAGCAAAGATTATGGGACATACAGTGTATGTTGGGTACTGTTGGGAGGTACTGGGATGAGATGACATTCCAAACAAATGTGGTCTCTTACCTTAAGGAGATGACATCCTAGTGTGGGTAGACAGTGATTTTATAAATATTAGCCACACAATAGCAGAATTATGTGAGAGGTTCAGGGATGTCTGAAAGAACATAAATGGGAGATCCCACCTTATCTGGGTGTTTGGAAAGCCTCTCTCAAGGCAGTATTACTTAAGCTGAGATGTGATTGGGATTTAGCTAGGTGAGGACAAGGGTCCAGAGGAACATCGTTTCCAAAGCCCCTGTGGATATGCAGAAGATGACTTGAGAGAAGGCATTTAGAAGGACTCAGATTCCCAAGGGCCATGTAACACCACAGGTAAATGCCATGTTTTATTCTAAGGGCAGTGAGAAGTGAAGGATTTTAGTCAGGGACTGAATTAAGCACCTTTGTGTATTTGGAAAAACACCATTTTCTGTTTTGAAAAATGATTGGCAGAGTAGTTGGAGAGACAAGTTTGGATGCATGTAAGAGGTGAGAAACGACAATACCTGGTGGGCAGTGGTGGTGGCAATGGAGATAGTAAAAAGAGGATTAATTTCAGAGTTCTTTGGGAGTGACAAGCATAGGACTTGTGATTAAACTAGAGAGAAAGGGAAGCATCAGGAATGACACCTGGGTTGTAGATTGAGCAGTCGTATAGATGGTGGTAGTTTTTCATGTTGAAGGTGATAACATACTTTATGTACCTATCTAATTAATACCATCTGATAATCAAGGACAGAGGTCAGAAGCTCTTATGGCACAAGGCCATCTTGTGACGACTACCTAAGCTTTTATTAGTATACATTATGTTTGACTAGTTGGCACTTTCTATTGGGTGCTATCTCTATTAGTCTTCCTGGTTTTTTATCACTTGCTTATGTACATGAGCCCTTCAACATAAATTCTTACTCTTTTTTGTTCAGATTAATCTGTTCTGAGACTTTGGATTATGCTAGAACCCGGGCTGTGGGGAAGCTCTTGAATACAGAGGTAATGTGGGTCAGACACACCAAGGACCTGTGTTTCACAAACAGGTCTGTGGGACAAGATGTGACTCTCTAAAGCAGAATGCTTTCTGCTTCCTGAAGAAAGGAGGTTAGCCTCAGGACTTTCTGAATATTTAAAATTTCCAAGTCTATAACTCTATCATCTACTCTTCTAACCTTGATGCTATCTTTGTTTCCTTTCTTGTCTTTCTTGCTCTTTAAGATGCAATTTACTGTAATAAAACAAAGTTTTCCTGGTGTTGCTAGGACTTTTTAGCTATATGTCTTTAATTATGTTTCTTTTAAAATATTTGATACCTGATAAGTTTTATTTAATTTATTTTTTGTTTGTTTCTTTCCCTGGCTACTGCCACTATCTGGTCTAATTATTTTGATGTTTTACGTATCATGCTTCAAATGTTTGTTAGCAAGGAAAAATGTTATCTCCACAAAATAGAATACTGCAGAGAACACAAGTTAATTCTGTTACTGTTTTTCAGCTTTCATACATATTCCCATCATTCCTCTCACTGGTCTTCACATAATGTAGGCTCTTTATTCTATGCCATCACTCTCAAGTTGGGTGCCAGAAGTTAAAGTATGTGGCTGAGACTGACTAGTTAGAAGTAATTTCAGATTCATCTAAAGAGCCTAGTTAGATAGAAGCTGCTGAAGATGGAAGAAAAAATTAAGTGAGATGTTTCTTAGGCAGCTATTTTGTGTAGACATGGCTAAGTGACCGCACTGTTCATTCCCTATTGTTATTCCTTGTTAATACAAAGACTAGAAAATTTAAAACTTTATTTCCTAGATTCCCATGCAGCTGAGATTTTGAGTATGAATTATCTATTCAATTGACCCTCGAACAACACATGGGTTAGGAGTGCTGACCCTCCATGCAATTGAAAATCCACATCTAAGTCTGGATTCCCAAAAATCTGAAGTACCATTAGCCTATTATAGAAGCCTCACCAATAACAGTCGATTCATGCATATTTTATGTTATGTGTTATATGTATTATATACTTATAGTAAAGTACTAGTTAGGTAAATAAAAGAAAATGTTTTTAAAGTGAAAATATATTTGCTATATTGATTGGGAATAAAAGAAGAGCATGTGTAATTGGACCTACACAGTTCAAACCTATGTTGTTCAAGGGTCACCTGAACTTGTGCAACATCTGGACAGTAGAAATGAAGTAGAGGCCACTCCTCTTCAGCTGTAGGTATTTTGGTTGATAAGGCAGGTCGCGAAGAAGTGTGGTTTTTCTGCAGTGGTATTCCAGCGTCCTTCCTGGGTGTTAAAAAGGTAAATGGGTGTCACTTGTTGACCCTGGATTGCCGCATTGCTGGTGTGCTTCTAAACTCAGCTGTCCCCTCATACCTTCCTGTTTGTGGCATAGGACAGGTAATCCTTCAGCTGTGACCAGTGATTTTTGTAAGTAGCAGCTTCTGTACATTAACCCCCTCCTGTGTAAAATTTCTCAAGCAGTTTGTTTTCTGACCTACACTTCAACTTGTACAGATGGATTGAAGCAAACTTAGTGCTTTAAAGGTCTAAATAAAAAGTAAAAAACAAAGAAGACTGAAAAGAAGCAGCAGGAGATCAGCAGGGCTGCAGGTGTGTGCACAACTCCAGGATCCATGGTCTACCAGGAAACAAGGCCCCTGCTTGGTTTGCAACACAGCAGCTGATGCAGAAGCTCTTGAGGTCCTGCTTCATAGACCTTCCCCCAACTCAGTGGTTCTCAACCTTTTTTTATATATATATACTTTATTGATTTTTCACAGAGAGGAAGGGAGAGAGATAGAAAGTTAGAAACATCGATGAGAGAGAGTCATCGATCAGCCGCCTCCTGCATGCCCTCTACTGGGGATGTGCCCGCAACCAATGCACATGCCCCTGACCTGAATCGAACCTGGGACCTTTCAGTCCGCAGGCCGACGCTCTATCCACCGAGCCAAACCAGTTTCGGCGGTTCTCAACCTTTTAATGCCACGACCCTTTAATACAGTTCCTCATGTTGTGGTGACCTCCAACCATAAAATTATTTTCGTTGCTACTTCATAGCTGTAATTTTGCTACTGTTCTGAATTGTCATGTAAATATCTGTCTTTTCCTATGGTCTTAGGCAACCCTGCTATTTGCAACCCACAGGTTGAGAACTGCTGCTGTAGAGCCTAAGACCATCGGAAAACACAGATATTTACAGTACAATTTATAACAGCAGCAAAATTACAGTTATGAAGTAGCAACGAAAATGATTTTATGGTTGGGGGTCACCACAACATGAGGAACTGTACTAAAGGGTCGCGGCATTAGAAAGATTGAGAACCACTAGCTTAGCTCCTCTGTGTGTCCATCCACCCAGAGTGGCAGTGAGGCAGTTCCACATTGTTCCTATGTTGGTGTTTTGAAGCAGGTGTCAGTTTACTTTTTCCTACCTTATAAATAAGGTGAGATATAGAAAAATAGAATAATTTTTCTAACCTTTGGCTAGAGGAGAAAGATTTAGAGCTCAGTGCTGTGACTTCCTTGTAATGCTATAAAAATTAAAAATTGAGTGCCTGATGTGCTGGGGTGCAGTGAGCCAACTGAAGATGTGTACACTGGAATAAGCCATCGGCCCTGCTCTCCTAGCCCTGTGATTGGCCACTGAGACACACAGTCCCACTTCCCCTGTTCCATGCATTATGCTGATTTCCCACCAAGCTCCAGCCACACCTCCATCAATTAAATTTGTCGCAGCCTTCTAATTACAACATTTTATGACCATTCAGGCTGATACTAATTAAATCACTACTTAATTCACAAAGTGTGTGATAATGCTAATGCTTCTTGTCAGCTGAAATTGCAATATGGCTCCTACTTTCTTCATTCTCAGTACCCAAAAACTTTTGCTTGCCTTCTGATAGCTGATTATCCTCTAGATCCTGCTCTTTGCCAAAAATGGGAAAACAATGTGGGAGACCAAACCATATGTACCTAAAAAATCGTGATCTTGACATTTTTCGTGGGAAAAGTCTTGACATGAAAGGGAAAACAATGTGTTAAGATTTAGAGAACTATTTGCTGCCACATTTTCTGGTCATTTTGTTCTTCAGATTATATTATTTATTTATTTATTTATTTATTTTTTATTTTTTATATATTTTATTGATTTTTCACAGAGAGGAAGGGAGAGGGATAGAAAGTCAGAAACATCGATGAGAGAGAGACATCGATCAGCCAACTCCTGCACACCCCACACTGGAGATGTGCCCGCAAGCAAGGTACATGCCCCCGATCGGAATCGAACCCGGGACCCTTCAGTCCGCAGGCCAACGCTCTATCCACTGAGCCAAACCGGTCTCAGCCAGATTATATTATTTTTAACCGAGTAAAATAATAGGTTATTTTTCTCATGTTAAAAAAAAACAGTTTTGTTTTTTGCTCAATTTGACTTGTGATCATGAGAATACAAAATGGTGTTTTCCTCCTTCTGGAGAAAGATATACCATATGATGGGCAAATTGTCAGAAATAATTATACCAAATGATGGAATAAAATTCAATGGAAAACATCTCTCTCCTTGCTAGTGATACATTTTTATTTAAGGCACAGTGAGCATCAAACACGTTTATGACAAGGTGAAATTGACAAGTGGCCCTGTGCCATGAATTTATTTTTAATTGCTAGTAAACTAATTAGTCAGAACAACATGTTGTAAAATCTTCAAAACTGTCACTAATGTATTCTCCAATAAAAGTGAGATATATGATGTGGAAAAGTTCTCCCTTTAAGAGATAACCAAAAGAAAAATCATTTCATAAATCTCATTGTATAGACTTTACAGAGTAAAAGCTTGCTCCACCTCATAGAATAGTATTTGCATGTAATATTTATCTTGGGATATGAATAGGAATTAAGAACAAGTATTTGTTTTTTTCTTCTTTTTTAATACCAAATTGTGCATCAAAATAGCAACCACTTTCTTAAATATACTTAAATTTCTTGTAGTTGAGTTATTTCTAAGACTGCCATTCAATCAATAGTTACATCCAGTGCAGGGATTGGCAAATATTTTCTGTAAAGGAACAGTCAGAATTTTTGGCTTTATGGGCCATGCAGTATTTGTCACAACTACTCAATTCTGATTTTGTAATGCAACAGCAGCCTTAGACAATGCATGAATGATCGACCATGTTCCAATTAAACTTTATTATGTACACAACAATTTGAATATGATATAATTTTCATTTGTTATAAAATAATCATTCTTTTGGATTTCGGTCAGCCATTTAGTTCACGAGCAGTACAGACTGGCAATGAGTTCAGTTTGGCCAACAGGCTGCAGTTTCCAGCCCTTGCTCTTGTACCTACTGCATATCAGGCAGAGCCACAGGTTAGTTCTTGAGTGTCTGCTGTGTGCCATGCTGGGGCTGAGCAGGAGGGACATTCAGAAATGAAGGGAGTTTCTTTCCTGAAGAATCTCACAGTTGAGCTGGAAAGGACATATGGAAGGGACTGAGAGACACAGAATTACACGTTACATGGTAAAGGTCACTCTGTAACACATGCCATCATTGCTGAAGAGGGAGATCATTTCAGCCGAAAATGATGCTCTACTAAGACCTGCTCTGAGTAGGTCAAGACACATGAAGATAGGAGGTTTCAGTTGCACCTTGAAGAACAGTCTGTGGACCTTTAGAAAAAATACCGAAGGCATAATGCCTTTATTTAGGGAGTGGGTAGATGCCGAAGATATTGAAGGCAGCAACCATGAGTCAGTTATTCTTATCATTTCCACTTCATTCCTTTTTTTATTTTATCTCATTAGGGAAATTTCAGACATGTAGCAAAATTTTAAAAAAGTTTCAGTTAATATCTAATACTTGCCACCTAAATTTTACTGGTCACATTTTGCTATAGTACTTGTTTCATAACATATCTAGTCTTCTAGTTATGCATTATTCCAAAGTAAACTTCAGGTATCAGGACATTTTCTCATAAATATTGAGCATGCATATCATTAATTAGAATTTAATAATGGTTACAATTTTTTCTTTCATTGTAAAATTTACATACAATGAAGTGTGCTAACACTAAATGTACATTCTCTAAGATTTAGTGAGACTTAGCCATATGCAACTTAAATCTATATCAATGTCCTCATCACCCTAGAAATTTCCCTCCTAGACAGTCCTTGCCCCGATCCTACCCCTAAGAGGCACAACTATTCTGATTTTTTCTATTGTAGCGGACTTTTTCTTCTTCCAAGATTTCACCTAAATGGAGTCATATAGAATCTCTCATTTGGTTTTGGCCATTTGTCATCACATATTTTGTCTAGCTTGGTTGTAGTATTCTTGGAAGCAGAAGGGTATAAATGCACTTATTTCTCCAAGAGGAAAGTATGCCTTTGAGAGCAATCTGTCTAGTGTTCTATTAACAAAAAACAACAATTTCATCTAATTTCATATATTTTTTCTATTCTAAAATTAAATGATCCATAGATTAAATTTTTCACATTAACACCCCTTAAATATCTATAATGTTCAACATTTTACATATTCTATAATATTTACTTATTCTTTGCAATAGCTATCATCCTATTTTGCAGAAGAGGTAACTGAGGTAGAGAGTTGATGTAGCTTAATCACATTATTTCTTACCTCAGAATTGCCACTTTGGGTATTAATTGTAGACTGGAGGGCAGCAAAGGCAGACATGGGTGTTTAAGAGGTAAATGATTGGTGGAGCTGCCTTCTAACTTTTTTCTTATTAAGAAACAGGCAAACTGATGAAGTGGAAGTGGTCAGTAGGAGCATGCAGAATTTGTTATTCTAAAAGGGAAGGGAACTAGAGAATTCAAGGACTGCATTTAACATAATTAAAATCTGGATTATTTCTTCTAGTAGTACAGCATAGAATATTAGGGTTTGAGACTAGAGGATGCCAATCTTCTACTATAAGGTTTTAACTGGTAGAGTTACATTTATCTATGGATCTCAAGATGTTTTATGACCATAAAATCATTAAGCCACTTAATTCCACTGCAATGCTGGAAAATTACTACATGAATTTTGCCATTTAAAATTCTGCTTCATCCACCACCACTACCAAAGTTTGGAGAAAGCCAAGCATATAGTATGCTTGCAGCAGAGAGCTGGCTTTATTGTTCAGAGTGGGAATGCTCCCATTATCTGTCTTCCGACCAGCTTATAAAATATTTTAATGTTCTTTGCTGTGCTTTATGAGAATATTTCTTTGCCTGGAAATTTGCATTATTATTGCTTTTCATGGTTAATATATCATGAAATATATATTAAATATTAAATATATATATTTATATATATATATATAAAATATTGAACTCCAAATGTTTTTGTGACATATGAAAAGAAATAGGCAACATCAAATGTCATTGGAGAAGCAGTTTACATTCCTTGTACTTCATCTTTTACACAGGCTTGGTCTTCACTGTTAATTGAATTTCTGTACTTCTTTTCATTAGCTAAGAAGCTTATTTAAGGACTTAAAACTTCCCTTATTTAAAAAAAAAAAACCCTGCCGTGTTAACTTTCGAATGTAAGAATTTGTTCTACATTTAAAATAAAGTTTACTTAGCAATTAATAAAAAAACACCAGAGCTATATTGCATCCAATAAGTGTTTCTTTTTTTTGGGGGGGGGGAGGGGGGAAAGAGAGATAAGGGAGGAGGGAGGGAGGGAAGGAGGAAGAGAGGAATGGAAGGGAAGGGAGAAAGAAAAGAGAAAATTCCTTAGTTTTTTTAGTACCTTAGTCTATCACTCTTCTTCATTTTATTCAAAACAGTTCTTAAAAATCAATTTAGAAAATCTCTAAAATACTAGACCAGCATAATTTAGAGCTATTAATTTCCTGAAAATTTTCTCTAGAATGCCCTGTCCAATGCTTGAATCTCTTTTCTAGCATTCTGAATGATTGGTCATCCATCCCAGGCCCCTATGAAATTTTACAAGGCAGCTGCCAGTTGCGATGTGGGTCTTTGAGCATTTATAGAAAGGTTAAGACAGTTTTTAGTTTACTAAATAGCAATATTTTTTTCTAGCAAAACACAAACAGCAAAGCATCCAAAACATTGATTATCATACAAGGTTAGTATGTTAGGAAAGGTTATGATACTTGAAAAATTATTTGACCTATAAAAAATACTTGTCTTATGAACTTTCCTGCTCCTGTTTCTCAAGTTAATGCCAATAACAAATGGCTGTGTTCATGTAATTTCTTTTCTCAATTTGGCTCAAGACTTGTATTGCTCCCAGTGGTAGATTTTGTAGTTGTATTGCATGATTAAAGTGTCCATCAAAACATTACAGTTGGTAAACAGTGTTAAAAATCCATCTCCAGCTTTTGTAAACTGTACAGAGAGCTATGAATGCTAGAAGAAATGGAAATATTTTAATTAACTCAAGTAGGACTAATCAAAGCAGAGCAACCAGTTTATTGAATTGAACATGTAAATGTGTATTCATCCATGACATGGCTTAACATTTATGTCATCTCTTAAAAGTTATTCTGTTACTTGTGTGAGTATAAACTATTGTTCAACATGGAACTGAGTTGAGCTTGGAGGCTTTTCCACTCCTTTAAAAAATTACATAGCATAAATTATTTCCTTAACATATTTTTTCTTGCATTCAGGTAATTTCAAATTATCCAACTTCTTTCATGAAGGAATGAGTACAAATTTGGATAACTTGGTTCAGTCACCTGGCCATCACCTCTTTCTTTCAAAGGAATTTTACCTTTTTAATTTCTTTATAAGAAGGCTTAGTAAGTGGTAACTATGTACCAGGTACTATTTTAACCTTGTTTTATGCATTATATTCATTTAGTCCTTGCAACAATATCATTGTGTGTTCCATTGTACAGATGAAGACATAGAGGCAGACTGTTGCATGCTATTACAAGTGGTAGAACTTGGATGTGAACACAAATCTCAGAATATTCATGGTGTTGAAGTTACTTTAAATTGTGCTGATAGTGATTAACATTAGACAATAGTAAGAAGTTCCTAAAATTAATAGATGCTTAAAATAAACTGAAGTCAGCACAGCTAAAAGGAGTTGGCGTAATGGTAATTCCCTGGGATTTTTTATTATCATTAAACTATCCAAAAACAGTCTTAATAAAAAGCTCATTTCTTTGTGAATGTGTTGTATTCTTGTCTTGAGGCAGGAAGCTTAACTAGATGGCTGTCTGAAGACTCCTTTCATACTTGTAATGCAAACTATAGTGGGTATAAAAAGTGGAAATTTAATTCTTTTTAATTTTAAATTATTTTCATTATGAAAATAAGTATAAAATAGACATTAAAAAAAAGCCTTATATTTCTGCCAGTCTAACATAATGACACATTTTGGTCTATTTCTTTCTAGTCATTTTTTCCCATGGACTTTTTAAAAGAAAACAGCACATTTATTGAATATATTATAATGTATATGCCATAAAATCCACCCATGTTAAGTATATAATTGAGTTATAATAAGTTTTGAGTTTTGTAGCCATCACCACAATCTACTGTTGCACATCTTCCTCACTCTGCTCTGCATCCTCATTCTTGAGTTTTTTCCATGGCAGCAGTTTGTCCATCACAGGTGTTCACAGCACCACTTTAGGTGAAACCCATACATTTTGATACAGTGTTGTGTTTTTATTTTCATTAAGTTAAAAATAATTTAAATTTTTTCATATGATTCTTTCTCTGACTCATGGAATATTTATAAGTATTTTGATTTGTTTAAATACATTTTGGATTTTCCAAATCCCCAATATCCTTTTGTTTTGATTTCATATTTTATTAGAAATACAGAAAGTAGTCTTTTTCTGATTTCAGTCCTTTTAAATTTATTGATACTTATTGTATTACCTCCTGTGTTCTCTATCTTGGATAATGTAACATTTGTGCTTGAAAAGCATGTGTACTGTGCTGTTTTGAGACAGAGTATTCTACATGTGTCAGGTCAGTTTGTTTGATAATGTGTTAAATAACTATATCCTTATCAATTTTTTTGACTCTGTATAGAATGGGACATTGAAGTTTCCAGCTATTATTGCTTGGTTATATATTTCTCCCTTCAGTTCTAACAGTGTTTGCAGCATGTAATTGGGGGTTCTGTTGTTAGGTGTGTGCATATGTATAGTTATTACTAATTAATAATTGTTTTCTTGATGATTGACTCTATTACTATTATAAAATACCCTTTTTTATCTCTAGTAAAAAATATTTTTTTTTGTTAATCTTCACCCGAGGATATTTTCTCCACTGATTTTTAGAGAGTGGAAGGGAGAGAAGTCAGAAAGAAAGAAACGTCAATGTGAGAGAATCATTGATTGGTTGCCTCCTGCATGTGCCTGGACCGGGGCTTGGAATTGATTCTGCATCCAAGCTATGTGTTCTAAACTGGAATCAAACCTATGACTCTTTAGTCCATGGGCCCATGTTCTAAACACTGAGAAAATTAGCTAGTTTTCTAGCTAGGGTTCCAATAACAGTTTTGTTTAAACTCCGTTTTATGTTGAAATACTCTCTCTGGTTCTTTTATGTTTGTTTGTTTGTTTTCTTTTTAAAAAAAATATTTTTATTGATTTTTTACAGAGAGGAAAGGAGAGGGATAGAGAGTTAGAAACATCGATGAGAGAGAGAGACATTGATCAGCCGCCTCCTGCATGCCCCTACTGTGGATGTACCCGCAACCAAGACACATGCCCTTGACCAGAATCGAACCTGGGACCTTTCAGTCTGCAAGCTGATGCTCTATCCACTGAGCCAAACCAATTTCGGCTGTTTGTTTTCTTTTATAATCATTTTTCTTTCAATATATACCAGTATTTGTGTTTGGGTCTAAAGTATACTTCTTTTAGACAGCACATACTTAAATATGATTTTTAAATATCCAACCCCAAATCCCTTCCTTTTAATTGAAGGCATTTGGTTGGATTTCTGTCTCCATTTTGATTTTTTAATTTGCCTTACTCTTTATTGTTCCATTATTTACTCTTACTGCTTTATGACATTACCTAGGTGCTTTTTAGTGTATCTTTTAAATTTCTTTGTTGTTTTTACTATAATTTTAAGGTTATTTTTAGAATGGATGTACTATGTATTTAAAATACGTATCATAGCTTATTATAATCTATTTTAGTTTACCACTAACTTTATTCAAACAACATACACAAATTTACTTTTTATAGTTTTACTACAAGCCTGATTCACGAAATTCGTGCAAGGGGCTTGGCCATTGCAGCCAAGGCAGCTTGCCTCAGCCCTTGCAGCCTGGCTTTGTCCGGAAGGTCAGCTGGCTGTCAGGTCTAATTAGCATATTACCCTTTAATTATTGTAGATACCATCCTTCTTTGTACTTTTATTATCATGTACATTACATATACATATCATAAAATTAACAATATAGTTACAATTACTGCTTCGTGCAAATTGTATCTTTTAATAGAGTTAAAACAAGAAGGAAAAATTATGTTTATAAATTTAAAAATATATACATAAATTTATATGTTTACTATTTCCATTACTCTTTATTTCTTTCCATGGGTTTGAGTTATTGTCTGGTATTAGTTTTTTGGTCCACTGTAGCTCCGTTATCTCCTTCTTATCTTGTGTTATTAATAATTGTTATTATAAATAGTGCAAGTTTATATGTTGTATGACCTATAATACAATTTTATAATTACTAACTTATGCAATAATTTTTAAATAAGGTAAGAGAAGAAAATATGAAAATTTTTATCTCTGAGTCATGACATCATACTTTATTCAAATAGTTTTTACCTCAAAGTCTTTAAACACATCTATAATAGCTGCTTTGAAGTACTTGTCTGCTAAGTCTAACATCTCAGAGATAGTTTTCTTTAACTGTGCTTTTTTTCTTGTGTGTGGGTCAGTTTTTAATATTTTTGCATGTCTCCTAATATTTAATGAAAACTGCCCATTTTACACAATATATTGTAACAACTCTGTTTTCTATTTCCCCTTCCCTTCTCACGCATCTATGGTGGTGGTAGTTCCTGTTTTTCTTTAATTCTGTGGAGCATGTTTCCTCCATAACGTATGTCCACAGAGGACCAAAACAGAGGTCTTTGCTTTGTTAACCTCCCGAGCTCCTCTCCTCCCTTACACCCCACTCCACCCCACCCCCTTTATATATTGAAGTCTAGTTTCCTAGGAATGACTCCTGGGTCAGAATAGCTTAGTGCTTAGCCAGCAACTGGTCTGTGGTTGTTGGAGCACTTTGAGCTCAATACTTTGGTTCACTGAATCATGAAGTCTTTTCACCCCGTTATGATGGATCAGTGTATGGTTTGGAGAATGAATCACAATTCAGGCAATTTACAAGTTTGCCTTAAATTTTACCTTTTGTGTTCATAAGTTCTCATGCTCAGCTGTAATATGCCGCTTGCTAGAGTTTTTTCCAGTCATTCCTGAGCATGTGCACAGTTTTGTGGATATGCACAGCCTTCCATACCTTCAGAGATAAACAGGATCTTATCAAGACCCTCTTGTTCCCCAGTGTCACTGTTAATTTCCTGACTGGTGTGCTGGTTTGTTGCCTGCTTTCCTTAGTAATGAGATTTCAGACTAACTACAACGGTGCCCTCCCCTGATTGTTTGCCATTGAGATCACTATTGCTTTTACACCTCTGCGCATAGAATTTTACATATTCTGCTTCATAACATCAGTCCTGAAGCAGCAGAACCTTGATCCCGGCACGACAGCACTTCTACATGGAGCTGGAGAAAGAGTGTGGGGCCTGGTAGTAGCACCAAGCTAAAGTTTACAGACACCCATTGTTGTCTTAAGGTTCAATAACTTTTCTTGAATAAACACTTCTCATTGTATTTATGCCTTTGATCAATTTTTAAATTCTTAAAAGTTGTTTTTGACAATTTTGTCTAGTTTTATTGCTTCTTTTTGTGACCAGGGTTTCACAAGTTCCTTACTTAGCCATTCCAGAAGCTCTGCTCTCTTGGATTTTTGTTGTTGTTTAAAAACACACTTACTACAAAGTATACTAATTGCTGTGGTCTGAATGTTTTCTTCCTTGCAAAGTCCTGTGTTGGAGCTCTAATGCACAATGTGATGGTATTAGGAGGTAAGCCTTTTGGGGAGGTAGGGAGGTCACCAGGATGGAGCCCTTATGAATGGGATTGATGCTCTTATAAAAGATCCCACAGAGCTCCCTAGCCCCACAGCTTACAGCCACTTACTTGATGTCTGATTTGTTAGTTCAAACCTAATGCATACTGAGCATCCCTTTACTGGCCGTGGGAAATTCAGCCAAGGTCAATTTAGCTTCAGGATTTGAATCCCCATCTATAAGACTTTTTTTGGTGTTATCGCTTTTCTGCCTCTTTCCTACCCTCCCTCCTGCTAGGTCTCCAACCTCGGCTTATTGGACCACACTCTAATCAACTTGAGCTATCAGCCAGGGCCCCAATCCCTTGGCTTTTATCTGATGTATATTTTTCTATTAACAGTAATATTCCTTTAATCTTTGCTTTCACACAAACAAAGGTCTAATTTTGGGCAGACTCTCTGATCTGTCTTTTTTGATATTGAAACAGTTCTAATCAGGCTTCAGGCTATGAAGGGAAGACCATAAGAACACCAAGGCTGAATACCCCATTGCCAGTAAAGGAATGCTCAGTGTGCATTAGGCTTGAGCTAACAAATCATGCATCAAATAAATGGCCATATACCAGCTTTACTATGGGGGAGCATTTGCTTAGCCTCTACTCCTTTAACATATCTAGTTGTCAGAATGCTACCATTGTTCAAAAGGTTGATCATGACAGCCTGGGTAATTTTGTAGTGATCAAATAACAAGAGAAAACCAGGCTCTCATGGTCTACAGCAACAATTTTCAACCTTTTTCAGCCCATGCCTCACATAAACTAGTTACTAAAATTCTGTGGCACACCAAAAATACATATCTGACAAACAAAATATGTGTAATTTTGATTCATTCACACCAGATGGCTCTTGTGTTGGTTGTTGTTTTTTTTAATTGATAGTCTAAGGGGAAAGAGGCCAGTGCCCCAACTAAACAGTCAGGTAATACATGTTTTAAAAACCTTCCAGTTGGAAGTTTCTCCTTTACAGTCATCACAGCTGAATGCCAGCATGTGCTGCATGGTTTCACCAGTAGGCATTCGAATCAGAATGTCACATTTGTGGATTAGAAGTCACATATATTTGTGCTTTCAGTAGGCTGTGTTTTTTCTACACTACTCATTGGGTAACTAATCTACACTAATAGAGAAAAATGTAAATTGACTGTACCTCCACAACACCCACCAGTCAATCAGGAGTGAGTATGCAGATTAGCCCAACAAAGCTGGAGGGTTAATTTGCATACACAGGTGCCAAGTGGCCTGGGTCCTGGGGACTGGCACCAAGCCCCCAGCCTCCAGGGACCATTGCCACCCCGGGATGTGAGGGTGGCCACACCAAGCCATGCCTGCAGGCTCCTGGGGAGGCCTGGCACCCAGCAGCCCCAAGCCCTGTGGCTGCAGAGGCGCTGGGGTTGTTGGGACCAGAGGAGCAGAGACAAGCCTGAATGGGTGCCTATACCCAGCAACTCCAAACCCTATGGCCACAACGGTGCTGAGGCCACTGGGGCCACAGTGGAGACACAACCCCACAGGGAACCTGTGGAAAGGGTGATGATCAGAACCCAGGATGCTACTGCAGGCCCTCCTTCCACAATAGGAAAACCTGCTAACAACCTGCATTTTTAGGACAAGTGGCATCTGTACTAATAAAAGGGTAATATACTAATTAGACTGAACATCTTCCCAAAGACCTTCCGGCCAAAGCCAGGGTTGCAGGGCTGAGGCAGAAGCGGTTAGAGATGATCAGGCAGGCAGGGGAGAGCAGTTAGGGGAATCATTCCCTCAGGGGAGAGCAGTTAGGGGGATCAGGCTGGCAGGCAGGTGAGCGGTTAAAAGCCAGCATTCCTGAGGGATTCTGTATTGGAGAAGGTGCAGGGCAGGCTGAGAGAACTTCCCTTTACCCCCTGCACAAATTTCATGTACCAGACCTCTAGTATATATTAACATGAATTGCATTACATTTTGTACTGTATGTTACATTTAGGCCTCAGAATGGATACTAGGGGAAGCACACGTTAAGACTTCTTAGGTGTTGCGATTATTTTATTTTTCAAAAATTAGTATTTCTTGAATGTCCAAATTTCTGTTTACCTCCTTATGAAAACTTTTTCATCTCTCTCCTTTCTGTTTTTCTTCTTCCCTGTGAGATCTGTTTTCTTTTACAACTCCTCATTCCTCTACCTGTAATAAAAATAGTAATAATGATTACATTTACTGTGTGCTTACATATATATTCGATGCTGTGTCTGTGGCTTTGATATATGTTTTTTTCAGTTGCTGTTGGTAACAGTTCTCTGATATTTTTATCTACATTTTGCATAAAAGGAAACTGAGCCTATGTTGCTCTCATCTACTGTGAGCAGAAAGTCAGCCCTTCTCCTTAGGCTGACTCAACAACCATATGCTCCCATTAAACAGCTCAGGCTCTCTGCATCTTGTATGTGCTGGTCCTATGAATGTTGTTTTGCTTAAAGGTCTAAAACAATGAGTCCCCTAGAAAGTTGATCCTCACTGAGGAAGTTTGGAGGAAACAAAAGGAAGAGGCTATGAATCTCCTCAGGGTCCCACACCAGGGCAGCTCATGGCCTCAGTGATGGGCTTATGCTGATGGAGCCATGGTGGGAAGGTGAGAGGGTGGTTTTCTTTCTGATGGGCTGCAGGAAATATTCACATTAAAGATTCATAAGCTAACATTCCTGGTTGAAGGGCTTTCCTCAACATCCACCAGTTTTAAAGGTTTAGTGGGCCAGTGATCTGTGGCAAAACAGCTTGAATATTGGGTATGTTGACATATAAAACTGTTTTAGATCTTTTGGATGAATACCTGGCAGGATACTGACTTTTAGCAGGATCTAGTAAATGTGTGTTGAATGAATGATATATGTTTAGTATGGTGCCTAATGGTACCTACTTGATAGACATTCTGCTGGTCATTGTGAGGGGTGGCTGTCCCTCTGTCTCAACTCTTCATTCTCAGGAGTTCATTTAACAGAGAGCTGAGCCTATTGGTTCTTTGGTGATTCAAAATGCTTACTGCTAAGATTAAAATACAGACTACTCCGCTCCCATTTTAACAGGATAGCGGTGTTTCTAAGTTGAGAATAAACATAGGTAAGAAGGAGGAGGGTGGCTGAGGTGACATGGGTGCTAGAGAGAAAAGCAAGAAGAAAACATCTGGGATTCTGGAAACAAGTGAAAGAAAACCATGTAAGGTAGACCAAGTCCAGAATTAAGGGAAAGAAAGAAAAACAAAAAACTGAACACATAGAGGGAGAGATAGAAACATTAATGATGATTGAGAATCATTGATCGGCTGCCTCCTGCATGTCCCTACTGAGGATTGAGCCCACAACCTGGGCATGTGCCTTGACTGGGAATCAAACTGTGACTTCCTGGTTCATAGATTGAAACTATTTAGGAAGAAACTGAGACTTACAGAGGGGTCTTGCACTAGACTGGAGTACTTTTTAAAGCAGGGACTATCTTGTTCACTATTATATTGTCCATGTCTTGATAAGAGTGTATGCAGTAGGTGCTTTAAAAATGTTTGTATTTTTCAGGGTCATAACAAGTAATCATTGTGTTACAGAACAGAAAGAGTTCATCCACTGATGCTAGCAGAGCCAAACATGAGACACCAAGAATTGAAGTAGAGAATATTGGCTATTTTATTATGAATGGCACTACCAGGGAGAACAGGAGGTTGATGCTTAAAAGCCCAAACTCCCCAAAGCCCAGCCTTTGGGGAGGGTTTTAAAGGCTGTAGGGCAAGCATGTCAAACTCGTGGCCCACAAAAAATGTTTTTGTGGCCCAGCCAATATAACAGTATGTAAGAAACATTTTAATAAAAATTTTGTAACTTAATTTTTGCAATATCTTGTTATACATAACTAGAGGCCTGGTGCATGTAATTTGTGTACAAGGGGAGGGGGTGGTGTCCCTCTGCCCAGCCTTCACCCTCTCCAATCTGGGATCCTTCTCACAATGCAGGACTGCTGGCTCCCAGCCGCTCACCTGCCTGCCTGCCTGATTGCCCCTAACCACTTTTGCCTGCCACCTTGATCACCCCCTAACCACTCCCCAGCCAGCCTGATCAGTGCCTAACTGCTCCCTTGCCAGACCGATTGCCCCAGCTGCCCTTCCCTGCAGGTCTGGTTGCCCCCAACTGACCTCCTCTGTCAGCCTGGTAATCACTAACTGCCCTCCCCTGCTGGCCTGATTGCCCACAACTGCTCTCCTATGCCAGCCATCTTGTGGTGGCCATCTTGTGTACACATGGAGGCAGCCATCTTTGACCACATGTGGGCGGCCTTCTTGTGAATTGGAGTGATGGTCAATTTGCATATTCTTTTATTACATAGGATTACTAATAATGAACTACAAAGTCTGCTAATAACTAATTATTAAAATCCTGTTGCGTTCATTTCCCTTATTCACCTTATGCACAGGCACACTATTTCTCTCCCACTAGTACTAGCAACAAATACTTTAGCAACCGATTGCCACATCATTAGTCTTGGACTGACTTGCTTTGTGTGTACAATAGGAAATATTTCACTTTTGGAAAACAATAAAAATAGGTTTATTTGCATTACTCTTATTAATTTGTGCAGTTACACAATGTCTGGTAAGTTAATGATCAAGAAAAAACATTTTTTATTAAAATGGTCTATTATTTTATGTTAAGGATTACTCATTTATTTCAGCTCTTTGTATTCAACATATCTCTATCAAAATAAACCTATGTTTCTGTGAAAATTGAAACTTTTGTTTTTCTGTGGCCCACTTAAACTTTGTTTATTTGGCCTGTGTTAGTCTTTGAATTTGATATGCTTAGTATAGGAGGAACAGGTATGTGGAAATTGGAGGACCTTGGAGGTTGGCCATTATGGCAAACAGGCATCATCACAGGATCTTCTTGGACAATGGTTCTGGTCTTCAGGTTCAAGATATGTCCTGCTCCATTGGATTCCTGGATGGAGGTGCGGACTTTTGTTCCAGGTGCAGTTGGAGGTCAATGTTCTCCCCTCTGCACATGCTTCAGCTGCAAACCTATCAGGTTTGGTCTGTTATCTCTAAAAAGCAACTCAGTATCTCATTAAATAGACAGGACCATTTTGAGCTGGTTCTGTGATTACACTTGCAGAACTAGAACTTGAACCTGTGCATCCTACTTATTTGTTCCTTGTCACTTCCACAATGATCTCGTTGTAGTTTAAATTAGGGAGTCAGCTTCCAGATTTTTAAAACACATTGACCTTTCACTTCATGTCTGGTAAACAAACAGCAGCTGTCCCTCATTGGCATGGCCACAATCCTTTCCCCAAGCAAGTCTAGAAACTGGCACTGCTAAAGGTCTGCTCAAAGGAGGACTCCACTGCTCACATGGTAGCAGGGCTGTGTCCAAAGTGTAATATTTAGTTGCATTTTCTTAATCTTTACCACTGTATTGCTAAGCTTTCTAATACCTTCAAAATACCAAATCTCAGGCTTATCCTAATTAAAGAATCTCAATTTAATCCATATTGCATGACAATTCAATTTGTTGATTGCTTTTTCTCCCTCTCTTTGTGAAATTCCCGTCAAATGTATTAATTCGACATGATGAATCCTGTATTCAACCCACTGGAGTGAATAATTAAAATTAGCTGATAAAACTTTCAGCAGAATTACTTTGTGAAATTGCTGAACAGATGTGTCATTTTAATGAAAATCCACAGACAAGCTCCTTCTCCCCCTCGGCAGGATAAAAATATTATCCCCTCGGCACATACTTAATTTGGTGGTAAATACACTCGGAGCGATTGCTGGAAGGGAAGAAAAAGCAACTTGTCACACTTAGTAACTTGATTTTTCCCCAGCATGCAGTAACAGCTATCTACAGTAATTCATAGTGCTCTATTGTTGCTGCAAGTCCCAAAGAGAACTTATTAAAATGCAATAATCTCCTATTTAAACAGAAACAATAACCATTAAATTTCCTGTGGATCCAAAATTGAGCGCAAGCCCCATCTGGTAAGAGTGATTAGAGGCCTGATGAGGGAATTTAATTTGCAACATTCAAAGACTAAATCTGAGCAAATCTTGTCACCTGGGACTGGAGTGCTGCTTGCTGTCTTCTTAAAAATCTCGACCTACACTGAAAATGGAATGGAGAAGTGAAAACGTTACCCAGGGGCCACCCCAACGGGACTGTGTTTCATTATATGTCTCCAGCAGGCCCAGGGCGCAGAGGAGTGTTAGCGCTGCCCACCTTTGCCTTGTTGGCAAGGGCTTTCCAATGGGCTGACGCCAGGGCCCTGTCCATCTGCAGTGAGGCTATCTTGGGTCTTGGACTACTCCTTCCTCCCCACTTACTTCCTATCCTCTCTCAGCCTCTCAGGTCCTCTGCCTAACTGTAAGGTGCTCTTAGATCTCACGAGCCTTCTTCCCATCCAGTCACCTGGAGGCTTTCAGTGGGTTTCTCTCAGCACCACAGAATCTGTGTTATATTTATGTTTTCTCATTGTCAGTAGAGAGTACCTCCTTCCTTGGTTTTTGTTGTTTTAAATCATTAGAAAGCTAAAATGTGTTGAATATCATTCATAAACACAAATTGTCCTCCTCCTCTACCCAGCTTTTTTCTCACAGTTCTTCCTTATTTATACCACTTTCTAAGCTGTAGAGAAACAAAGTGTGCAAGCATATGTCATCAGAGCAATGCAGGTGTGAGTGTGTGTGTGTGTGTGTGTGTGTGTGTGTGTGTTTGTAGTGTGTGTGTAGTGTGTGTGCCTGCAAATTTGTGTAGTTTAGGCCTGATCAGATAGTAACATGCCACAGCAGTCCATGTATCATTTAGTATAAACTACTAATTAAGTATTTGCTTTCAGAGGGAGAGCTCATGTTGGTGTTGAGGTAACTTGGCAGGAAGGAGGCAGTTACCCATATGATAGATATTCCTGATGTTTCCTTGTCCAGATACTACCTTTGTCCAAATTTTTAAAATCTCCTTAGTCACCAGCCTCCCCTCAATTTCCCACAAACTCCCTGCCTACCTCCCTCTCCAGTGCCTCCTCCAGCCCCCAAGTACTACCAGGTCTCCCTAACTGCTCTCCTTGGCAGTCTCAGGACCTACTCTGGTTCATCAATATGTCTTTTGAGAAGATGATTGTTTAGTTCTCTACTATAGTTTAGGAAACCAAGAATAATAATTTTAATGCCTTCTTACCTCTTTCCTCTTCCCTGCTGTATACATTTATGTAGAATCTGCCCTAAGAGCTAATTTTTAGGAGTGGATGGAAAGGTTCATTCATGAGCCATACTAGTCTGCGATTTCTAAAAAATGAGCTGTATTTATTGAGCATCTAGTGTCTGTAAGGCAGTGTACCCAAGAAGGTGGGAGACACTGAGGATGTCAAGGCCCTCTCTCTCCTGTCTGCATTTGCACACTGAACAGCATAAACACATGAATGTAAGTGGTGCTGTGATTTAAATAGTGGTGGGACGGATCATTGGGTGGCATATTTGTGATTCACGTCCCAATTGAGTCAGCTGTGAGTGTAGAACATGGAGATGACTAGGGACTGGTGTAGTTCTAGAGGCTGCCTGGGCTGGCTGGAGTGACCCTGATATTCCTAGCATCCAGAATCTCCTAGCCACAGTAGCAAGGAGTATAGGCTCTGGACCAGAGGAGGAGACTTAATGTGACACAGCTGGGTTCACTAGGGTGCATCTTCCAGAGCCCTGGGTGTTATTGACTTAGCTTTTAACTAGTAGCAATGACTTTGATGTCAGACACATCTGGTTGTGAATATCCCCTGAACCACCCTTCAACTCTGAGAAAGTTTTTCAACTTTATGAGTCTGTTTCCTTTATTATAAAATAGTGCTTAATAATACTTATGTCATGTGGTTTTCATGAGAATTTTGTAATGCGCCTGGCATGTGGAAGGCGCTAGATAGATGATAAATGGAGGCAGTGCACTTATAATCTTGGCAGCAGAAGGAATGAATTAAATACAGAACAAGACCTAGAGGGTCTCACTGTGCTCTGCCTCCCCCCCTTTCTGTGTGACTTACGTCATTCCAGAAACTATCCTTCTTGATACTAGTTTTGGCTCCTTATCACTAGCCTATACATGGTTTATCTTCTCAAGACTTGCTTTCATTTTTGGTATTGAACATATGAACCCCTGGTTTTATAACAGATGCAGAACACGATCACTTAATTTGAGAAAATAAACATCAAAAACACTGGAAAGACAGACATCACAACATTCAGAGTGGCTATATTTAACTCATGGGATTATGGGTGATTCATTTTCTTCTTTTTGGATAAGTCTACATAATGTTTATAATAGAAAATCAAGAATTTTAGTAAAATGGATTCCTATTTAAATTACCTTTCAATCAGTCCCTGGCTGATGTTGCTGAGTGGTTAAGTGTCCACCCCAGCACAAAGGGTCACGGGTTTAATTCCTGGTCAAGGACACATATCTGGTTGCAGATTTGATCCCTAGCCCCAGTTTGGGCATGTGCAGGAGGCAACCAATGTCTCTCTCACATTGATGTTTCTCTGTCTTTCTCACCATCCCTCCCTTTCCACTATCTAAAAAGTCAATGGTGGGGGGTGTGAAATTACCTTTCACTGGTGACTGTAAAATAAGTAAAAGCTTAGCCTTAGGAGAAAGAAGTGCAACTTTTTTTTGTTTTTGTTTTTGTGTTTTTTGGTTTGTTTGTTTGTTTGTTTGTTTAAAGAGGTGGTGTGAATCCAAGGTTAAGTCCTTGCTCTCTGGAAATATTTAGCAATGACCCCCAGCCCCATGGCATTGGAGAAATCACAATGTCAGTGCCATTGTGTAAGTATGAAGTGTAGGTAATTAGGGAAAGCCTTTCCAGCCAGGATTTTTGACCTCCTTTGGACCTCGATTACCATGCAGATTCATGGTCCTGAATTCTGAAATGAGCCGTAGATTTTCCTATCTCAGATGATATCTTTATAAGCTTGGGTCCCCCTAGTACATACTTTCCTTATCCATTTGATTTGTACATAAAATTCTAGACAACAGGAATGGAATCAAGTGAAAAATGGGAAAATTACAGGAATAATTTTGTTGTGTTTTTTTTTTACAACATCTAGTGCCTTAGCACTATGTATATGCCTTTGTTTCAAAGTTAATTCAATGCTCTAAAAAGTTCAATATAAAAAATCTTATTTTTAGCCATAGACTGTAGCTATATACAAATGTTCGTAAAATATATCCCCTAGCTAAAAGTGCTTATTACTTTTTTAAAGTTTTTTTAAATATTTCTTTTGGTAAATAAAAGTATTTTTGGCTTTGATGTGACTATTACACCCTTGGTTTGAGTTCTCTCTCCATTCCTTCATGCCCAGCCCCTGTGGAACTCTTGTAAGAAAAATGGGTGGGGGAAAAGCATGGATTCCTTAATAAACCCCAAAGGTAATCAAAAGCAAGAAATGCAATATGAACCAACTCACAAAATATTCTTGTGCTTCTTTGGGGAATACTTAATGCACATAAGGTCAGGCCTTTTTAATGTTAATTTTGAGTTGTAGAAAGAAAGCCATCATTTTAAAGAGTAATGTTGCTCTCTCTGAAAAAAGCTTTGATTTACAGAGAAAGGCTTTGCTAACATACCTGCATTAAACCAGTGCCCGAGGGCCTTCAGCTGCCAGAGCCACTGGGGTGGAGGAAATGCTCCTTCAAGACATTTAGCAGAAGCTGAAGGAAGCCTACTGGAGCTAATTCTGTTTTCTTGTGGTCAAAATAACTTGTTCAGTTTGGGAATGGTTTGCTCCTTATTCTTTAGGGACCATGGTCCAGATGCTCCTCCTCTACAAGGCTGGCATTAAGGAGGGACATTGTGGCAGACACAGTGTAAGTACAGTGTGGTTGCAGAAAGTATCTTGCTTATGTTGAGCAGACACATCTCCACCACAGGTGGCATTGATGTCTTTTCCCCACTTGCAAACTTCCATACATTCATAGAGCAGATTGTGTGGTTGGAAAGAACGTGAAACATCTGATCCAGTCCCCCAAACAGGGCCCAAGACAAGTGGTTGTACTAGATCTTGCCAGGAAATGCCAGTCTCTTATCTTCAGAGCTCATTCATGGTACCTTTGGTGATCTCCTGCCTCCACTTTCATTTCTACCTTTTCTCTCATTTTTTTTCTATTGGACTTTAAAAAAAATATTTTTATTAATTTTTTTTTTCTTAGAGAGAGGAAGGGGGAGAGGAGAAACATCAATGTGAGAGCAAAGCATAAATCAGCTGCCTCCTGCATACCTCCTACTGAGGATTCAGCCAAAAGCCCTGACCTGGAATTGAACAAGCAACCTTTTTGTGCACAGGATGATGTCCAACACTCGCAAGGGCTCTATGTAACAAGTCAGGTAACATTTCCACATTAAATATAATTAAACAATTAAATAAATTGAATATGAATATTTTTTGCAAAGTGTCTGAGATCAATATTAGGCTCAGTCCATTTCTTTATTCCTTCTTTCTACATGAAAACTATGAGACAGTTCTCATGTCCTTTCTGAATTAATCTCATTCATCCTAATTTTTCATCCCCTCATTTGCTTGATCTCTCTTCCTTTAAACCATGTTCCTGTGTGTGTTAAAGCATGATTCTCAAAACTGGTTATAGTTCTGTTCTCTATGTAGAGTCTGCTTTGCCAACTTGTTATTATTAAGGAATGAGTAAAAAAGGAAGAGCAAGAGGGGAGAAATGCCAGCTTTTTCTAGAGGAGCCAATATATGGAAATTACCGTTGTTTCTTCTCTAAAGTAGTAAAGGTCACAGCAGTAGTTGCAAAACCCTTCGGCTGCCTACTGCCTTCCACACATTCAGCATTACTATTCTTGCCTATTTTACCCTTAGGCATCCTTTATTTCTTGCACAGATGGTCTCACTCAGGCCTAACAAAATGTTTTAAGCTTTGCATAAATTAAAATAAGAGGTCTCCGAATACAAAAGTGCAACTTTTTTGTTTTTTACTTGAAAACAACTATATTGGCATCTTTTACAAAATAAGAGCCTCTAGCCAGGCTTCCATAATCAGTTCTCCTTTAGAAGGGGAAAGGGAAGTGTGTGTTAGTGTATATAAATACATTTAGAAAACATGGAAATGGATATAAACAGTGTTTTATATGCTGTTCTGTGTTTTTCTGAGGGTTGATCAGGCACTAGAGGTGATTCAGCTTAAAAATAGGTTTGAAAATCTTACTTGGGGGTCCAAGATTTCTGGGTTTCTTCATTAGTTCAGTACTTGATAACTGTTAAGACATTTAATCTTACAGGCACTCCCTCCTAGAGCTCTTTATTATGTACCACATCACAGGGTCTTATCTAGGCTCAACTTCTGTGGTCAAAGAGGTGAGTCAGCTCTAAAAGATAAATATGCTGTTCCTCCCAACTGTGTTATAACTTGTCCCAAAGCAATGACACATGGCACATTTCATTGTTAAGATAACTCAAAAACGATGAGTATGGTCTTCTAGAGACATTGCCTCCCTTTTGATTCACAGATCGTCAACAAAAGGGTAATGCTACAAATCTTTTCCACTCAACATGTCTACTCTTAACAGCATTTGACTCACTTAATACATTTGATTTGTAACGAAGGTTATTATGAGTTGATGAGTTCAGCTGACTTTCAAGTAATTAGAGTGGGCCTATCCTTACCTTTTATGTAGATAATAATAAGAGTATTGTCATATACAGGGAAGGGCAAAAGTAGGTTTATAGTTATTCATATGGATAACAATTAAAATAATACAATAATTAATAAATAATAATATCAGAATAAACTGTATTTTGCATACTCACAGTTGTAAACCTGCTTTTTCCCAGCCCTCTGTTGTGCTCCTACTATGTGTTAGGTGCTATGTTTGTTATGTTTATATACATTACTTATTATTATTTAACATTTTTATTTTCTATAATGGGTCCATCACCCTGTGGGCTCATTATAGAAAAGTTGGGTAACACAGAAGCGTAGAAAGAACATAGATAGACAGGGTTGGGTGTTAGGCTGCTCACCCACCTGGCACTCAACAGAACTCTGAATGGTCTTACAGTCTAGACTATTGAAGGGACTGAAAGAAGAGAAAAACCACTAAGGAATTTCAGTCTCTGTTCGATCAGCAGAGCACACACACCGTCTGCAGGGAAGTAGGAACTAATATAGTTTTAGTCTGAAATCCACTTGAATAGGATAGTTTTATTCCATTGCATTTTTTTGTGTTGAAAGCAACGATCTGGCCCAGCTAGTGTGGCTCAGTGGTTGAGCATTGACCTATGAACTAGGAGGTCATGGTTTTGTTTTGGTTTTTTTATTAATTTTTTATACATATCTTCCCATTGCCCCCCCTCCCTCCCAGGCATACCCCAACCCCCCAGTGTCTATGTTCATTGGTTATGATTATATGCATAGATACAAGTCCTTTGATTGATCTCTTATCTACCTCACCTAACTTTAATCTTCCTGCTGTAATTTCACAGTCTGTTTGAAGCTTTACTGTCTCTGTATCTATCCTTTTGTTCATCAGTTTATAATGTTCTTTATTATCCCCCAATGAGTATGATCATGTGATGCTTCTCCTTCATTGACTGGCTTATTTTGCTAAGCATAAGGCTCTCCAGTTCCAACCAGGTTGCTGCAAATGGTAAGAATTCCTTCTTTTTAATGGCAGCATAGAATTCCATTGTGTAGATGTACCACAGTTTTCTGATCCACTCATCTGCTGACGGGCACCTAGGCTGTTTCCAAATTGTGGCTATTGTAAATTGTGCTGCTATGAACATAGGGTTGCATAAATCCTTTCTGATTGGTGTTTGTAATTTCTTAGGATAAATTCCTAAGAGTGGTATTACAGGGTCAAATGGGAGATCCATTTTTAGTTTTTTGAGGAAACTCCATACTGTTCTCCACAGTGGCTGCACCAGTCTGCATTCCCACCAACAGTGCACAAGGGTTCCTTTTTCTCCGCATCCTCGCCAACACTTGTCGTTTGTTGATTTGTTAATGATTGCCATTCTGACAGGTGTAAGATGGTATCGCATTGTCGTTTTGATTTGCATCTCTTGGATGATTAATGACTTTGAACATGTTTTCATGTGTCTCTTGGCTTTCCTTCTGTCGTCTTTTGAAAAGGTTCTATTTAGGTCCGTTGCCCATTTTTTTATTGGATCCTTCATCTTCCTTTTATTAAGTTGTATAAGTTGGTTGTAGATTTTGGAGATTAAACCTTTATCAGTGATAGCATTTGCAAATATGTTCTCCCATGCATTGATCTTTCTTGTTGTTTTGTTGATGGTTTCTTTTGCTGTGCAAAAGCTTTTTATTTTGATGTAGTCCCATTTGTTTATTTTTTCTTTAGCTTCCATTGCCTTTGGAGCAGTATCAGTGAAGAAGTTCTTTCGGCATATATCTGAGATTGTGCTGCCTGTGGATTCCTCTAGTATTTTTATGGTTTCCCTTCTAATGTTTAAGTCCTGTATCCATTTTGAGTTTATTTTTGTATTTGGTGTAAGTTGGTGGTCTATTTTCATTTTTTTGCATGTATCTGTCCCATTTTCCCAATACCATTTATTGAAGAGATTGTCTTGATTCCATTGTATCTTCATGCCTCCTTTGTCAAATATTAATTGAGCATAGTGGTTTGGGTGGATATCTGGGTTCTCTATTCTATTCCATTGATCTATATGTCTGTTCTTGTGCCAGTACCAGGCTGTTTTGAGAACAGTTGCTTTGTAGTATAGCTTGAAGTCTGGTATTGAGATCCCACCTACTGTATTCTTTTTTCTCAGAATTGCTGTAGCTATCCGTGGTCTTTTTTTTTTGTTCCAGATGAATCTATGAAGAATTCTTTGTAGGTCTGTGAAATATGTCATTGGTATTTTAATGGGTAGTGCGTTGAATCTGTAGATTGCTTTGGGTAATATGGACATTTTAATGATGTTGATTCTCCCAATCCATGAGCATGGTATGCTCTTCCATCTGTTAACATCTTCCTCTATCTCTTTTTTCAGTGTCCTGTAGTTTTCTGCATAAAGGTCTTTTACCTCTTTAGTTAGGTTTATTCCTAGATATCTTAATTTTTTTGGTGTGATGGTAAATGGGATTGCTTTTTTAGTTTCTCTTTCTATAATTTCATTGTTAGTGTATAGAAATGCCACAGACTTCTTAGCATTAATTTTGTATCCTGCTATATTGCCGAATTCATTAATTACGTCAATTAGTTTTGGAATGGAATCCTTTGGGTTTTTTATGTACAATATCATGTCATCTGCAAATAAGGACAGCTTTACTTCTTCTTTTCCAATTTGGATGCCTTTTATTTCTTCTTCTTGTCTAATTGCAATGGCTAATACTTCCAGTACTATGTCGAACAGGAGAGGTGAGAGTGGGCATCCCTGTCTTGTTCCTGTTCTTAGGGGAAATGGTTTTAGTTTTTGCCCATTGAGTATGATGTTAGCTGTGGGTTTATCATATATGGCTTTTATGATGTTGAGGTATGATCCTTCTATTCCCACTTTGCTGAGAGTTTTTATCAAGAAAGGATGTTGGATTTTGTCAAATGCTTTTTCTGCATCAATTGATATGACTATGTGATTTTTATCTCTCAATTTGTTTATGTGATGTATCACATTTATTAATTTGCGGATATTGAACCATCCCTGCATTCCTGGGATGAATCCTGCTTGGTCATGGTGTATGATCTTTCTGATGTACTGCTGGATCCGGTTTGCTAGAATTTTGTTGAGGATTTTGGCATCTATGTTCATGAGAGATATTGGCCTATAATTCTCTTTCATTGTGTTGTCTTTATCTGGTTTTGGTATTAGGGTGATGCTGGCTTCATAGTATTCCTTCTTCTTGAATGTTTTTGAATAGTCTGAGGAGGATAGGTTTTAATTCTTCCTTGAATGTTTGGTAAAACTCTCCTGTGTAGCCATCTGTACCCAGGCTTTTATTTGCTGGAAGCTTTTTGATTACTGCTTCAATTTCTTCCATAGTTATTGGACTATTGAGATGTTTGGCTTCCTCCTCATTGAGTTTTGGGAGGTTATATTTTCCTAGGAAAATGTCCATTTGTTGCAGGTTGTCCAATTTGTTGGAATAGAGTTGTTCATAGTATTTTTTAACAATTCTTTGTATTTCCACAGGGTCTGTTGTTATTTCTCCTCTTTCATTTCTGATTTTGTTTATTTGGGTCTTCTCTCTTTGCTTCTTGGTGAGCCTGGCTAGGGGTCCATCAATCTTGTTTATCCTTTCAAAGAACCAGCTCTTTGTTTTGTTGATCTTTTGAATTGTTTCTTTGGTCTCCAAGTTGTTTATCTCTGCTCTGATCTTCACTATTTCCTTCCTTCTGAGTACACTAGGCTTTTCTTGTTGCTCACGTTCTAGCTCTTTGAGTTGTAGGTTTAGGTGATTTATTACCATTATTTCCTGTTTTTTGCAGTAGGCTTGTAGGGCTATGAACTTCCCTCTCAAGACTGCTTTCACTGTGTCCCATAAATTTTGCATTGTTGTGTTGTCATTGTCATTTGTTGCCATGATGTTTTTTATTTCTTCCTTGATCTCTCTGGTTACCCAGTCGTTGTTTTAAAGCATGCTGTTTAGTCTCCATGTGTTTGATTTCTTTCTATTGTTTTTATTATAGTTGATTTCCAGTTTTATGCCACTGTGGTCTGAGAAAATGCTTGATATTATTTCTATCTTCTTGAATTTGAAGAGACTTTTCTTATGACCCAACATATGATCTATCTTTGAAAATGACCCATGTGCACTGGAGAAGAATGTATATTCTGTGGCTTTGGGGTGAAATGTTCTGAAGATGTCAATTAATTCCATCTGGTCTAGTGAGTCATTTAGGATTGATGTTTCTTTGCTAATTTTTTGTTTAGAGGATTTGTCCAATGGTGACAGTGGGGTATTAAAGTCTCCTACTATGATTGTATTGCTGTCAATCTCTCCCTTAATATCCTCCAAGAGTTTTTTTTATGTATTTAGGTGCTCCTATATTGGGTGCATATATGTTTACCAGAGTTATTTCTTCTTGTTGGATTGTATTATGAAGTGGCCTTCTTTATCTCTTGTTATGTCCTTCACTTTGAGATCTAATTTGTCAGATATAAGTATTGCAACCCCAGCTTTTTTTTCATTTCCATTTGCCTGAAGTACCATGTTCCATCCCTTCACCCTCAATCTGTGTGTGTCTCTTTTCCTAAGGTGGGTTTCTTGCAGACAGCAGATATATGGATCATGTTTTCTTATCCAGTCGGTTACCCTATGTCTTTTGATTGGAGCATTTAATCCGTTTACATTTAAAGTTATTATTGATAAGTACTTATCTGTTGCCATTTTTAGTCCTTACCCCCGAGTTCCTTCTTCGCTTCCTCTTTCTTTTTATTACAGCAGACCTTTTAACATTTCTTGCATTGCTGGTTTGGTGGTAATATATTCCCTTAGTCCTTTTTTGTCTGTGAAGCTTTTGATTTCACCTTCAATTTTGATTGAGAGTCTTGCAGGGTACAGTATTCTTGGATTCAGACCCTTCCTTTACATGACTTTGTATATTTCATTCCATTCTCTTCTGGCCTGACGAGTTTCTGTTGAGAAGTCAGTAGCTAGTCTTCTGGGGGTTCCTTTGTAGGTAACTTTCTGTTTCTCTCTGGCTGCTTTTAAGATTCTTACTTTGTCGTCAGTGTTTGCCAATTTCATTATAATGTGCCTCGGTGTCGGTTTGTTGGGGTTCATTTTGCTTGGGACTCTGTGAGCTTCTTGGATTTGTGTGGGTTTTTTCTTTTCTATATTGGGGAAATTTTCTTTCATTATTTCTTCAAACACGTTCTCTAATCCTTGTTCAGTTTCCACTCTTTCTGGAACCCCAATTATGCGGATGTTATTTTGTTTCATGTTATCCCAAAGTTCCCTTAGACTCTCCTCTTGCTTTTTAACTTTTTTTTCTAGAAGCTGCTGTACTTGGGTATTTTTTCCTACCGTGTCTTCTAGCTCACTGATGCGGTCCTCTGCTTCTTCTAGTCTACTTTTGATGCTTTCTATTGAGTTCTTTATAGCAGTGATGTCATTATTCATTTCTTCTTGTTTATTCTGCACCTCCTCTAGTTTCTTCTGCATTTCTTCTTGTTTAACCTGCACCTCCTCTAGTTTCTTCTGCATTTCTTCTTCATGCTTCTTCACCTCTTCTAGGTTCTTATTCGTTACCTCTTGGCTCTTACTCATATTGTCAAATTTGTCTTCCATTCTTTTCAACCACATTATGATAATTTCTCTGAACTCTTTCTCTGATAGGCTTATTTGTCGTTCTATTTCGTTTACTTCCTTTTCTGGTGAAACCTGCCTTTCTGTCTTTTGTGGGCTGTTTCTTTTTCTGACCATGGTCTTTCTTCTCTGGGTGTCTGATTATGTAGTGCTCTCTCCTACGTTGACTGAAAGGCACAAACTACAACACGACCAGGTACAGCACACAAGGCACTGAGTAGAAATGTATTCAAGATGTTAATAATCACAAATAAGGTGACCACCAATGAAGGACAAATTAGGGGTAAATAGAGAAAGAAGAAGAGGAAAATGAGGAAGAAAGAAAAGAAAGAAGTGCCAAAATCAAATTGGGAGAGTGAGAAAAAAAAAGATAAATAAATGAACAATAAAATAAAGTAAGAAAATAAAAAGGAGAATGAAAGAGGAAGAGAAAAAAGTCAGAGAGAAAAGAAAGTGTATAAGAGAGAAAAGAGGAACAAAATATAGATGTCAGGAGAGAAGTTCAATAGAACAGTCACTAATCCCAATAAAGGCCAGCAACCAGTACCTAGAGATTGATGCAAATTGCAAATAGCAAATGGTATCGAGGGAGATGAGGGAAAAGAGAGGTAGAAAACAAAGCAAGCAAAAAGCAAAATAAAACAAGTAGAATAAACTAAAACAATCTCTCAAAAAAAAATTCAAAAAATCGATATAATCACTTTTCTGGCAAATAGCAACAAAAGGACATATAGAAAAAACAACTTTTTGGCTAGTGAAGACAAGAGGGGAGAGGTTTGTGTGGACTTGTAGTAGGGGATTTGAAATTAGATATGTAAATGGGTGAAATTTTAACCAGGTAAAGAGAATAATAGGGAGAATCTAAAGTTGGAAAAGGGAAAGAGAAACAAGACAGCAAAATGGGGAAAGTTAGGAGGAAAGTGTTGGCATAAAGGTGGAGTTGAGTTGGAGTAAAATTATGCTAAAGGGAAGATGAAAATAGAATGTAGAACTCTAATCCCGAAAGAAAATAAAGAGAAAACAAAATGACACTTTTTTTTTCCAAAAACGGTAAAGTACTGGTAGTAATTAATAATACTAGTTTAAAACAAAAATGTAGTAATTATAAAGGTAAAATCAATTGAGGCAGAAAGAAAAAAAATATTCTTTTAATTAAAATATGTGAAAATGAAAAATAAAGAATTAAAAATTAAGAAAAAGAAAAAAGAAAAAAGGAAAAAAAAAAGAAGAAGAAGAAAAATAGAATGGTCCTTCACTTCCACTATTATTCTGCTTGGCACTCCTGTTTCCCAGTAGGGGAGGTATTGCAGTTCCCTGTGTTCCCCTCTTGGTGTTTTAATGTCTTTATTCTCTTGTGGTTATGCGAGAATCAATTTGTGTGTCATCCATTGGGTGGCAGTGTTTCGGAATTGATCTCTGAGACAAAGCACAGGACCTCTCTAGGCTGTGCTCAGATCCTGCTACTCTGTGGTTCCCAAAACCAGTTTGTGCGGGTTTTGCAGACACTGCAATAACTCCCAGGTTGTCCCTCTGCCCCAGAGAAAAAGAAAAAAAAAAAGAGTCGTCTTCTGGAGCTCTCCTCTGTCAACAGCTCAGAGGGTTTGCCTTCACACTCAGGGATCACGTCCTGACCACCTCCTGGGACCTCTCCAGAGGCAGCTTTCCCGCAGCCCGGCTCCCACAGTGTGCGTGTCTCTGCCCTGCGGGGGTAGGAGACCGCACCCTGGCCCAGGCGAAATCTCTGAATCCTCAGCCTGCGCGTCTGTGCCGCCTGGGAAGCCGCGCTCTGGGTCCTGGCTGCTCTGTGGGTGCCTCCGTCAGCCGCAGCTTTCAGACCTCGGCAGACATCCACCTCCCCCTTAAGTCAGGCGCAGTCTGACCTTTCCGTGTGCTCTGTGGATCTCTGATTCCGCCAAGTGTCTGCGCCGATTGGAGAGCGGAGTTCTGGGTCCCCGGGTCCCTGGCTGCTCGATGGGTGCCCAGCCGAAGGCTTCAGAGCGCCGCAGACATCCACCTCCCACTGCAAGATGGCTCGGGCTCTGCGTTCGCGCTGGTGGCTCTGGCCGACAAAAACCCCGTGGCAGTGGGGCTGCCTGGCCGGGAGAGCCCCTTCCAGCAGTTCTCCGCCTTCCCCTGGGGGACAACTGACTCCTAGCTTGCCAACAAACACTCCCAATGCAACTCTCAGCCGCTCTCTCTCCCTCTGCCCAGCGACAAAGCTCCAGACGCGTCCGTCTACTCCGCCGCCATTTTCTCCTGTTCTTCGGAGGTCATGGTTTGATTCCTGATCAGGGCACATGCGAGGGTTGCAGCCTCAATCCCCATTGTGGGAAGGGGGGGAGGGGATTCTTTCTCATCATTGATGTTTCTGTCTCTTTCTCCCTCTCACTTCCTCTCTGAAATTGAGATAGATAGATAGATAGATAGATAGATAGATAGATAGATAGATAGAGATATAGTAAGGATCTGTTAAATATAACTGATTAAAATGAAAAAGAACAAAGTTATCTTGTTCCTTCATTTTCCACAAGTAACATTTTCATGTATTATCTCCTGATCTTCCTATATTTCCTTACATAGTACTGCTCATAATGCAGAAAGATCATATCATAAATATTATTCTAGATGTTTTATCTACCTAATAACATAAGTCTACATTCGTATTATTTTTTAAATATATGTTATTGATTTTTTACAGAAAAGGGGAGAGGGATAGAGAGTTAGAAATATCGATGAGAGAGAAACACCTATCAGCTGCCTCCTGCATACTCCTTACTGGGAATGTGCCCACAACCAAGGTACATACCCTTGACCAGAATCAAACCTGGAATCTTTCAGTCCACAGGCTGACACTCTATCTACTGAGCCAAACTGGTTAGGACTACATTCATATTGTTAAGAAGTCTTTGTTAAACTCAAATTGTTTTAAAAGTTAAGTTAGAGAAGCCCTTGTGGAGTTGGGTGATGCCATTTAGGAAATGTAAACTACCTTTAAACATGTACCCTTATAAGAATTCCAGCAGCCAAGCCATATTCTCTTGTATTAAAGAGAATGTGCTTCTGTGCTATAGCATCACACAGGAATCATTTTGAAGGATTCAGTGGTCAAAATGCTCATTTAGACTTTGAACTTCTCATCTCTCAAAAGCACATATTTTTAACAGTCCTGTGAATAACTAAAGGGCAGCAAGAACCAATGTCATGTCAACACTGGCGCTGCTTAATACAGTTGATGTGCATATGGTTTTTCCATTCTAAAATGATTCTTACTGTATTCATGATCACTAGGATCATATAAAGAATGGTCAGTTTTCAATAAAAAGGAGCAGTGTTTTGATTCTTTGTCTTGGAACTATTCAGAAACTTTAAAGCCACCAGTCCGCTTCTTTGATAGAGTACATGAATTGCTATTTGAACGCTTCACAATGAATTGCTAACAATAAACATTCTTTAAAGGTTATCTTTGTATCACTAAACAGTGATTTTGTTTTTCTGGTAACTGTACCAATTGATACTCTCATTATCAGTGTACACATTATGCAGTTGTTTTACAGTCTCATTAATATTCATAAGTGTTAGATTTTTTAAGTTTTGCCACTGGGATAGGGATGAAGTAGAATCTCATGTGTATGTGTGTGTATGTTCTGGAAATGGATGATGGTGATAGCTCACAACATTATCAAGTATAATATACTTAATGCCATTGAACTACATGCTTAATGGTTAAATGGTGAATTTTACCACAGTAAAAAAATACTTGTCGTAAAATTTATTACTGGTTTATAAAAATTTATTTGATTTTTGTGTATTGTATTTGAATCTAGTAACTATGCCAAACTTATTAATTCTAGTAAGTTTTTTCTCAACTTCATCTGACTTTTTGTATATGCATATACATCTTTCCTAATAATAGACAAACATGTAAATTGACCGTACCTCCACTATGCCACCAGCCAATCAGGAGTGAGTGATATGCAATTAACCCAACAAAGATGATGATTAATTTGCATATATAGGCACCAAATGATGGGGTCAGGGCGCAGGTGTTCTGCCCCACTCCCATCTCTCAGGCCCCTGGGCAGCGTGGGAAGGTGGGGCAAGAGTGAAAAAAGGCGGCTCTGAGGCCTGAGCAGAAAGGGGCTGGGCTGAAGTGGAAAAGCGGTGCCAGCATCCAGGAAAGGAAAGCCCATTCTAGCACAAATCTTGGTGCATTGGGATTCTAGTATATACATATATATATATATATATATATATATATATATATATATATATTGATATATATTGATATATATGGTGTGTGTGTGTGTGTGTGTGTAAAATCAGTTATTGTATTTTATCACCCTAACAAATTACAAGAAAATCGTATCATTATAAAAGCAAAAGGTTAGAAAATAAGCAAAACTGTAATATATATTATAATATATATATATTACAGTTTTGCTTATTTTGATTTATCAGTTACCAAGACATTAAGCACTTTGAATGTTTCCCAAGAACTAAGATATAAATTATTTTGTTTTGTTTTTAGGTAGCCTTTGTCAGATTAACGAAGTGCCCTTCTATTTGTAGTTTGCTAAGATTTAATTTTAGTCAGTTGGGGGGTGTATAGGAAGAAGCCAATTGATGTTTCTCTCTCACCAATGTTTCTACCTCTCTCAAAAAAACGTATTTTTTAAAGTGAAAGTAAGTGGTTGATTTACTGTACAAATAAATAACACTAAATTCAACAACTGCAGTTTTCAAAGTCTATAGATTACTTTGGACAACTAACAACATAATGGACCAAGTAATTTTATTACACATTTTCTGTATCTATTAAAATGATACGTTTTTTCTTGAAATGATAAGATTTTCCTCTAATTTATTAGTGTGATAAAATACAATAATTGATTTTCCATTGGTAAATCATCTATAATTCCTCAGTGAAACCAAAATTAATGATATATTATATTTTTCAGATAATGCTATATTCAGTTTTCTGTCTTTTATTTAATTTTTCTTAATTCATCTAAGTTGATGAATACAATTTTCTTTTTCACAAACTATCTTTGTGACGTTTGGTATTAACTTAATAAAATGAGTTGCATAGTGGATTTATTTCTGCCTTTGATGTTTGGTGGAATTCTTTAAACCAAAGGTCAAACTTTTCTCTGTACCGGATTAGAGAGTAAATATTTTAGGCTCTGTGAACCACATGATCTCTGTGCAGGTCCTTTTCCTATTGTATTGTGACGGCAGCCATAGGTAATGCATATGTTGTTGTGTTCCAATAAAACTTTATTTACAAAACTGGCAACAGGCCAGATTTGGCCTGTGGTCAACTCTGAATTTAAACCGTCTGAGACTAGGATTTTCTTACGGAAAGATTAAAAAAAGGTTTTCTCTCCATTTCAATACTATTCAAATATTTTATTCCTTCTTATATCAAGTTTTTGTTCTCTTTTTCCAATGACATGTCTATTTCATTGAAGCTTTTAAATTTAATAAATAGTTTAAATACCTGCTGTTCTTTTTATAACATCTGATACTTTGTAACTAATTGTCCTCATTTCCTCTCAGTTTATTTGTGCTATTTTTTTGTTTGTCTTTTCTTGCTAAAAATTTATCAGTATTTTTAGCTTTTTCAAAGAACCAACTTTTTATAACTTTGTCCATTTCTTCATTGTTTATATGCTTCTTTGTCTGTTTTTTTTTAATTTTAGGTATATATATATATATATATATATA